>CM040400.1:19889685-20329685 GCA_022702515.1 Ilyophis sp. 1 JC-2022 | reverse complement strand
TGCAGTGATTGTCTTCCGAGTGTCTTATGTGGCCCGTCCAATCGCTGCGGCCTCCGTTTGTACGGGACGGCGCTCGCTGTGGCACGCAGCCATGGCATGAGAGGGCAGCACCTGCTGACCGAACTCTCCCTCCCTCAGAGACACTATGGCCAGTTACGACCTGCAGGACTGCCAGATCCCTGCCAGGCTAGATTGTTTCTAGACCGTGAGGTAGGAAAATGAGCACCATAACTAGGCGCATCATTCAAATGTTCAGGTTCTTGCTATTTTGTGATTTCAATTTTTTTTTAATTTGAGTGTTTTTGCTAATGCACACCAATTAATATTAAATGGACAGAGAATGGAATGCCATTGAGATCTCTGGTTGCTCTTTCTCTAGCGATGTGTTCCCATGCAGCCTAGCACCCTAGGTTTCACTCCTTAATTTGCGCTCTGGTATTGGCAAGAGAGCCCTTCGCGCGCGACGGACACACCGCATTATCAATCCTGGGCATCCGGAAGCTGAACTGAGTGTGTTTCTGCCTTTTGGGCTTTTATTTTGGAGACCGGGAGCCGGATTGGCAGGCTGAAAGTAAAGGTTTGTTTCCTGGCATGCTCACTCTCGCCAATGAGGGTAGGCGGAGCAAGAGGTCCAACTTCAAAGCTGGAACGTCCGCATTTGGAACTTATTAGACAGACAACAGGCGCTCATTGAATGACTGGAGGTCAATGGAGTTTTGACAAAACGGTTTGCTAAACGGGTCATTATCAGACAGACAAAATCAAAAGGCTCCCTTTTCTTTTTAGATTATATATGCCTAGGTTGTCAGGACCCAGTACTACTACTTACAACCCGTTATTATTTTGACTATCCTACGAAAACTCCCTTTAAATCCGGCTGGCGCCAGTCAGTTGCGCGCCACTCTAAGCATACGTTATGTAACTTTAGTTGCTAAGCTAACTGAAAACAATACTGCGCGTGCCTGATCACTCCCCCTTGCGCGGACGAAAAATCCAATGGGGAAAAGCGGCAGTTGGGTATCTTCTCATATGTAAAATCTTTGCTCTCGCACGCTCTACGGCTCTGTACCTTGCGGAGGACTGCATGGCTCTTACTTACCCTGTATTATTCATTGTGTTTCATTGCGTCCCTGGGGTTTCAATATGCAGCTTTTATGAGAGGGGATCTCATCAGCAGAAGAAATTACTGAGGACTTCTGAGAGATAAATGCCATCATAACTGCGCAGGGCTGAGACGTAACTTTTCTTTTAAACTGGAATCGCACTCCCGTTGACCATCCCGCTCCTGTTTTATTGCCCGAAGCAGCACTTTTCACGATGAATAAACGTGATATTCAGCCCGAGTTTAAGCTCCGATGTAATGAATGCTTTTACATTACGGGAATTGACTAAACGTGCTCGCCCGACGTGAGATTTATGGATTTTCTGCTTCGTCTTTTCTGTAAGTGGGGTGTTTCGCAGCCTACGTGCACGTTTCTGGAAGGCTTTCAAAATGATTGCAATGAAACTTACAGCGTAGTTCACGCAGCTCCTCATCCTCCTCCGTAGAGTACTCGACAGCACCGATACTGTAGAAATTAGACGTCGATATTTATAGTCTCCGGGCTTTTAAAGGTTTGTGGCTCACCGCCCCTGACTGTGCAACTACCGCCTGAAATCTCATCATAAGATGTTGATGTTACATAGGCTCCCTCCTAAACCGCAGATAAGGTTGTTTGCTTGTGGGAATGGGCCATAAATCCCTCTGCACATTCTATTCTCAGTCAGGAAACAAGCCAATTCCTCGCAAATCATTTTGTTAACATCTTTACCAAAGCTTTTGGGAATTCGGCAATCAAAACGGTGTCCCGGAAATTAATCCGCTTCTCGCTAGCCTCTGGTTTAACGGCCCACCCGTCGTCGCCACCTGCTGCGCCCCTCCCGAAAGGGCCGCTGCGCGGTCGGGCAGCGAATTAACAAAGGCGGCGTCCGGGTCCAACCCCGTCTCCGCCCCTGTCCCCTCCCCTACCCTCGCTGCTTCCAGGTGTGGGGCGGTGATAAGGATTAATGGCGGTAACGGGGAGTCGCGGTATCGCGGTATCGATTCGGTGCTGCTAAAGCGCTGGGGCGCTGATTGCTGGCACTTAGCCTGACAGGAATCCAATGGCTCTGTCCCTCAGCACACCGGCAGGCGGGCAGGGGGTAGAGGGGCTGACCCCAGCTCTGATGCCCCCCTACAGAGGGGGCTGTGCCTCACCCGCACCCCACTGTCTTTCAACGCCACGGTACAGACAGGCTCAGGCCGCTGCACAAGCGTGACGTGAATAAGCCGCCTGTGTCTTTGGTTTGTTTGGTTGCCGCGGGCAGCCCCAGGGTGACGCACGAGTGTGCTGGAGGACCGTCGGTGGCCTGTCCTGTGGAAGGCTGGTTATGAGTCTGTGGAACGTGGCTGGAATTCTTCCGGAAGAGTTTTAGTGTGACTGCGTTTTTTACCGTGGCTCTTTTTGAATGGCTTTTTCCTTTGATAACAGACAGCGAGGTCCCAGTAATTGAGTAATTTAGAACATGACACACACACTCACGCACACACACAAACACACACATACACCCACACTTTAAGGCGGGGATGACAGTGAGATCAAAGCCGTTGTCCCTGTGCATCCTCTCCCCATTGCGGGGGCCGGCTGGCTGTCAGCGTCTAATGGAGGTGAAATAAGAGGCAGCCGCTCGCACAAACACAAACATGCCTTCAGTGGCACGGGCTGAGGAGTGGGGCCCGAGGCGGGGAGTCACAGCCGCCAAGCGGCCAGACATTAACTAACTTCTGTTTTATAATGGAGATTAATGAACTCTGCACAGGCCTGGGGGGGAAGGGGGGGGGGCATAGGGGAAGGGGGGAACTGGCAGGGCCAGGCTCATAACAGATTGGCCGCCTGTCACGGACGGCAGGGTGCGCTATAGCGGGAGGGGTACGGCACGCGGGAACAGGCCCCGTACCTCCCGTACGTGCCTGGAGACGTGGGCGCGGTGCTGTCCTGGCAGGGTCAGCGGGAGTGGAGTATGGGGTGAGCAGGCGGGCGTACCAACTGCAGAGCGGGAGCAGGGGCAGCACACAGGTCTGAGATATAGAGGCCCTGTGTGAGGCTGGCACAGCGCTACACACACACACATAGATGCTGAGGGTGCCGCAGCACCGTCTCTGAACGATTGCTACAATATATTAAATCTGTATGCAATACATTTAATAGGCTACCAAAGGCAGTATAAATACAGGGGAATAGTTCAGTATCAATGATACAAAACAACTTAAAATCTCCGTTGCGTTATAGCAAACTATTTGTCATTGCGATTTTTAGCAGTATAGAGTTCAAAACATCTTCTCGTGCCTATGCACACACACATACATACACACACACACAAGAGCTATACACACGCTCACACACACACAAAGACATCTGTTGAAACCAGAATATATGGACTGACTGTATTTCCATTCAAATGTCGACTGTCACCAGTGGACTGTGCCACAACTTTGTAAATGTAGCCGAATAAGGTTTGTCAGAAACTGTGACAACATGCGTTGAGCCACGTAGCGCCCGTCCGTGCGTGACAGCAGGTGACTAACACCGCAGGGACCAGGCTCGGCCTCCTCCTGAACGCCGAGTCGACAGGGACCCGCGTTAGTGGTTAGTGACATGAGGTGTGCACTGACCCCCCCCCTTCCCCGCCCCTGGAAAACCTGGATATGAGAACACTGTTATCCAAGGTTCTGGAGGAAGCGACACGCACACAAAGCGCTCCTTGCCCATTGGCTCACAGCACAATCAAGTGGGGGGTTGGGGGGGGGTGTCGTGAGTGGCATGGGAGAGCGTTGTCTTTTGTGTGTTCTCCCTCATCAGATATTATGATCATTTATTAGTCTGAAAAGGCCATTTGTGTTACGGCTGACCCTTCCTGTCCTCTACTTGCCTGGAGGCTATGGGAGCGGGCCGCCTGGGCTTTGGCCCTGGTAAAGCGTCGATTTGTCTCCCCGCTCTGTGCCGCGTGATAACGCCGTCCGGCATACTAATTTGCGCTGGCATTGTGGCTGACTGGGCCACGCGCGGAGGATCATTATTCACGAAGGCTTTGGCCTCACTGTGGGAAATCAGAGGCGGATCGTGTGCGGCGGCGGCGGCGGCTTTGCCGCCTCTCCGACGAGCGTCTTACGAATGAGGCGGGAAGGGAGGGAAAAACAAGGAGCTGAGTGGACAAATGGCGTCGTCACGGCTGTGCCGCGGAGCTCCGACAGACGGCGCGGCACGGGCATTTGAGCCGATGTGAATGGTGATCAGAGGGTGTTTTCACGGCGAGGGTCGCGCTTGGGGAAGCCTGTAATTTGTACAATGGGATAATGATAGGGTAGCAGTCCCCCAGCTGCTCCTGCTACCGCTTCTACTGGGGAGAGACCTCATTCCCTCCCTCCCTCCCTCCCTGCCTCGCTTCTCTTACCTCATCACCCTCTCTTTTTTACTTTCCTTTTTTCCCATCGCTTTCACACAATTTTGCCATCCCCCTCCCTTTCTTTCCCCTCTTATTTTCCCACCTTCTTTCTCTTCCTCCATCTCTCCCTCTCTCTCCCTCTCTCTCTCCCTCCATCTCTCTCTTTCTCTTTCCCACTGTATCTCTCTCTTTTCCCCTCTCTCCCTCCCTCTCTCAATTTTTCCCTCTCTTTTTCTCTCCCTCCATCTCTCCCCCATTCTTCTCTCTCTCTCTCTATCCCTCCCTCTTTCTCTCGCTCTCTCGCTCTCCCTCTCTCTCCTCTCTCTCTCTTTCTCCCCCTCTCTCTCCCTCTCTCTCCTCTCTCTCGCTCTCTCTCTCCCTCCAGCTCTCTCTCTATCTCTCTCTTTCTCTCGCTCTCCCCTCTCTCCCTCTCTCTATTTCTCGCTCTCCCCTCTCTCTCTCTCTCCCTCTCTCCCTCTCTCTCTCCCTCTCTCCCTCCCCCTCTCTCTCTCTCTCTCCCTCTCTCCCTCTCTCTCTCTCTCTCTCTCTCTCTCCCTCTCTCTCTCTCTTCATGCCACCGTGCCTCCTCTCCTCTGCAGCCAGGCTGCAATACCCCAGAGATTTCCACCAGAGGCTCCCAGAGTCTCAGCTGTGGCACAGGGTCCCACGGAAACGCGAGCGCTGCGCGCAAAAACACCTCCCTCAAGGACCGGGGGCCGGGCAGCCCGCGCGCATCCCTGACAGCTTCAGCGCCGAGCGCTGTTTACACGAGCCCCGCTCTCTGTTATCCTTGTTACGGAGGCGGGGAAGGAGGGGGGTCACTACGGCCCGCCGAGCCGCCCGATCCGATCGGACGTTTCCTGTCCGGTCTGGTGAGAAAAGAGCCCTGGGCGATGAACCAGGTTGCCGAGGGGGAGGCAGCGGGGGCGGTGGGGGGGGGGTGTGTGGGGGGTGTCAGAGAAAAATTTGACAGAGAAAAATTCAATAAACAGATGCAGCGTGTCTATAATAAGCAGTCACTCAGAGGCTACGATCCGAACCTCTGAAGCCAGTCGGAGTTCCCACGGCTCTGGGCCACGCGGTCCAACACATGCGCGACACATGGGTCTGAGGTTGAAATGGAGACTGGGCCTGTTCTGCTCTTTGCAGCTGCGCTGCGACGCATGCTCGCGCTCTGCGCAGGTGCTCGGGCCCAGCTGTGCGCACAAACAGCTGTCCTCTTCATTATCGTCGCAGGTAGAGTTTCTTAGCGGCACTGCTCCACCCGCACTAATTAGATTTCAGCATCTGTCAGGTATAAATACTAACTTATGAACGGCTCATACATGTACAGCGCTGTTCTGCAACTATATTAAGTCACAATGTTCGCACGTTGAGTACATTTAGCGTTGTTGATGATTATAATTTGCTTATAACTGTGTTACTACAGCGGAATACTAATTACATTGAAAACAACGTGCTGGGGTATAGTTTACGCCCTTAGGGCCTGATTCACTAAGACATTGGTCATGGTATTTGTTATTTTTTATTAGTTTTGCGCGTGCTAAAAGTTTTTGCACTCGCTAAGTTTTAGTAAATCAGGCCCTTGTTGTTTTTATTCATTTACACAACAGACAACAATTATACAGGTAGATGGAATTAAAGTGGCTGCTGCTTTTTTTGTAGTTCAAGCATTTCTGAAATATTCCTCATGTAGTAGATGTTATAAAATATGGTGTCTATTATAGATTGATGAACTGCATGGCCAACATGGAGTTTCCTGATGTTCATTTACCATAGAATTCATGTCAGTGTACCATAATTCATTCGTATACATTTTAATGGCTTTTAAGATGCCCTTTAGATGGGGTTCACAAATGTTTTCCCCTAAATGCCTCTAAACAGACAACCCTCTGGATCACCACTGATGCTGTTAAACAATATTCAAGCTGCAATGCAGTGGTTATTTAACATGCTAGTTTACAGAAGCATGTATAAAATGGGTCATCTTATTATACTATTGATCTTTATCACATTTTTGACTTGAACAATTACACTCTCTGTAAGCCAGTTCAATTGTATCTGAAATTCTATGACATAACATGAAACATCTTTTTAAAAGGGAAATAATTTTTTTTTTTTTGCTGAAGACCCCCTTGTGCTCCCTCATGTACCCCAAATTGGGTTGGGTATCCCTCCCTTATAAAATATCCATAATTGTGTTTGAAAATGGACCAATATCATTCAGAGTTGTTCATAAGCTGTCATCTGCTTACAGGGGACATTGATGAAAAATATTAATAGCGCACCATCCATATCCAAGCCTTCCTGCTACTTTAGAAATTACGTTTGTTCTGTTTCCATGTACAAAGTCACATTTGACCGGATTTGACAGTTTGTTGAAGTGCAGCACAGATACTGAATTGTATCTCATTAATCGTCATCTCTCGTGCCTTAGAAGTTGCAGATCTGGTTACACTCAAGGATGTCTGCTAAGGATTCTATGAACGCCCATGTGTGCACATGCATGTACATACATGTGAATTTGTGTGTGTGATTGCGTGTTTGGGTGAACTGTGTGTGGAATGGGTCACTGACTGTGTTTTTTTGTGATTGTCGTCATTGTAGGAGGTGCTGCTGAAGAGGGCGGCAGATTTGGTGGAAGCTCTGTACGGGATGCCCCACAACAACCAGGTACAGTGCGTGCGCTGGCAATATGTGACCCTCTGCTTTGCTGCAGTTCAGAACTGGAAGATTTCAGTGCAATAAAAAATAAATGTCCCTCCCTTTTATGGCCTTAATCTCTTTCCCGTTCCCTCTCCCTCCCTCCCTCTCTCCCTCCCTCCCTCTCTCCCTCCCTCCCTCCAGGAGATCATACTGAAGCGGGCGGCCGACTTGACGGAGGCCCTCTACAGCGCCCCCCGCAGTCACAACCAGCTGCCCTCCCTCACGGGCTCCGCCCACTCCATGATGGGAGTCAACTCTTTCAGCAGCCAGCTGGCCGTCAACATTTCAGAAGCCTCGCAAGGTGCTGACCAGGGTGAGCGGGCCTGAATCTGACCCGTTCCTTACCCCCGAAAACCCGACACATCCTTACACCCGAACCTCGCTTCGAGACACTCAGTTTGTGGGGTAAAACAAAACTGGGGGGGATTCTGTTTTGTCCAATCTGAGTAAAATGGAATGGGAAGGTTTTTAGACAAGGCAAAGTGTGAAAGACGGTAGTGCACTATGCAAGCAGCTTATTTCAACTAAAATATTCACTTTTCATACGAGGGGTGGAGTAAAAATCAAAAGCTTGTCGCTGCTTCAAAGGGACGGCCGCTGTGCCAACAGCATTCTTCAGAGGGTTGTTGGTTCTCTTCAGTCATCTCAAAGCAGTATCGACTCTTGGCTTATTTGTGATTAGCACGTGTGCGCGTCAGCAATTCCCTTTCATCTGCCATTGAATATTTACCGCAGTGTGCCTCAAATATCTGTCTGGGAAGCACTACGGAGCATTCAGACCGGACACTTGTCTCTTTGTGAACAGAGTTAAAATATTATCATTGACAGGCAGCAGTGTGAACCAATCACACAGGCTCTCGATTTATGGCTGAGGGATTGCGGGTTCAAAACCAAGAAAAGATTCCTGCTTTGGTAGATGGAACAGGTAGATGGAAATCAAATTAAGTGGATGGTGCTTTTTTTAGTTAAGAAATTTTCGAAATATTCTTCATGTTGTAGATGTTATAAAATATGGCATCCATTATAAACTGATGAATTGCATGGCCAATATGGAGTTTTCTGATGTTAGTGTACCATAGGATTTATATCAGTGTGCCATAATTCATTGACCTTCATATACCTTTTAATGGCTTTTAAAATGCCCTTTAGAAGGGGTTCACAACTGTTCTCTTTTCTATTGAGCATTCAGATTGAAATCGGACACTTGTCTCTTTGTGAACACAGTTAAAAAAAAAATTTGTTGACAGGCAGCAGTGTGGAATAGTCACACGGACTCTCGATTTATGGCTACGGGGTTGCGGGTTCAAAACCAAGAAGAGATTCCTGCTTTTGTAATGGACGCGTTTTGTAACGGTCGGCTGCGCTCTTGTGGCTGTGTGCATTTTTTCAGTCCCGTAGGAGCTGGGCTCGGCTTCAGGAACTGCCCAACCCCAGATACCTGACCAGCTCTCCTATCTTTCTCTCTGCCCTCTGTCGGTTTCTTACATTGAAATCAGCCGAGGGGAAAACACCTGCGTGAACCTATGAGATCATGGGACCGGTAAAGCCATGGCAACCTGCTGTGAGATGCCTGCTGCTGCGCATGGGGTTAATTTAGGTTCGCGCTATGGCTCCTCACATTGCTTCTCTGCTGTATTGCCGTCATCGTGCTCTTTCCCCATCGCTCAACTGGGAACAAGGCCCTTCAGTGCCTTCTCTTGTGAATGCATCAATCACATAAAACAGTATGCCGTGTCCTCCACCTTGAGTAACATACTTCAGCGTTGTGGGTTTTTCTTTTGTTTGGTTCTTCTATTTTTGTGTTCTCCCTCGATCTATTTGAACAAATGCATTTGTTCAAACTCTGTTCACAATTAAGGATGGGATGCATTGTGCTCGCACAGAAGAGAGGGCTCATTTGACGCGGGCTAGGGGTTACATCCGCCTTTCGAACCGGACCCTCATCTGCTTCCTCCCACTCGGCCCTGTGAAACGGGCCCCGCCGGAGCGCCGCTCCCTCCCCCGCGCGACGGCCCGTCCAATCGCAGAGAGGCGAGTGCCGAACAACACGCGCGCCCACCCAACCCGCTCCGCCCATCTCCTGCGCTTCCTGGTAGAGGGTGTGCTGTAAGAGCCCTAACAGGAAGGTTACTGATGGACGGCTGGCCCGGTCCCAGGGAGTGGGCGGGCAATGAGAAACACATGCGCCGGTGGAGGAGGAGCCACTCCCTCCACGAACCCAGCATTCCGCTTCATTCCCACAGAATACGATCGGCTCTCCTGAATGGGTCATTGTGAGGCAGTGGTTAGGGAAGTGGGGTAGGAGGAACGCAGGTTCAAACCATGGGTGCGACAGCTGTTTTTTACTGAGTACAGGAAGCGCTCTGTGAAATGATCAGTGTTAATTCAACTCTTAACAGAGTTTAGAAGAGGCAAATAAGGATAGTGTGTGCTCTTAATTACTCTGAATTAATTTAACACTAAGCATTGTACTGTGTATCTAATGTTACAGTAGCTGTGGGTAAATGGGTGATGTGTCCATTTGTATGCTTCAAATCACTGTGAATAAAGGCCAATTTAGGAATAAGGCAATGTAATTTAATGTCTCAGAAATTGAAATTTCCGCTCTCGTTGTCACGTCGGACTGTGAGTCGAGGCGGCCGACTCTTACGCCGTGCGTTTTGTCCCTGCCCCCTCCCCTCTCTGCCCGTAGGCTACTCCCGCAACTCCAACAGCGTGTCTCCCCGCGGCTACGCCCCCAGCTCCACGCCCCAGCAGTCCAACTACAACACCATCACCTCCACGATGAACGGATACGGGGCCGGCATGACCAACCTCGGGGTGCCCGGGTCGCCCAGCTTCCTCAACGGCTCCGCCGCCAACTCCCCCTACGCAAGTAAGTCCAGAGCCGCCGTCGACTCAGGTCAGCGTTTGCGCGAAGCGTCCGGCCGTGCTCTGAGGGGCGAGAGGAGTGTGGCTGCACTGCTGAGAATCCTGTCCCAGGAATCCCCCTGCTGTCCTTTGGCTTCCTTTGCTTTAGTAGAACTAGTAGTTTTGTCTCGGCAGAACGGACCTGGGTGCTCTCTTCAGTCGATTTATTTTAAAAGCAGATCTGGCGGAACGTACCGGATCCGGCGCCACTCTAGTCTAGTGATGCCAGTCTCGTGAAATCCTGTCTCACAGACTCAATCTTGCTACGTGCAACAGCCAAGTATTGTTTGAGGAAAGATTTTTGTCTTGAGGAACTGGGGTGGGGGCCTTGCTTTTTCTCCATCTCTTAATTTTGGCATGCTGCATACAGTGTCTTTCCAAGATGTTGAGCTCAGAAACACGCGCAGAGCTTGAGAGTGCAGATGTTAGGGAGATTACTAGAGGAGGAGTTGGGGCCTTCTTTGCGTGCTTCAGTCCTGATCAGCTTTGAATGCAGCTTATCCATTCTCTCCCATTCTTTTTCCATTCCTTTCACTAACTTTTTAACATCTTCATTACAACACACACCCATGGGCAAAGCGCTGTTCCTATTCAGGTTATTTAAAAGGTTATTTTATTATTTAAAGTTCATCTTATTATATAAAATTAAATAAACAATAAAAAAGCAATACTTCATTTTCATGAATATTGATCGATATCTAATTGCATTTAGTTAGTCAGCGCAAAACTCGTTTCTACCCATTTTATGTATTGATATTCTTCGTTTGCCTTAAATTTTAAAGAAATTTTCATCTCATCTTTTTAGGGAAATAACACAGATGTTATACTCGTTGGTTATACTCAGGTGTAGTCATTTTATACTCGCTGAATAAATATTAATTTACAAAAGCACTGATAATTTGTCAATATCTCTAAAATATTCATATATCATTTGTAGTTCCATTCTGACTTCATCCCATGTATGAGGTTGTTGTAAACCATCTAATGGAAAGCCTTGGCACAAATAGAACGTTTTTAAAATTTTAAATGAAGATTTCATTCGAGGTTGCTAGTTCAAATACAGACAACACTAAATGAATCTCCCAAAGCCAATTAATGTCTTTCAAGAACATGCCAGTTGTACAAACAGGAAGTATAGCTTCATAGTATCACGTATTTGTTGCGTACTTCAAAAATGTCTATTCTGAACATGGAAGGAGGTTGGTATGTTAAAATCGAACCCCTTGTTTGAAGGGAACGCTGAAACAATTTGGCTCTTAAAGAAAAAGGTTATGGATCAACTTTGGCCTGACGCTGATGTCAGGAAGTCCGCACACGTGACACCTTCAGTCCAATCACAGCCCATGGCTTTGCTGTCTGTGTCTCATCTCACGCCTGGTGACTGACACATCTGTCTGTCTGTCTGTCTGTTTCAGTCATCCCCTCCAGCCCTCCGTTGGGGGCCTCCACCATCACTCTCTCCTCCAGCGCTAACTCCTCCTCTTCCTCCTCCGTCGCCAACGCTGGCATGTTCTCATTTTCTCCTGTCAATATGATCTCTACAGTCAAACAGAAGAGCGCCTTCGCCCCCGTCGTGCGGCCACAGACCTCCCCGCCCCCTACCTGCACCAGCACCAATGGGAGCAGCCTACAGGGTGAGCACCCCGCCCCATGTCTGCCTCTTGGTCCCGCCCACCATGAGGGTGTTGGTAGATAAAGGCAGTTTAAAACTCATTTTGAAAAGAGCACCAAGGCTGGGCTTATTTCCCATTCAGTTCTCACATAATGGTTGGTCATGTCGAAAAACTGATGGATTTGGTGCTTTAGTTTGGTGTTTGGCCATGTCAGTCCTCTGCTGGTTGTGTAACCATGGCAACCCTCGGGCTGCGTCCTTAACAGCCACTTTTCAGTGGACTCGTGGTATGACACAAGAATGGCTTCAGTCAAAGTTGATCCATAACCATGAACAATCGGTTTGTAGGTGGAGTCATACTGTTACTTATCTGAAAGTGAAACATGTGTTTCCGTGTTTCAGCATGCTTCAGCCAACGAATACGGCAACAGGCGCTTATTTACCGTTTATTTACCGCATCTGACTGTTGCAACAAGGTTTTCCGTACCAATTCCGGCTTACCGCAAACACAAAGAAGCTTGAGAACTGGACATGGCGTTGTCCATAACTAGCCCTACTTTGTTTGCTAGAAATAAATATAAAATGGAGGGGGCTGGGTTCGCATTCAGTAGTCGAGGAACTCTTTGCAAATGAACACCGGGAATGCCTCGCTTGCTTTTGCCATCCTCATGATGTTGGACTCTGTGGCTAGGCATTGGGGAGCTGTGAATACTAATATTAAGTCTTCTAACAACAACCAGTGGAATGAAGGTGTCCCGGAGGAGGAACAGACAGACAAAAAGAGTGAGAATATTTTTTAGTACCTAGTGGCCACAAAATTCACACACACACAAAAAAAAATCCAGTTTGCGTTGTCTGCAACAGATGGGCTTCCCTGTAAGTAATTCCATATTGTGCTGAGGGGGTTCACCTGTTAATTGTAATAAACTTAAACTAATTGCAAAGCAGGGTAATTGTTTTGTTCACATTGAACATCATATGGTGGAATTTGGCTACAATAGCCTGTACCTTCTATTTTCTTTATCTACGGCTCATTACATAAGTAGGACTTAGTATACTCAGTTAATGTTCTATTTTATATTATTTTATATTTATTAGGCTACTCCTAACCGTATGCAAGTGATAAATGTTGCAATAATTAACCATTACTGATGATAATCTAGAGAGTTGTCAAAATAACTTAATTGATTTCTGTGCACGTCACCATTAAATCATACTGTTAAATGCCACTATTGGACTTTTCATGGTGACTGGGATTTCCCATCAATGATGTGGTTTATTCCTGGTATCTCAACAAGCAAATCTTTCAGCAAAATATTAAACCCTTGTCTTAACACAGCCAATCCAATCAGAGCATTTCTAAATTAGGGATGATATGAATATTTGACCATTAGATCACTAATCGATTACTTGTATCATTACTCAAATTATTTTAATTAGACAATTATTTCTCATTGATACATTTCTCGCCGGTAGTCACGAACCAGATCCCAAGTAGCATGCATAAAATAACATGATTCATTGATATTCATTTTCCTGCTTGTAAATGAGAGTGAAAGTAGTTATACACGCGGAAAGAATTGAGTTTCATACTGTGATCAGTGGTAAATCTGATTATCTGAAAATTTGATCTTAGGAGCCATAGGATATTTAAATATCAAAGTAATCATATACCCACTTCAAATACCTTATGTTGAGCTACCGCATTCCCCAAAATGAAATCATACTGAAAAAACACTGACTAAATGCAACTTTGTCGACAAAATGTACAGTTAATTTGTTATTTTATGTTGTTTTATTTTTTTTAAAAACAACTCACAAATAACTAGCATACTGAATCAAATGTCAATATAGCTGTTAATGTATTTCAGCTTCAGTTTCTAGAGCTCCCATAGTTCAGACAGGCCCTTCCCTATGTCTGCATTCTGCAGCAAAAATACTGTTTATTTCACTTCTGTGCGCAGCAGTCTTTACTTTTCTTTTACTAAATACTAATTACAAATATTTACTGTATACCCTTTAAAATAATGACATCATTAAAATCCAAACTGGTCAAAAGGATTCAAGGGAAATCATTGATAGCTGTCATTAAATCACCTTTTGTTCATCTACCAGCATAGAAACTGACGTAACATAACATAACGTTACTTAATGATGAACAGCCCAACGATGCTCACCATTTTCCGACCACTACAGGGTACCTAGCAACACCCTACTAACTAGATAGTATCTAACACCATATCAAGCCTGGTCTTGAAAACACCCAGAGTTTCTGCCTCTACTACATGACCTGGCAAGCTATTGCACACTGCGACTACTCTTTGTGTGAAGAGACAAAGCAAAATAATAATAATAATAATAATTTTGCTGAATCCATACTTCCTCAAACAATATATGTGGTTTCTTTGGTTTGTTCCAAATCTAAAGGCATGAGTCTGCCTGGAGTCATTTACAAAAAAAAGCAGAGATCATTTGAATTCACGTTACCATCTCAGTTTTTGTGATGCTGCTAATTTTCTCCAATATTTTAAGCTTCGCATAATTTTTTTCTGGAGGTTTCCTGCTCTTTGGCTCAAACCCCTCCATTTCACACGCAGGTCTATGGGCACCAACTATAGCCGGAGCCAAAACATTTCCCATCCCTACAGTATATATTTAAAGTAAAGTAATCTAATAACCTGTCTTATTATTCCATAGACCTTTTATTGCAGACAACTAGGGGATTGACTACACAAAATACCACCAACATCTCCATATGAAGCCTCCTCGCAACATCCACATTTCATCAGCAATTCAAAAGTGATTATTTACTTTCAACACCCGCAAATGGTCAGAAACCATTTCTTTTTTGTACTGTGCAAGGCGTTTGAATCCCCTGGCCTTCAGAAGATATGATCGTATCTGTTCCAGCCCTATATTCAGTTCACTTATTTGAAAAAAAAAAATGTGATAATTGAGAAGTGAAGAATCCTATGCAGAGATACTGTCTTCATAACAAATAAAGCTTCTGAGCATGATGTTCCGGTGTTCAGTCTGTTCTTCCCAATGTCTTACAGCCATGGCTGGTCTCATAGTCCCCCCTATGTGAATGAAGACTCCTTTCCCGACCCCCTCCGCATTCTTCCAGAAGACGGACTTCGGCTTCACTGGCTCAGAAGCCCCTAGACAATAGCTTCTCGGAGGTCCTCGTTCCTGTGGAGGAAACATCGTGTCTCTGTGTTCCTGGAATGCAGTAGGGTGATTCCCTCCCCACCCTCACCCCCACCCCCAAACACACATGTACATGCACATGCCCTGGCAGTGACATTCCATATTTTTATGTTGGTGTTGTCTGCACCCCCACCCCCCCACCCCCCCACACACACACACCCCACACCCTTTTTTCAGTCAGATTCAGTGCTAAATAATTTTGACCACCCGGTCTCCTGAAAAATTCCATTCACACAAAGATATTTACATGCACTACTCCAAGTCGGAATAATGGGAAATTAACCGAAAGTTGTGATTGCAGGAACCTATAAAGAATATATCCCACATGCTCAAAGGGAGTAGGGTTCGCCTCCGGTGAATAAACGAACAACTTTTTACAAGCTTTTTTATAGCAGCTATTCGGTGTTTCCATTTTGTGATTCAGCGCGACTTGTCCTTTTCCTTCTTTAAACAAAGAGAGTCTACAGATTTAAAATCCGCAGACTCGGGCGAGACATTTGAAACTACAGCACTGCGAATGAAAAGTTTGAGATTCTCCAGGGTTTTGTGTCGATGACGCCACTAAAATCAGTAACGCTACTTTGCTCCAACCCAATGAAATTCGAGCAGTTCCCTCCATGTTCGGTCACTTAATAATAACTAAGCCATTAAATGTAAAATAGGTGACAAGCCCCAGAGAATGGATGGATGTATGGTACTATTGCTCCTGCCAGTTTTCTTTTTACCTATTCTGTCACAATTCAATCAATCGTCTATGGAGTTTATGGAGAAACACACTGATACTAATACCCCGCCTGACAGACTGGCTGAGTCTGTCAGGATAGGGATGAGGAATGTTGACTATGGTAACACGATACATGAAATCACAGATCAGGTCAGATGCACATAAATCCAAAAAGAGCTCCATCAGCGAGTCCAAATGTGCGAAATCTGAGCTCAGTCGAATCTCTGAGGGCCGTAGGAACTTTGGGAACTGAGGTAACCTCATACGAAAAAGTAATGTTAATATATATGTTGAAATATTTTAAGAAATACATTTTAAAAAAAGAAGGAATACATATTTAATAAATGTCAGAGTCCACGTAATATATTGAAAATATATAAATTGTTGACACTTTGATGTCACATGATTGCATGCATATGCTGTAGCATGCATTGTAAAATTACAAAATACATTTGCATAAATCACATATATTAGAAGTGGCAGTGAATTATATATTTCCTGTATATGGCGTGTTGACATATACGTAAATGTACTTTTCACTTTTATTTTTCTAGTATTAAAATACATATTAAAAGCATACTTTTTCATAGGAGCGTAGCAGATAGGAGACAGAGCCACATGCCTACTACAGAAGTGTGTTTGCCAACATTTCTTCATGGACTTCAGATCCGGTTCTTCTAAACACAAATTATAATACTAATGTTTGCCATTGTCTGTGTTGGGCCAATAGAATAGGGAGATGAAACATGGTCAGATTAGCTTTCCCACATTTGGCCATCTGTAGGATAAAAACCGAGGAATGTTTGCTGCATTTTAACCACATTTAGGTACCAGATTTAATATACATCCTCTTAATGTGCTTTTTGTATTTTGTATGTTTTGATTTTTTGGTTTGTTTTTGGTGATATAGGCCTGGGTTATAGTGAGGGGGAAAAGATAAACATATTTGATGTCTTCATACTTTTTAGATACTGTACAAAAAATAAAAAAGACCTATGAGAGAAAAAAAAAAACACTTTTGTAACAGTTAAAAGATAGAATTGGTAAAAAATCACCCTGTTTTTCAAGCAGGAAGCAGTTCCTCCACTTTTGTATAAAATGCATTCCTATATCTTTTTTGTATACAATTTTCCCCCTTACCTTTCCATTGTCCTCTGTGTATATTTGTGAAGGGTGTATAATCATAGTTATTTGCTAATGCACTATATTAGTTGGAACACCTATGAGAGCGTTGCATCTTAGCACGCAAAAAAAAAAGAAATAAATAACAATTTTAAAAAATCTTGTACAGTTACAATATAAACAAATATTTCCATCTTTCATTTGAAAGTACTTTACCTTTCACGTGTACATTTTCCACGGTACATTTCTAAAATGAACATCATCGATCATTCCTCTTTCTCATTGGAAGCTATTTAAATGCACCCATGTCTTTACCCTGTGCCGATTGGTGAACAATGTTGTAATTTAATCACAAGTCATGCCGATATCTCTGCCTTTTGATCAATGACAAGCAGTGTAATGCACCTGCTTATAGTAAGCATAGTTCCAGTACTGTATGTTTCGTTCATGCCCAGTCCTTCTAAAGACGGAGACTCGTGGGAAATGTAGTGTCCCGTCTAACCAGCAGAAAACTTCATAAATGTTATTGTCATTGTTTTCACTGTCAGTGCACATAAATGTATCGTTTAGTTATGCAATTTGTATTATTGTAATGCAATGGATGTTCACGCCACACACTTTTGCGGAGTACTTGTAAAATAAAAGCAAAATGTATATAAATTGATGCCTTACAGCACCCCATATGTATACATTGCATTTTTATGATTCATACTCATTCTTAAAAAATGTCATTAGAAACAATGGAAACAGTCAAAATTTTAGGGAAAAAAAGGAAATTATTCTCTTTTTAAAAATAAAGGTTCATCCATGCTGCTGTGAGGAGTCATTTTGGATTTCCATTGCAAAACGAAAAATAAAATAAAAGGCAGTCTATGTACACACTAGACCGTGCAGTATGTTCTTTCACCTGAGCTTGTACATTCAAAAATGGATGACAAAAATACCCAGGGACTAAATCTGTAGGGATGTGATAATGACTGAGCGTAGAGCAGGGAAGACCAGTGAGAGTGTATGTTGTGTGCGGGTGAACGTGTGTGAATATGGGTTTGAATGTGTACGCCCTTTTTTGGCGTGCATAGATGGATACACATTAAGACATGCATTCATTGCCTTGGTGTGCATTGCAATCAGATGCATTAAATTATGCATTTCATATTTATATTATAGTGCTGGTGCATATGTGAATGGAAGGGAACAATACACATATGGGCTGTACAGAAAATAACATATCTATTTATGAATGTCAGGGAATGACAAGCAATAGAGTCAAAATGATTCCACAACAGCAGCATTTAGATATGGATTTACACATTTCTTTTGTAATTGAAATGAGTCAATAGTTTGGTCATAACAATTGTAAGTGTTCTCCAGTGTTGCCTTAGTCCATAGAATCAGTTTTTATGAAATGGTGATCGTGATCAGACCGAGAACGTTCATATTGCTAAAATAAACTAGTTAGGAAGTATGATTGCTATGATTTCATTTGAGCAAATCAATCAACAGTAAAATCTTAGATAAATTGAGACGTGTGCATCGTGTTACAAATGTGTACAAATTGTGATCCAAAACCAAAAATCAACTGTAATCTGTGTAAGCATTTAAAAAGCTGAATTGACCACCTCCACCTTTTTTTTTGATTTAGGGATTAATTCAATCTTTGGACTCTTAATAGAAAAAACTGCCAAATAAATATAATTATGAAAATAAATATAAAGGGGGGTGGATATGTCACTGGCTTACAAGTTATACCAGGGGCTTGAGAATGACAAACTGTTTGAATATGATCATTGTGTATATGACTTGTACTGTACTGGCTATTTGGTAAGCAAGAAGCTAGAGAATTGCTTTGTGTGTGAAACAGGATCTCCATTAATTTCTAGAGTACTCTTGATTCTCACATAGATTTTACTTACCACAAACAAACTAATGTTCAATGTTGTTTTAAAAAAAACCCATTTACAATACTGTTTTCTTGGCGGAGTTTTAATTCAGTTCTCTCCCGCTCATTCCGACACATTGACTCCATTCAAGCTGTTTATTGTGCTTTCAAATCTTTTGGATTTGTTTTTCTTTTTCATAATTGTAAAACATTGGCAATGTAGCCATTGCTTTTGGAGGATTTTCAGCTGCAGAATGTATTTTTTTCCCCAAATGTTTTTTGAAATGTTAATGAAATGTAAACATGCTTGGAAGGGAGGACTGCATATTTATAAAGTATAGAATTGTATCATGGAAGTATATCAAAGCACAATGTTTAATTCACTTCTTTAACAAATGTGAGGGACGGGGGGAGGGGCGGGGGGGTGATGTCTGTTGCTTTTCTTTTTCTGACTATGACCATGCTGTAAATAGATGCATGCTTCTCTGTGATCCAGTGCTTTTTTGTACAGATGCAGACTAATAAAGATGACATTTGGCTTGAAAATCCCTGTCGTGAAGATTTCATTCTCAAATGCGTTCGCCTAATCTTGCCTTTCGGAGGTTCATTGGAAATAACAGGGATTTATACAGGCGTGTGAATGTGACGTTTCTTTTTTATTGAAAGTGATGTGATTGTACATCTTGAAGCTGCTCGAACCCCAAACAAAACAAAAGATACATGTGAATAATCACGAAAAGAAATGCGCTTCTGGAATTAATTTAAACCCGTGACGCAGGCCCAGAATGAGATGGTTCTTTCTCAGCAGAGTACAGATACATCAGGGAGACTCTTTGACCCTTTCTTTGACTCTTTGACCCCCGCTTCTGGGTCTTCAGGGTTCAGTTTTCTGAGTTATACAGTTGAAAGTCCCTCCACCTCTTAAGCCCTTTTATCTTTGTGTTTCTCTGGTTAGTGGTTGTATCAGCCTTAGCTCCATTCCACTTCACTATAATCACTTTCACAAGTTGAACTGTGAGTGATGTTTTTAGTGTTCACTAGCCAGCTGAGGGAGTGAGGGTGTTGATCATAAAAGGTTCAAAATTATGTTTCAGATTGCTTCACTGACATGGATTACATTTCGTTTTTTTTTTGGAAAATAAAAACTTTATTTCAAACTATTTTTACTTGGCATGTACTTGCAGCCACACCCTATTGCTCAAGACCTTCGCCAGGAGAGTGCAAGCTACATTTCACTTGGTGGTCCAACAGCTGAGCTGAGCAGTCATTTCATTGGACGTAGCGAAATGCAGACACCCAATCAACCGGAAGATCCTTTGTGGAAGTGAAGAGAGCCCTTGACTCCAGTTCTGCACCCCGCTGTGGGTCTGCTCGCCATGTGGCGATGGGCATGAGCATGGTTGGGATTCAATACCAGACTGCATAGCCACTACTGAACCAAGAACCAGCAGCCTGCGCACCACCCAAGAGGCTCTATGGATCTCTATAACGTACAGTTTTTAGTCAAAGTTAGGGAGAGATAGCAGAAAGTTAGTAGATTGATTTGGGCAGTTACCTCTGTTTCCTGTCCGTGTCCAAATCCAGGTTAGATCACGTAGGACATGGAAACAGAGAGGCCCCAGAACCAAACCCTCAATGTTCTCGTTTAATTTTTCGCCGTGAGAGGGCGGTGAATTCGACCCCCACAGGAAATGGACTGTCAGCCATGGCTCTGCAGCTTCAGATTAGCGCTGCTGTTGTTATGGCCTTTCCTGGATCGCTCCCAGGGAAAAGTGCAGGAACAGCACAGGTCTGTTCAGAGCATCACGGTTCTGCGTCACGGCGATCAGAATGCTGAGCCAGTTATTCCACCCGGGAGAGTCTTTTTACATTGCCAAGTGACAATTCAAGAAATTAAATAAGTAAACAAAAGAATGCTTTATCTCTATAAAAGTGCTAGCGTGCAAATTCTGACAATGTAAAGCAAACGATAAAACTTAAGTTCTAAAACTAAAGTGTGTTCGTTACAAGTGTGACGGATTGAATTGGGCCATCGTTAATTGATTTTAATGTGATAAAAGCAAAATACGCCAATGGTTATTACTTTTATCCCTGGGGATTTCAATCCTCGTGTGTCTTCCTCATTCCCAGTATTCAAACTGAATATTGAACCACTAAACTTTATACAATTACAAATCTACCATATGTGCATTTGTGTGTGTGTGCGTGTGTGTGTGTGTGTGTGTGTGTGTGTGTGGCACAGCCATTATAGTGATAGTGTTCCATTAAAACACACCACACCTGTTTAAACTAAGGGACAATGACCATGGCTACTGCTTCTTGCCACTAATGCACTTGGGAAATTCAAAGCAAGGTTCTGGCATATTTAGTAACAACAGCCGCAAGGGTTTTGAGGACACCAGATACTTATGAATGGACCGCCGTGGTGGTCCTGCTGAGTGTTACTATTCCATGTATATAACAGCGCTGTCTGCAGCTTTGTATCAGGGTCCAAGATGCTATAGGTGCTTATTTCAATGACTACTCAACACAGAAGGATCTAGAATGCTCAAAACACTGTCCCTCAAACCCCTCGGTTTGGACTCGCAGATTTGACTTTTTTTAATAGCTTAATAACTGTACCCGGGACGGTGAATCGTCACTGTGGTTACCTTCAAGGGCAGTATAGAGGGTGGCACGTCACCAAAATGTGTCTAAAGGAACTTTAACCACAGATAAAATGATCGCCTCTCTCACGAAAACTCTGAGAACTCGGGCTGTCAGGCCGCGTGCCAGGATGAAAAATGGGTCCAAAAGATTTCTCCAAACTGCCAAGTGGGTAAGCACATTGTGCAAGCCCTCCACTAAAAAAGTAGACCTTTTCCATTAACAGCAGATTGGTTGTGAGGGGCAGCCGTTAACAGGGCCATGACATTTCAGCAAGCGCTCAATAATGAATAACTTCGGTTTCCTCATCAAAACACGTTTTTCATTGAAAAATTCCAAGAAAAGGATAAAAAAGTAAAAAGTGCCTTAAAGACGGAACTGTTGATGCTGAAACGCCTGGTGGTAAATGCTGCAGAAAAAACCAGGGGACCCTTTGCATCTCTGGATGGCATTAGCTTATGTGTGCAGGGTTTGCTAATGAAAACATCTGGGGGGAAAACCAACAATAAATACAAAAAATAAGCAAAATGTGGCTCTACCCACTCATGCACACACACATGCACAAACACACACACACACACACACACACACACACACACACACACACACACACACACACACACACACACACACACACACACATACAGTGTAATCTAAATGTTGGTTTATAATAAAGCTGCATTTTTAACTATCATGGAAATAGAATGTGGAGCCAAAACAAGTAATATGCATTTCTGGGATTTTGGTGTTAATTAGATATCTTATTTACTGTAAACACTTCAATTCAATAAACACTGTTATTTTAAATACTTTGGAATCAGAGCAGAAAATTCCATGATACCTGTAAAGTCATGGTGATGGTTCACATTGAATTTATTGGACTGTAAGACCCCCTCTGGGACCGACACAGGACTGGAAGTGATCTTACACAGGAAGTGGCTGGGCCTCAGCGGTGACATCAGAGCACCGGACCCACAATGCTCGGTTCAGGTGGAATGCGAGTATCTCTTCCAAAAGTTCACTCACATTTACAATGGTGCTCCAGGCTCTTGGTGCTGGGGCGAAGCTTGGGAACTGTGCACAACATGCTGGATAATTTAAAAAAAACAAACAAACAAAAACATGTTAAACAAAACGCAGACTGGATCACATGGAGTAAACACAAGCATTAGAATTATATTTCCTTATCAAACTAAAACACATTAATCATGCAACAGCATGTGTAATAATCTGTGCGCTCATGTTTTAAACTTGTTGAAAGGCAGTGATTTGGCTATATTTTCAGCGCCAAAACGCCATGACCTGAACAGTTTCAGCAGAGAAAATATGTCCACAGTGAGCCCTGCCTTTGCATAAAGTTACTACTCGGAACAACCCACACGCGCGCTGCAAAAAGGGAAACGCGTACCCTAGCCCCCTATTTCTCCCGCTCCCCTGAGATCCAACCACTTCCTCTACATTTCACATGACCAGGAAGACTATTTCTGCTTCTTTATTGATTTATTTTTGATGCTCTTATTTAATTTTTTTCCTGGTGCTTTCTGTTGGACGATGTTTTATCCAACACACAACACTTCCTTGGGAGAGGACGGGAGGAGAGAGAAGCGCTCAGTACACCTGTTTGCTTTGTTATCCCTTCTCCTCTGGTCTGTGGGAGGCAGGATGTTTGACTTGGCGGCAGCCTGCCCCATGACTTAATCCCTGGGTGCGATCACTCCTCTCTCTTTTTTCTTTCTGGGAAAATAATGAAAACCCAATGGCGGCGACCAGGTGTTGAGTTTCAGTCTGCGCTTTAACAATGTCATAATGGCCGGCCGTCCCGGCCAAATAATTCACTTATGTTTCTCTTGTAATATTATGCCAAACATGAGATCTTTACTTTGTCGAATCTGGTAAGCATCAAGCCCACTGTATCAATGAGAACGCTGTTTTAATAAGCATTCCCAGAAGGGCGGCCAGAGCCGAAGCACACCTCTCTCCTGGAAACCATTAAGAGTCCACAGGAAGTGGGAGAGAGAACCGCCCACTCTAATTCTCATGGACGTGGAGGGAAAATGCATATTCAACATGAGAAGCGTCTAAGAGAGATATGGTCATTCAGAACAATTCAAGAATAGATGTCTGATCGATGAAAACCCACATTGCTGTACTTCCATATCAGATTTCTTCTGCCATTGTAATTTCCACACCCTTCCCAAAACATAATATTCCACAGCTCTCCTCTCTCGCGTCAGAGGAACCCTGTTTGGTCAACCTCGTGTTCCCACTACACTTGACCTGGTGGCAATGGAGAGAAAATGACTGCCGGAAGGGCCAGCCTGTTCCCCTGCCCCAGCCCGAAAGGAAAACCATTTGCAACATTATTAAAAAGTTGCGTTCATAACATACCTTTTCGAAAAGTAGAAATGGAGGGTACATTTGTTAGCTTCAGAGGGCCTCTCCCCCATCAAAAGCGGCTATACAGTCTTGCCACCCAGTTAACCCTTCAGTGGTCAATACGTTCAGCGAGAAAGCGTCAGATAAGTTCCCATTTTTTGGCACAGGTGAGGTCGTTTCGGGGAGCTGTTTTTGACAGAGGCCATTACCTGGTTAACTTAACAGTGGGCTATGTCATCAAGCATGATTGTAACTGTGACTGGTTTTATGTTTTAAATGCTATGCTACTAGAAACATCGACCCAACAATGTCCATTGACACACTTTGGATTTGAACAAATGAAGCACGAATGAAGCGAAACGGGGCAGAGAGTGTGATGATGCTTCAGCATGACAATTCGAAAGACGATTGCCGGAAGCTTGCGGGTTGAGAGCGCTTTCCATAAGCTAACAGATGTTGTTTGAAGAAGGATGAGCAATAGGTGTGGTGCTATTTGCTATGCGAATGAGGAAGGGCGTGCTGGAGTTTATGTGCCTGAAATCAAGAAAGATGATCAGATGGTCTGTGTCCTTTTGCATGTTTTTCTTGGTGCGTATGCAAACTATGTTGCTGGGACTACATAGTTTGATACCCACAGCTGCAAAACTTGTAAAGAGACAGCAAATCATTTAGCATTATTATTATTATTATTATTATTATTATGCACAAATGAACATTTCAGATATTATAATTAGAAAACAAATTAGCGCAATAGTTAACTGGTATGCTTAGTTGATCATCTCTTTGTTGCTTGAACCTTTTTGGATGCACTTGTATGTAAGTTGCTCTGGATACGCGCATCTGCTATACCAAAAGTATGACATATAAAACTATAACCTCTCTGCATTTGAGTGGATCTCTGTGGGAATTGGGCGGTGGGACTAGATTAAGCTGTAAATTACATGGGAATAGTATACGTAAGTACCTGAAAATAGGATATCATGAGTTTTTTTATATTCTTTTATACCCAGTCATTATAGCATCACCTGTTTACTTGTGGAATGTTCCAAACAGGTGTTTTTTGAACTTCCCAGTTTTTTTTTTGCCCCTGTCCCAACTTTTTTGGAAGGTGTTGCTGGCACCAAAATCAATAAAGTTGACAAGGTAAAACATTAAATATCTTTTCTTTCTGGAATTGGGGTTTGTAATACATAAGATGAGGCAATCACACATTTTGCTGCCAGTGCAGTGTACTGTACTTCCTTCTCAAGAAGGTCTGGCAATTTACTAGATCTAGATGTGATTAATCTTAATAATATATATATATACAGTATATGCACTGTACTTTGATTGATCAAATTTTTTTAAATTATGATTATGTTGGCTGCCTTCCTCTTCTAAGCTTCACTGACATCCATCTCTCTCTCTCTCTCTCTCTCTCCATTCACTACAGCCCTAGTTTGCCCAGCTGAATTGTACTCCTGCATCAATTAAGCAAATGTTTAAGCGAAGGCATTCGTATCAAACCTGAGCATTCTCAACGCGCCGAGGAGATTAAAGGAGCGCGTCATTGAAATTCAATGAGCATCGGATAGCGCGATCGTCTGAGATAAAAATCTGCCCTTATAAATCAATCACCACCTCTGGCGCTTATTAGCTCCCCCGGCGGCGCGCTAAACAAATGGATTCTGCATGTTCGATGAGACGGCTGGTAAAGACGCCGTCCGCTTCAGGTCGACTGAACGGGCACGGAGAGCGGTCACCTGCCGAGCGCGAGCATCTCTCGGAGAGTCCGTATAACTGCCGTCTTCGCCATCTGTCAAAAAAAAATAACAATGAATGCGCATCATGGGAACTTCACAGTAGAATGCAGAGACATTCCATAACAAAACAAATGACGGAAAATAATTGTATAGAACTTCACTGACTTGTGTTGCTCCTTTTCAGCAGGGATAATCATTCCTCCCTATATAAGCACAGGTCACTCACTTATAGGATATGCCAGCATGCCCAAACAATACAGAATGTCTACAATTTGGTTAAAGCTCATTCACCCTGAGCTGACATTTAGGCTTTTAAAAAAGCAAAGAATTATGTTGATGATAAGCAGTCAGCCAAGCTACAGAATCTAAGTAGACATTGTGGTTTATACTCCCAAAACAATGCACTTTTTATGCTCAATTTTAAGGCCGAATAGTATACCTCACCATTTCCCCATCCACGGCAATCATTTATTTCTTTCACAAAGATCGATAAATGTTCAGTTAAAATTCTTGGGCTACAACTGCAGTGTTATATATACTGCATGCTGAAAGAACTGGTGTTTTTGGTGTGTTTTTGATATTTTTAAAAATGGCAGTATATTGTGGTGTCCACTTTTGGTGTGACCTCTGGCCACTAATAGGAAAACTATAGCTTACCATTACATTTCATCACTTTTTATTGGACTGTTTAGACTGTAAAAAAATACTAGATGTGATTGCACCTTGCAGTCGGGGTATCTCCCTCCAAAATATATTCTGTGCAACCCACTGGATGAGATGGTCGTATTAAACTGTTAAATTATTACGGAGACAAAATAATGCGCAGCCATTGATATATCTGTCTTTAATATTATGCATTTATTTCTTTAACCTAACAAATACCTCATAATTTGGTCTTTTTTACTGCAACAACCAGGAGAAACAAATAAGCTGTTGCAGTGATGAATACGTGGCTCGACTTACAGAAACAAGTGCTGTGGAATCTGTAATGACCACAGACATTAAAGGCTGTCCTTGTGAAATATCCTCCCCCCCCCCCCCCCCCGCCATCTTGCTTGTTTCTATTCTATAATATCAAAGGAGCAGGAAGCAGAAGCAGAAGGAAAGGTCACACCCCCGCATGTAAGCAGGATCATTGACCATAGCTGTCATACATATGCACTGTATGCGCAGTGGCATCTGGTGATTTTAATCAATGTGTTTACACACTTGGATAATGTGGATAACAATGGTTGTTCGAGAGCTTCCAAAGGGACAGAGGGAGGCGGTAAGCAACAAAGATAGTGTGTCGGAGTGATTGGGTTGGGACCGCTCGAATTCGGCGTGGCAACATTAGAGAAATCGTTTTTTGTCCCATCCGGCCTCTCAAGAGAACCGCCGCCAATTACCTTTGTAATGCGAACAGTCTGTATTGTCCATCAAGTCGTCTTGGGGGAGAGGTGAATTCAAAGGCATTTAAATAAGGACTGTATGACAGAATGACAAGTTGCCCTCTTCCTTCTGCCGCGCCCCTTTCCCTCAGCATCGCTTCCCGTCTTAAACACGATGATTACATGGCAGGTAATGTGGATAACCTTTTACGTTATTAGCTTTGTAGCCCTTGTGTCTTATGTGCCTCTTCATATATCGCTCTATTACCACCTGGGGCAGTGGTGTTCAATCTATTTCCTTAAGTGGGTCACATCCACAAGCCTGAACACATCACCTGGGTCTCGTTCACATCTCATAATATCTGTCAGAAAATGTAGCGTACTCTGTAAAGTAGCACAAAATATTGTAATTGTTTTATATTTTTTCTATCCTCATACACCAATCATTTTGAGGCATTATTCAGCTAATGGCATTTTTGAATTCATTAGGGCTGGAAGTGGACTTAAGTGTTTTAGATGTAATTACTAATTACTTAATCGTTGGTAGTAAGGAGTTTATTTTTGTCCTGTGTGACAATGAATATAAATGTATTTTCATTCAAAATATGTTTAGCAGATTGTTTTTTTTAAATTTTTTATGTACCTTTAATAACAGAGTTGTAAAATATTAATAACATTCACAAGAAGCTTGTGTTAAAGGGCATTTACACACAGAATGATGCGTGATTGCTGAAGGAGGTTTCTATACAGGTTTTTGTTATATCGCTACAGTATAACTAAGATATGAGAGATCATTCAGATGAACAGACATACTGGTCTTCAGTACTGTTCCATCTTTTAGAATACAGATGACTTTTCAATCAACAAGGGGTTTCATTTAGCATAGTGGCTTCTCCATGAGCAACAAAAGAGATTTGGAATTTATATTTACGTTCCTCTCAGGAGATAAAGATTCATTGTCTGTGCTGTATATGTGGAAAAGGAATCTGCATAGACAGTCATTTCCATCACATAACAATAAAATAATACACAAAATGGCAAGTTATTACAATGCATGTTTATTTTTGATTCATAAAAGAATGAGTAACTAAATTTGGTATTTCACGAATCAGTGTTATTGATAGGAGTAAAAACTTTTTAAGGCTACTGAACTACAGCTTAGGGCCCTGTCACACTATTGCGTATCGTACTAGCGTATGCCAACGTTTGAAAAATATCACTCATACACTGATATACGCTCACATACGCTAGGGGTACTTTAGGCATAGGTTGTATACGTTTCAAGCACGGTCGCATTCGGTGGCATACGCTGGCATACGGCGAGGCACAAACATTTTTTTAAGCATGCTTAAAAATTTTGTGCGTGTTCGGACGTATGGTTTATACGCTAAGCATACGCTAGGCATACGCTGAATACGCTAGAATTACGCTAGAGGTACGTTACTCATAGGTCGAGTAGGCTGGTCACACGCTGACATACGCTGACATGAAGGTGTACCGTACAGCTAGCGTATTGATAGCGCATGAGTAACGTACTTCTAACGTATGTCTGACGTATCTGCAACGTATATAGACATCTTGGCGTATGCCTGACGATTGAAAGAAGCAGAGGAACCTCCTGAAGCACTGGGCCAACTCAGGTGCAGGTGCAGTTCCATGGCAAGACAGGATGATTTATAACAATTGTATAGTTTAAAGTCAAGTGTAAAGTGCAGTTTATTATTCTAGGGGTCAGGGGTACTTATAAATTACATATCATTTGATGTATTGAAGTATGAAAAACACCAGAAGTAAGTTTAAAAAACGTTTATTCATATGATCAACTGATCATTAATAATGGCACATGGTAATAATGGTACATAGTAGGGATGCACATTCTAAGGAATTTCCTTAATCGATAGTTGTTAACCTTAACAAACAATCGTCGATTAATTGATAACATAAAAGCTAAATATAGGTTATGATAGACAGAATACAAAATGCATGTTATATTCCTCAATCAAAGATTTATTGTAACATTTGAGAAACAGGCATTATTGTAGCATAACAAAAATAGAATATGAAGGCGTGTATAGGCTACTTTAACAGAAAAGAAATTGCGCTCTGTCTCATCTGTTGCAAGCGAAACCGTTGCTCCGCTAGGCACTTGCAGCATGAACATAATCGCTCTTGAAATTGAAAGGCGACAGTTAAACTAGTAGACCTAGCCTAGAACAGTCAACTTAAAACATAGGCTATTATGTTTTGAATAGGCTCCTCATATGCATACTAGATAGACCTACTTATTTTTATTCAAGAACATTTAAGCATATCTACGTGGTCGGGAGTGAGTCGTGTGCGCAGCCTGTTTATTAGCTCTCGAAATCCCTCACCGTCAACGGTGCTTATTGCCATCATGTCCTTTTCAACCATGTTGCATACCCTCTGAGTAATAGCCTACAGTCATTAAAGAGCCAATACTTCTTTCCTGGTTGTGGTGGTGTGTTGCGTTCCCCATCCTGAGAACCGAGAATGTGGAAAGGCGGGCGGTTATATAGGCACTTTGTCACGTGATAGCGGTACGCTGGACATGCGCAGTTCATACGCTACTCATACGCTAGCCATACGCACATTACGCTAGCCATACGCTGGCGATCTGCTACTCATACGCTACTCATAGGTTCAATACGGTAAGTATCCGAAAAATTCTGTATTTTCAACGGCTTTTTGTGCGTATGAAAATTATTTTATGAATTTACATACGCAACTCATACGTTTCTCTCATACGCTATAGTGTGACAGGGCCCTTATGACTCAAACATTCTACATTGTTAACAGGGGAAACCTTTTTTACACTTTCACTTTTCAAATATGTGATTACTGCAAAAAAAGCAACATAAAAATAACGTGTAGTATGACACAGAGTAAATGTTTTATGCATCTCAGCATATCCCATTCCCTCTCCTTGGCATTCTTATCAGAATTTCACTTCAAACTCCACGGAGTGACTTTCCAAATGGGGAAATAGCAGTAATACACTCAAGAAAGCAAAACAATTTTATGGATTTTGAAGTGTAAACTTGTAATGGAATCAGAAAGCTGTTTCTGTTGAATCACACACTCTGTGATATGAATATTTAAGTTGGGGCTGCCAAGGATCCACCCCTGGTGCAGCATTAAAATAATCCCCTCTGGGAACATTGACAATGCACTGAGTTCCCCATCTGCCAGAGTTTCAGGCTGGTGAGGACTCATATTAAAACAACGTGGACTGTAATGATTTCAGTATTCCAAAGAAGTGCGCAGAGTAATTAGGCCACACAGGAACGGCCTTATAAAGTATGGATGTAATAAATAAGCCATTAGGTGGGCAGTAAAGGCGCAGGAAATAAAAAAGCCAACAGAGGAATAAAGGGGTTTGGACAGACCTCCGTGAATGCTGATGCCTGATGGGTAATGTGCCGCCCACAAGAACTTGGGTGTGGAGCTGGATTCCTTTGCTCTTAAAAACTGTGGGATTAACTCTCAAACCACTGCCCAGCGTAAAAACTCTGTGAAATAATAATAATAATAATAATGATAATACATTCTTGCTGAACAAGGAGTGTTTGCATGTTTTCACTTGTCAGCAATGTATTTTTGCTTTGCAGGTCTCCTTATTCAAGGACATTTACAGTTTAAATGCCTTACACAGGAAAGGGCAATTTTTGCAGTTCAGTTAACTACAATTTCTTTCACTTACTGTCATGACCACTTTCTGTTGTCACCATGGGACTGTTTTCTCGCTAGGCAATCTATACCCTAGAAATCAATTCAAGTAGGATTGTAGACTAACCCACGGACCCACTTCAAAAGTAGGAGACATGCAACGCAACAATTGCCGGTGAAATATATACATTTTTGGTTTGAGGGATGTATGAAGCAAAGCTTTTATATTGCTTTTATACCTTTTTATATTGCCTCATACATTAGAGCTGTTTATGTGAAATTTTTCATTCACTACAGCAGATGTCTACCTGGGATTCAAACCGATGGCCTGCTTATTCCCGGTCCAGTGCATTAATCATAACATCACGCAATACTGGTGCTTTTTTCTTATGTCTACAAATCAAAATCCAGAACATGCACACAGGAATTTTATCCTTCTCTGTAATAATTGTATCATGATATCAGAGTAAACATGACTTATTTTATTTGTGTGCGTATGTGGCCCTGGTGGTAAGACTACTTACACAGAAAGACTGCTAATAAGAAATTGAATGTAACATGAAGCTTGTTCAATATGGGTAACATTATTTCCTCAATCAGTCAATAGGAAACTTAACAAAAGACCAGCATAGCCTATACTTGTAAATGTACCTTATTTAAAACTGTACTGTTTAAAGAGAAGGGAAGAGAAGGAAAGGTAAGAGAAGGTAAATATTAAATACAAATATTCAAGAATAAAAACTTAGAACATTTTGATCTGCCAAATAGTCCTCCCTTTTGTAGATCTGATGGAAATTACAGTGTTTTTAATTGTATTTCTTTTTAATAATGCACAGCTTGCTAAAAGAAAATGAAGCTCAAATGCCCTTCCTACCTACAAACACGCACAGCTCGGACCTGCCGTGCTATCACACTGGAAAAATATTCTTGTTAATTGCAGCTTTGAAAGAAAACACTCACTATCTATGGAATTATTAAAGTTCCCGGAAGGAACCCTACAGTTTTATTAGTTTTATTGCCACTGTCTTTTCTGATATGCCTGCTTTTCAGAGTGAGCAAAACACCGCTTAATAGCGAACAAAAAGTAGTCAAAGAAAAACTAGCTTGATTACTGCAATAACTCTTGTAGATACTAGCTAATTACAAGTGGCTGTAAAATAAGTCAAACTGGTCAATGTAATGAGCTCTCTGGAGACCCATTGTTAACTTCCATTAAAATGATCTATTCTCTCTCTTTTTATTTTTATTATTCTACAGCAACGCTGATCTCTTATCAAACATAACAAAACAAATTCATCTTTGAAGATCACGCGCCATCAAAGTTTCACATTATTCATAATTCCCGTATAAATATTACAGTAGCAACATAAAATATTGTGTTGTGATACTTCACAATTTTGTCTAATATGTTTTCAAACCACCCTTTGTTCTACTTGGTTAGCAGCACTTAACATCGCATGCTCTGAGCGGGACCTTCATTGCACCTTATGAAGCGTTAACTAAGACTACACAATAGCATTCATAATCATTCATTAATATTCATAAGCCTACTTTCTGGAATTTACAATGAGTCTTTTTACAGCATAACGATGTGTTATGATGCACTGCATGATGTACAACCTTTGATGTCAGAGAAAATGAGCGGCTATGAATATTGATGAATGACTATGGTGCGTCTAAGTGGTCAAGTGAATGTTCATGGTTATTTAAAGGCCGTTTCCAGCAGATCAGCGCTATGATGGATGGGACGTACCAAGAGCTGAGTCCAGTACTCTCAGCAGTTACACATTTTAGACCTCAAAGGTGTTCTGCAATTGTGAATACATGACTTTGAAACGCTTTCCTACCCATTTCCTCACCAGTTTGGAATGGCCAATCATGTATACATCATACAGATGAAAATAACATTCTATAAAATTTTCTGGCAACGAGTATGGGAAAAGATTGTAAATATTGACATTTTTGGCTTTTGTAGCCACGATAATCGCAACGATTGGCCCACACACACACACACATCTAATATCTTCGGAGTCATGTTTCCTGACACACTCCTTCTGCTATGTATCTTTTGCTCAAGGGCACAGGAAGCCCAATAGGGTGGGAATATCCTAATAAAAATTAGTTGACATTTTAATTGCATTTTTCTCATCAGTGGAAAAATCTGTGATCCTCAGCATTTCTGTTGAGACCAATAAGGTTCATACTGTTTTTTTCATGCAATAAAGATATCTTTACAGAAACAAAACAAGATGAAAGAAAATATTCCAGTTTACGTATATTCCTCTGCTTAACAAATTCCTGAATAACTCAAAAATCATGAACCAGAAGCATATTTCTATATACTCGTACATTATATAACAAAGTGCTGACAAAAAATAATGACCAATGAACAGCCTTAAGAACAATCTACTTAATAAAATAATTACATTTAAATTAAATTAAAACAACATGGAAATTTCTAGGCCTCTTTGTCATACTGAAATTAATGATGTTTGAATGAATTATAGAAGGCCACTCTATTTTCTTATATTCATTGGGGTGTTAACCTTGAAGTTTAAGTTGACAACTGATTGATTGAATACTTGATGACATTTATTTTTTTTTGTGCCTGAAAGAGACCTGAAAATGTTTTGTGTTTTTGATTTATGCATTTACATACTTTTGGGACACCGATCATCATGGTGAACTATTTCTTCATCTTTGAGTTTTTTTTTCAGATATTTTTAGTACCATTAGTATTTAAGTACCATTGTAAGGTGAACTTAAATTTGCATTGCCATTTTGCATAATTTTGCTCTTGGTAATATTAGGCCACATTATCATGATTAGGTTGTCTGCCTATTTCTGGATTTTGTTCAGGTCTTCATTTATTATTGAAGTCAATTTTATATACAGTAGCTGATATAAATCAGGGGTGCCAACAGTGATCATTGGGGAACTCCACTTTTTTGCCGCCTGTTGCCACCTCCTTTTTATTATAACTCTTTATATTGTAAGCTGAGACCAATTTTGAAACCATCAAGAGATCAAGCCCAATTTAATTTAATTTGATTTAATTCCCAGAGATTTTAGTTTAATAATGAATCACTTGTATGGTACTTTTTCAAAGGCTTTTTGAAAATGGAAATGTATGCTGTCATATCATAAGCACAAAACTTTTTGTCATCTTCAAAAAAAGGAAAAAGGAATACATTTGACAAGCACAATCTCCCTCCATGAAGTCCATCCCGCCATCACAATGATATGAGGCACCGTTCTGGACAAAAGTTGTTTGAAAAACGCAAGAGGAAATGAACCGCTTTTGGTTCGCGAGAGAGATTATCCGGCGAGAAAGGCCCAGTTAGCTCGCGAGAGCAATTGAAACCCTGCGAGAGAGGTCCAATGGACAGCGCGCGCGAATGAAAGTGGCTTGCGAGAGAGGTCCAATGGATAGCGCGCGTGGTCCACTGTTCAGCACATGCGAAATGCGAATGAAAGTTGCTCGCGAGAGAGACATTACATTACATTACAGGCATTTAGCAGACGCTCTTATCCAGAGCGACTTACACAGCATTTTGCATTTATACATAGCATCCATTGATACAGCTGGATATATACTGAAGCAATGTAGGTGAAGTACAACGGCAGTGTCCGATCTGGGAATTGAACCTGCAACCTTTCAGTTACAAACCCAGTTCCTTAACCACTATACTACACTGAGGTGGTTCTGTGCACTTCCATTCATTTCACCCCGAGATTCACTAAACAACCCGGAAAACGTACCTCTAGCACTGTGTAGCACATATACGAACCCCATCGACACGGAACGTTATGTATTATTGCCAAGCCACTGTCGTAGTTAAAAAGTCATATTTTTTGCTTATTTCCAATTATCAATAATAACTGTTTTCTGCGTAATCATAGCCTACTTCATGTGTAAATTAACTCGGCTAGCCACTTTTTAAAAAATTTTTTTTTACAATCTCAGTAGCGTTACCACTATTAGTGGATTAGTGGACCGATTTTGGAACAGTACAATGCAAGTAGGCATGTAACCTCTAGGGCAATGAAAATACCGGATGTTATTACATTTAAAAGTATATAGTATAATCAGTGAGCACATAGTCTGCGAGTCCAGAGGGCTCTTCTTGCAATTGGGACATTGTCAAACCCCATGAAGACCCATAAGTGTTACGGTTCTAACCGTTCCACGCCATGTTTTATGTTTATTGTTATGTCACGCCCTTATTTGTATTCACGTTCTGTCATAGTTTATTCGTTTCATACATTTCTATGTGTTTCCGCGAACTCGCGTTCATGCTTTCTCTCTCTCCCGCTTTTGCTTACGTCAGGGGTGGCCAATTCCAGGCCTCGTGTATGCAGGTTTTTGCTGCCGCCAGTTAACAATTATTGAATTAGCCCAATCGTTTACACGATCTGATATTTTAATCTACATATCCGCGATATGAAAAGCAGCTGATGAATGTTCTTGTGCCGGTATGCGTCAATGCGTGTATTGTAGCATTTTATCGTTCTGTAATTTACAAGTGAATCGGTGATTGTGTGTATGACTAATTAGCTGATTGAACCGTGGTAACTGGTGGCAGTAAAAACCTGCATACACACCGGCCCGCGAGGCCTGGAATTAGCCACCCCTGGCTTATGTGTTTTCCATTGTATCTGCCATTCCCTGTCTAACTAACAGATTACTAACAATTAGCTAGATCATTGCTTACTAACCATCTAATATCTTGTAGTTAATTGTTACCTTACGTTTCTAGTGCATGTCCTTACTAATGAACTAATTTACTAATGCTAGGATGGGATAATTACTAACAGACTAATTGACTAATGATCTTCGTCTCGTTTTCCCAAGCTGTTCCTAATTTCTCTCTGTTCTCAAGCTAAGCGTTTGCACCTGTCTACACACACATATAAGCCCTCAGTTTTCACCTGTTCAGTGCGAAATTGTTGCCTCACTAGCACTCTTAAGCATTTGTCAAGTATACGTATTCTGATTTCCTGTTTTGATCCAAGCCTGTTTTTTTGACCACTGTTTACTGCCAGCCTTTTGTTTTCACTGCCTGTCCTGACCATGATTCCTGCTTGCTGATTTTGTACTTTTGCCACGCGGCGAGGACTCCGGTCTGACCCTGCTTGTTTTTTCGACTATTCTTTTGCCTTCTCCCGTTTGTACCTCTGCCACGCTGATTGCCTTCCTGGTTCCTAACTACTGCCTGGCTTACCGACGACGAGACTGCCTTCTCCCTCGGTACTTTTGTTTATTGGCTGGATTTTTTTTGTGTATGACCTTTGCTTGTGCTAAGACAACAATTACGGAACTTTCCTTAATAAAGCCCTTGCGGGTATTTATTACATCCATTGTTCTGAGTCGTGCTTCTCGGGTCCAACCCTCCACGCACTTCGTCTCAATAAGAAGACCTCACTGTCTTCATGTCAAAATGATTCATAAAATATAATACTATAACCTTCAGTCCCAATCCAATTTTTAAAAAATAGTTGAAATGCACTCAATGGGCCTCATTCATGAAACTTGAGCAGAACGTAATTGCACGTAAATTCTTCGTATTAGCAATTTTGTTCGTATTTTGCCATTCATCAAAGTTTTCGTATCTCAGATTTGTTTGTACGTACAAATTATTTAATGAATGTATTTAATTAGACCCATAACTTGATTAATGCTTCCAGAATTGATTCAATTCAAATGTTATATGATGTTAAATATGCAAACTAAAACACACATTTAACCATTGAATGAAATTAGCTATAAAATGACTTACAGGTTTTTATAGCCAGTATTGCAATGGCTGATCTTGTGCTGTTGGAGGACTTGTCTTCTTAGGAGAGAACGTGTAGGATCGCGCATAGGCTATTTGTTGGCTGAGAGTGATGTATGGCTGGTTAGTAGTTTTTAGGTTTTTATGAAATTGCCAACCTGCCCAATGTTATAGGTGCCGCAACTGTAGGCTACTGCACAAACGTAGCCTCAAGGCTCCATCCGAAGATTCGTTTGCATATATGAATAGAAAAGGCTATCACATCTGTGCAGCTCATATGTCATGCAAAATGTATTTCTCAACATCCTGGCGCGGTTGCCTGGTGGGACCCACGGCAGCTTCATTCTGCTGCGATGAGAGACGCTGCGGTGAGAGACGGCTGGCTTATTGGTATACGTCAAATCGTTGTTTACTGTGTCAGAGTAAAGATTCTTAACTACCTCTTTCCATCACTAGGGGAACCGGGGATTTCAACCCACCTCTCACACACACAGAACACCAACAAAATGACAAAATTAATAAATGAATAGTTTTATTTATTTCCAGGCTGCGAGAAAGACCGTACAGGCTAGTACTTGGCAGATGGAGGCAATGTGCTCGTCCGATGCAGAAAGTCTTGAACTTTAACAGCTTGTGTGATGGGAGATTCTGAGTTCCCTGCATGTTATATCCTGCCAGGTTTTTATACTTTACCATGTATTTACTTTATGACACCAGGACGGACAATAGCCTACTAAACTATTTTATTTCTTTGATTGAACATCTGCTAATAAAACTTTGATTTCAGTGTCGGAATAATTTTTCTTTTTTCTTTTTCTGGGCCATTTTGGCTTTGTATGCACCTTTAACCCTTTTATTGTGTTAGGTCAAATTTGACCCATTTTAAAGTTACGATATGCAGTGGTGTAGTGGGGATTCTTTTAGTGGGGGAGCTCTATTTTAATGACATCATCACACATAGACAACGCATTATTTGGACATGTTTATTTTCAGGTAAAAACACTGATAGATCAACAACCCAAACAATTACAAGTCAAACACACACACACACACACACACACACAAATAGACAAACTGGGTGTAACAATTCACAAATCCCATGAGTATACAGGTAGCTTTGTTTTCAGGTGGAAATACAGAGGTGAAAATGTAAACAAACTAGCTAAAAACTAACATTATCAATAGCCTTCATAATGTATTATAATGTGTACGGCTGTAATGGATTATGCACGCTGTGCACCACCTGTGTCGGCACCCCATCCCCTCGCCGGTCTCTCCTCACCCCCTGCCCAGCTTCTGTTATGTTCATTCCTGTTATCTATTACCCAACACCTCCTACACCCTTTTACCTGTGCCCGTTTAACCTGTAGACCCCCCGTGTAACCCCCCTCTTAAAAAACCCTAGCCAGGACCTGTCTCATGTAGGAAAAAAACCTACCCTGCCTCCGTCCTGTCCTTGAACTGTCCAAAACCAAACTCTCTGTTTTTTTTCCTCCACTAAACCTGCTGCTTGACCCCATCAGTCCGGAACCATCCATCAGTTTCCACTGAAACTGCTTCATCTGACTCTACCGAGGCACACTGCGTGACCGAGGCACCTCCTCCTCTCTCTCCCCTCCCTCTTCCCTCTGTCCCTTGACTTCCTGTGTCACAGCATTTTGTCACGGTCAACACAAACTCCTGATCTCTCTACTCTCTGGATGGGCTCTTCTGCTTTGTATGCCCTCTCCTGGTTCGTATCTACCCTCACTGATAGATCCTATGGTCTCTTGGAAGGGGTTCTGTCTGTCCCCCCCCCATCCCCTGTCAGCAGGAGTCCCAGGGTTCTGTCTGTTCTCCTCTTATACAATCTCTAGTCTCTCTTTCATCTTGGTTCTTCATCTTTCAGTTATGGCTTCCATACCATAGATATGCAACTCTACCTTTCTTTCCCTCCTTCTCCTCCCTCTACCCAGAAGAGGTGATGGAGGATTCTGCTTTGTCTCTCCTTGAGTGGAATGACTGGTGACCTACACCTCTCAACCTCCTCAAGAACACAACAACAGAGCTCTCTCTTACAAAACCTCAAAAAACCCCGCTACTCGACCTCTCTCCATCCCGTTGACCGTGGACCGGGTGGGCCCGCCTCTCCTGCTGCCTGGGGGTGGGGGGGGTGTGGAGACGACCAGACAAAGACCAAAGACCACATCAGGGTGACGCGGCACGGTCCCGGCAGGTTCCTCAACAACATCAGGAGGATTTCGACGACCACCACCTACCACCTACTCCACCCAGCAGCTGGTCCGACTATGGTCACCTCACGCTACTGACCTGCGCAACTCCCTGCAAGCAAGCCACCAGCCTGCGCCATCTCTCCCCACCATCTGATCCGCAGCTGCCCGGCTTGTGTTCAACCTCCCGAAATATTCATTCATCACCCCCCCCCTGTTGAGGTCACTCCTCCTGGCTGCCAGTTGCAGCTAGGATCAGGTTAGTGACCCTGGCCCCCTGGCCACACTGCAGCTAATAGGCCGTCCCCCCGTCACCCTGCAGGGACCGGACCAGACCGCTCCTTCCTCTTCGCTCTTTCTACTTCAGCAGCAGGGCGCCTCCCCCCCCCCCCCCCCCCCTCGCCGCCCCCCCCCCCCCCGACGCGCTTTTTTCCACCCCTAGCCCCAGTGTGTGACGAACTCCCCTTCCCCCCTACGCTATACCACAACCTGCCTGCTTTCCGTCGGTGGCTGAAACAACACCTTTTCAGGCTCACCCACCTGGACTAATATATCTCCTCCTCATGGTATTCTGTCTCTTTGTTTTTTTTTTTGTTTTTGAATAGTTATTTAGAATAGCATTGTAGTGGAGATGATTTACCCAGTTCCTGTGAACTGCTCTGTGTTCGTTACTAGGGATAGCTGATACTGTATGGGGAAGAATGTGCTTCCTTTCCTTGTTGTAGTTACTTCGATGACCTTTCTATATGCACTTACTGTACGTCGCTTTGGATAAAAGCGTCTGCTAAATGACTGTAATGTAATGTAATGTAATGTAATTTTAGTGGCGGATAATCAAACACGAAGGTAGGGGGATCAGAACAAGTCACTCACGCAGTGAGGACCAATGAGGGGAGTAACGCAATAATAAATGCAAAGAAAGAAAAGATAGGAAACAAATTCAGCCAAACGAAAATCAACCCACTAAAATAAGGCGAACTCGAATAACGAGTGAAACACAAACAAAATCTCCCGAGCTCAATACTGGAGCCAAAACGGAAAACTTTAGCAAAAAAAAAACAACACCTTCGGCACATAAGTTTGGACCAAAACGAAACAACAAAAATAAATAGCGCAGAATGCTAACAGGAGGAATAATACCTATACCTGAAAATAAGCTAATAGCAAGTCCCTCGTGAACATAAACAGCATTTAATATCACAAGGTCGCAAGTACCTGGCTATACCTGGCTCAATGCAATGTCGAATGACAAAGAAGCACCGGGGAAGCGGAAGTGAGGAACTGAAATTTAATTCTCTTAAATAAAACTCTCTTGCGCTCAGCTGAAACATTGTCTGTTTTCCGTCGTGGTCTGAAAACACACTTTTTCAAACTCCACCTTGAATAACTACATATATAGGGCCAATTATATAGTACGTATTTTCTGTTTATTTTATTTTCTATTAGTTTTTTTGCTATTTTATAGCTTAGAATGTATAGCCGACTGTATTCTGTTGAGTACTAGCGATAGCTCCTACGTTGTGAGAAAGTTGTGCTTTGTTGGATTTGCTTTGTAGTTGTGTCAATGACCTTCAATATGCACTTATTGTATGTCGCTTTGGATAAAAGCGTCTGCCAAATAACTTTTATACAATGTAATGTAATGTTAAATACCCCGCCGGTAGAAGCACAGATGAAAAGAATAATGAGTGAGGGAAATCAAAAACCAGGACGAGAACCGCAACGGAAAAGAAAACAAAAACCAGCTAACCATGACAACGGCATTGCGTCATAACCTCATAAATCACCCCAATTCATAACTATTGCAGACAGACAGGATCTGTAAACTAACACACCAAACGCAAGATACCAGTAGCTAGTTACCACACCAAGCACAGCAGGCGACGCTGCCTCAATAGAACCAATGTGAGAGTATTCACCAGCTTTACTTACTTTTCATGCTGACTATAATGCTTACTGCTCTCAACACAAAGTCAAAGAAATCACCACAATGGGTCAGGAGGATTCTTGCGGGAGTCTGTTGCAGGTCTCGTTCTCCTGTCTTCAGCTGAGCGATGGCTTCTCAGCCAAGTTGTCACATATCCTGTCAGATCCCATTGCTTTAGAGGTGGCCCGTGTAGCCAGATGAACATCAAGGCCGATACCCGATCAATAAATAACCTTGTGCAGGTCGGGGTGATTATTAAATTCATGTGGCTGAATCCCCTTTCGCACTCTGCAGTGCAGCATGGAATGACTTTTGTGCACTTTATTAAAGGCCTGAGCTCATCAGGTAGGCTACAGTCTGCCCAGTGCTCTCGATGGCAGCAGTCGTTGTTGTCATTTCTGGCAGCAGCGGCGCCGAGCTAGCATCTGAAACATTACTAACTTTAGCGCTTAACTCGGTGATGATAGCAACGTTAGCACTTGCTTCTGTAGCATAGCTACCAGCTGCTGTTGTTGCTACAGTAACGTCAGTTTGCTGAGATGGTTGAAGAAGCGATGTTGTTTTTCTGTGTTTGTTGTCATGAACATTGTCTTTTGTCTTTTAAAAAAACTAGAGTCAGCACTGTGGTGGTGCAACGGAACAAAGGCGCAGACTTTCAGTCGGTGCGATCCCGCCAGATCCGAGCGTGCCCGGTGCCCTGCGTGAGTGGCGAGTGGCGGCCGCTCCCTGGGTGGCGGGCGGGATTCTGCAGGGGAGAATTGTCGCATACACGCACGCGGCCTCGGAATCACAGTCAGGAGCTTGGAAGAGCTATGCCCTGGGTTTGAAGGGTTTCTTCTCGTGACCATAGAGTTCAATAGAAAAATTTGTCAGGAGAAACAACCCTGAAAGTGATCCATCCATATCTACTGCATATCTGGCAGCAGAGTGATGGTTTGAGGCTTGTTTGATACTTCAGGACCCTTGATGATTTACAGCTATTTTACAAACCATGTATTTCATACTGTTCCAGCATAATTTACAGCTAAATCTAGTCCCACCCCCCAATTCCCATAGAGATCCATTCAAATGCAAAGACGTTATAGCATCCCTCATTAACAAAACCATGTGTGCCACAATTATTGGCACCCCTGCATTTACATATAGAATAAAGTAATAATTCTTAATATTTGGTCGCATATCCTTTGCATGCCATGACTTCCTGATGTCTGTGACCCAACAACATTAAAAAAATATCTTATTTTCTGGTACTCTTACAAGCGATACTATAACGTCTCTGCATTTGAATGGACCTCTATGGGAATTGGGGGGTGTGACTAGATTTAGCTGTATATTATGCTGGAACAGTATGGAATACATGGTTGGTCAAATGGTTATAAGTCATCAAGGGTCTGAGGTATGAAACAAGCCTCAAACCATCACTCTGCTGCCAGATATGCAGTAGATGTAGATGGATCACTTTGAGGGTTGTTTCTCCTGACAAATATTTCTGTTGTACTCTAAGTCAGAAGAAGAAACCCTTCAAATTATATACAGTACATACATATAGGCAATACATCAGTTTAAAGGTATTTATGTCAAAAATTATATACACACACTTTTTTGACTCTATATTTTCTCTTTGCTCATAACAGTCAAATACTGAAAAACTGCATACAGTAAACATGAATAGGAGAAACATCTGCATTATGATGTTCACAGCGGGTATGTTCACTATTTGTACATTGTGCAATTTAGCTACAATGATTCCATGGCAACCGCAGGAAAGATAACTCCCCATAGGTTAATTTTCCAATCTGTTTACCTTTATGCAGTAACATGAAAATAAAGTACGCCAAAATATTCATGTACAGCATTAAAGTATTGAAAGTATGTATTAGCAATTATAGTATTATAACCACCGTAACAACCTTATTAAACATAATAAACATAAACATCGCACACACACGGAATATCATTTTTTGAGAGAGCTATAGTTCTCAGTGCCTCTTCTACCATTGGAATACACTTTAAGCTGTGGGCATCTGTTTCTGCGTAACCAGCTGCAGTGCAGTGAAATTGCATGGAACCGGTTTTGATTAGAGTGGTTATATAACCATTACAGGACATTTGTTTCTTTCCTTTTATTTTGAGGATTTTAATTGAAAAAAGTTGTAGCCAGGGAAGGATACGATAATAGTGAGAGACGGGTCCTACCACTCTAACGGTTTACACAGCTGTAGGCTGGAAAGAAATGTGGTTTGTGCTAGGCTAGCATGTCAGCTGGGACACGGCTCAGCGCACTGTAACTGATAAGAATCTGGACCCCTCCTGCATGAGGAAGAAAAGGAGAGTACATGGGTCTGTTTCCTATTAATATTGCGCACAGACACTCACACACACACACACACACACACACACACACTCACACACACACACACACACACACACACACATACACACACACACACACACACACACACACACACACACACTCACACACACACACACACACTCACTCACTCACTCACTCACTCACTCACTCACACACTCACTCACACACACACACACACACACACACATGCACGCACACACACACACACACACACACACACGTACGTACACACAAACACAAGCGCACACATACATACAGAAGACACACACACACACACACACACACACACACACACACACTCACACACACACACACACACACACTCACACACGCACGCACTCACTCACACACACACACACACACACACTCACACACACACACACACACACACACACACACACACACACACTCACTCACTCACTCACTCACTCACTCACTCACTCACACGTACGTACACACAAACACAAGCGCACACATACATACAGAAGACACACACACACTGGCACAGGCAGGGCAGGGCAGATTTTCGAGGCTGTCTTTCCACAGGGTCAGGCTTCCACACCTCCCCACACCTGCTGTGGGTTGCACTGCCCTTAAACCTCAGCCCAAATCACAAATAGGCACAGCTGTAGTTTACAAGCACTAGAACCTAAAATAGCTTGCTGTATAGCCAAGGGGGAACATGTTTACATTTTTACACTCGCGTTGGAACAAAGCAGCCGTAAAATCTAACTGGGGGAAGTTAATATCGAGCACAGTGTTAAAGCAGTTAATGCCCAGTGGAATAAAAAATAAAAAAAGATTTTTATCACTGAAAACACACAGGCACTGATCGAATTAATATCCCCTGGCTCAGCCTATGTCATGCTTTCTTTTTTCTTCTTTTAAGGTTCACTATAATTTTAAATAAAACATTCAAGGGAATATTTTTATTGTCATAAATTTTAGTACATTTTTGTTAAAGTTGAGATGAATAAAACATGCTAAAGACGGTAGATAGTGACACTTTTATTAATGAAAATGTGGAACATTCTGCTTTTCAGTAGGACTGAATCGCCCTCTAAGCTGAAATCTTTAAAGCTGCGCATTGAAAATGCAATAAAGCTGTGCTGAAGTATTTATGAAAACTGTCCAGTCTAATATGCAATGTTAATATAGTCGACTATCCCTAAGAGCAGTTGCCAATCATCATTAGTTGTTGTTGCAGGAAGTGGTACGGAAGGCGTTCTGAACCCACTAGCTGGCCACAGGATGCTGATTGATGACAGGGAAAGCAGCTATTCTCTTGGTAGCCGCTGGAGGCTATGGTACTTTTGAACAAAACTCAATGACTTTCTACGAGAGCAAAACCCAGTAGCATTTGAAAAATCTCATAGAACCTTACCTTCAGACGTGTGAACAGTCCCTTTGAAGTGAGTTAAGTATTTCAGTAACAAAAGTATTTAAGTACTGTTAAGTGTTTCAATATGTAACAAAAATGGAGAATAATCATAGAGGTAAATTTGGCAGTCAGCCTTCATGTGAAATAATTGCTATGTTCTTTTGGTGGATGGAAGTAGTCAAAGGCCTGGATTCAATCACCATCTGTCCTTAACTTGACTTAAGTTAAGTTTTATTTTTAGACACAGTTTGGTGTATTATGTTTGGTCAGTACCTTTCCAATCTCTGTCTGTGCATATATTTGTAAGTCAAAGCTAAGAACAAACATTGACAAAATCCAGGACAATGTATGGCCTGGACTAAAGCGTTTTCATTGGGAAGGGGGCCCACAGAGACTGCATTTGCACAGGGCCCAGAATTATGTGCTACCCCCCTGAGTACAGGCTATGCTCAAGCATATTTATGCTTAGCTACAGTAAAGAGTCCTTCCTATGATACTCAGGTGAGAGGGTGGGTGCCGACCATAAGACAGCTGTAAATAAAGCTCCCAGCTCAATACCTTGCTTCTTTCCGTCGCCTGAAAACACAAACACTTTTCAGCTCCACTCGGACTAAATACTATCTTATCTAGGACCTCATGTATGTCTTGTTGTTGTTGTGTGTACTTTTTACTATTTTATAAATAAAAAAAGTAGTAGTAGAGATGATTTACCAGTTCACTGTGAACTGCTGTGTGTGTCGTTACTAGGGTAGCTGACTGTGTATGAATGGAAGAATTTCTCTTTATCTGTTCTGTAGTTACTTCGATGACCTTTCTATATGCACTTACTGTACGTCGCTTTGGATAAAAGCGTCTGCTAAATGACTGTAATGTAATGTAATGTAATGTAAATGTCAAGCGCATGGTCCAAACTGCTCCAAACAGAGCTCTCAACCCAACGAATATAGGCGCAGTCCTACGCGTGATGTTACAGGCACTTGTAACTGTTTCTCAATGCTATTTCGCTGCCCTGCATGGTGAACGTACAGTATATTTCAGCATGTATAGTTTGTATGCATCTGTGTATATCAACCTCCCCCACATCTAGTCTCATTACCCTATGGGGAGGCCGACTAACCACTTGCTGCGATTTGTAAATTCTGTACAGATGATGCTGCTGTAACGACCTTATTTCATATTTGGATGCACTGAAAAGCGTGATTCCTGATAGCTTGTCAAATAGAATGTGGTATACTTAAAAATTGGAAGTGAATCTGTTTCTAGTACTCAAAATGCAGCAATTGTCCAATGCAAGCATGAATTCGCATAAAATACATTCAAAGGTGCTTAACGAGGATGCCGTTTTCCTGCAGATCCCAAATGGTTTTATCGCGAGAAAAGTGAAGCTCTGTAATTGGAACGTGGCAGTCGGAAACGAACAGGGTTCCTTTTTTTTCATTTCAGGATTAAAATTTGCAGTTTGAATGGCAGGGAAGTCATGGATCTTTCAATTACTGCGTTCCTCTTTTTGCATTTAAATGGGATGTGATCTCAAAGGAAATAGTTATGGTTTTAATGACACTCTCCGTTCATTAAAACTCCCATTCCCCCTCGCTTTCCCTGCTCCTGCTCGGGGAGCCCCCAGACGAATTGAATACTGCGAAGGTTGGCGGTTCAATTACCCCCATCCGGGTCAAACCCAGATTTTCAGAATGTGTTGGTATCCTGTGTGCTGCTCTATGAATCAGGACTACATGTCGTACAAATAAATAGAATATCAACAAAAATGCACAGGAGGGTGTAATGAAGTTCCCTCACGGGAAAATAAAAGTTATTCTATTCTATTCCATGTTCTATTAATATAGAGATATATTTATAAACACATAAAAAGGGTTTCTCTTCTTGTTGTGCATGTGGTCTATTTATTTTTGACAAAAGTATTGCATGTCAGTGCAAGATGGAATGTGTGTAGAAAGCAATATGTATGCTTGCTCAGTGTTATTACCTTTAAAGCTTGTAAACCTAGGTACATCACCTCTATTAAGATATGTGTATATGAATTCAAATTAGGTTCCAATTTTATTTAAAGCAGTGATGGTAAATGTGAAGAGATATGATTAATTCTACCAGGTGTTTTTTTTTTACATTTAAAGGTGAAATCCTGAGCTAGATGAAACAGAAAAGGCAATATATAAAAAAATCACAAGGTGTATGAGAGCCTTTGCATTCACATTCCAAATAAAATAGTAACAAATAAGACAATTACCAAAGGTAATACACAATATATTATCAAAGATATAACAATAATATGGCACATAAATACAGTCAAATACTATGTTAATCACAAACAAATAATTATTACTATTATTACTATTATTCATTTGCATTTTGAGGGACGAATGTAAGGCTACCAATACATACCAATTGTACAAGATATATTAATAACACAAATTTTCTTGTAACTTTTATAGACAGTGATGTATCCTTAAATTAAAGTGGACCAGAAAATGACGGCCCATCATTTATGATACATATTACCTTTAGCATTGCAGGTTCAATACAAAATTCGGAAATTAGAAGGGCAGTAATTGTATCAGACATTAGGAAGTCAAAGCACACAACTTCTTTCCGGAAATCTGTGCATTCATTGTGCAATTAGGACCTGCATGTTAATGAGTTATGTTAATTTGAATGATTAGCATACTCTATTGAACACAGTCATAAAGTCTCTGTTCCCCATATGGGCTTGACACCTAGCATATAGAGCAAAGCTTGTGTGGTAAAGAGGGCCGACTGCACTAGGAACCGGCATTCTAATTACCTGCTTAGTGGGTCCACACTCTTCAACAGCTTAGAATCACATCACAGTATATACATGCAGATAGTATAGATCTGACACGTTAATATCATTTTATTAGCCACTCTCAGAATTATGGAATGGATCTAATGCCAAGGTCCAGAAATCTGGATTCAATCAATATTTGACAAGACAAACCATACAGGGGTTTGCTAGCAGCAGGACTATTCACCGTCTACTTGCCTTTTCTTAACAATTGATCCTCATCTGAAACGAATGCTCCAGTACTGGTTCAATAAATAATGGTGGACGGACAACTGTATCAACAACGAGCCATTAGTGGGCCATTGGATGCTTGCTAGCTAGGAATGCAGCTTGGAGCTGTGATGGGCTCCAATGGATATCCTCACAATGGAGCTGCCTATAATCAGCACACAGGATAAGTCTTGTTCATCAAAATATACTGGATGTTCTCATAATACTCGTAAAACAGGACAGAAGACTTAACATGAGCATGAAAATGGGAAATGACTATTTGACAATAACAAGCCTGCTGAAAACATCGTAATTTAAGCCACGTGGAAACAGGGGTGAGCCGGGTTGGGTCTGCGGCAGGGTCTCTAGTTGCCTGGCACACCTGGCCTACATTGTTTCTCTGGTTGTACTCCCACACCACTTCTTCTAAAGCTGGCAGGGGGCGGCAAGCATCGACGACCAGATGCTGAGGGCGCGTACGAGCTCTCCCCACTCCCCCTCTCCCAGAGGCTCGGCCGCTGTCCGTTCGGAACTCATTAAGCGGCCTGACAGGGGTGGGCTGTGGCTCCCAGACCTGTCTAAGCTCATTTGCGAGGCGTCCTTTCTCTGCCAGATTCTTATTCGCATTTGAATTTAGGTCACATTGATCTGGGCCCCGATCCAAAGCCGGCTCCCTGGCGGATCCAGGAAAAAGCGGATACATTATCCCTCCTGCACCACCTTGCGCTCCAGTCTGGGAAGAGCAGAGAGATGGGCCTGCAGTGCTGCTGAGTTGAGCGTATGTTTGGGGACGGCATTGTTTCTTATTGGGGAGGGCTGCCTGGTGTGTGTTGAGTAATAGAGTAATGTGATGTGGCCAGTGTCAGGTAAGACCTGACCCGCTTGGTGATTCCAGGTGTCAAATCTACCAAGCAATATCACCCTTTTATCAAGGGCCTTGATCGCTTGTTTTGATGTGGCCTACACAGAGGAACATACAGCAGGCCCCATGCCAACATGCTTATGTGGCAAATTGCTGATACAACAATTTCTGGTGGCACTTTTTTTGACAGACATATTAACAATGCCTTTTGCGATAATGCACTGCATATTGAATTTGAATGCTTTTTTTTCCTGTAAGATGGTCAAAGTTATAGATGTTTTTTATGTTACTCTATAATGTTTATACACGGATTTCGCAGGTTTTAACTTCAATGAGCTTAATAAGTTTGTTTTGGCGGCAGTGTAGTATAATGGTTAAAGAACTGGCCTTATAACCCAAAGGTTGCTGTTTCGATTCCCAAGTAGGACATTGCTGTTGTACCCTTTAGCAAGGTACTTAACTTGAATTGCTTCAGTATATATCCAGCTGTATGAATAGATAATATGTAAAAATGCTAAAAAGCTGTGTAAGTCATAATAAGAGCGTCTGCTAAATGCCTGTAATGTATTTCAAAAGGGATCTTGGCCTTCGCTTTCATATTAAGTTGGGATGTGTAGATGTAGAGTGTATATATTTTTTCTTATTATTTTTCTCAAAATGCCTGGCTGTTTGTGATGACAGACATTTGAAATATAATGAGGCTTATATCTAGATAATCTATCATATTATCTTTTCATGATTACTTGTGTATATTTTAAAAAGTGTTGTGTATGTTATATAATCTTATACCATCCCTTTGAAAATATACTAATGGATACACGTCACAGTCATGTATCTTTGGAAATTTAAAAAAAATTGCAATACCTGAAAGTGGCAGTAATTTCCATTGTGACGTGCTTCAAATTCATAATATTGATAAAATATGTTTTATTTTATAATACAGTATAACATCACTCGGAGCTCATCCATAAAAGAGTTTTTACAATTATTCACCCATTCTGAAAAACCATTGGGAAACACATTTGGTTATAGCCTTGGATTTGGGGCAGTGTGTAATATTTGTTCTAAAGTTATTGTTCAATAACAATTTGCTTGAATTAGATAATAGGAGAAAGGAAAGGGGGACCACCCATGGTAATATAATATCAACACATTTGCCTATCATAAAAAATAGTAACCACATTTTATTTCTTATATTTCTGTTGAGATGCAAACAAAACTCATTGATTGTGTTGGGAACAAGTAGAACCGATTATGCAAACGCATTATACTCATTTATTATACTCACACCTATCTGCACGGCTTCTTGCACTGATCAGAACCGGTCAAACGCAAACACATATATAATATTTAAATAAGGTTCGGGGATTCTGTGTTCTGCAGATAAATGAGAGGCCTAAGTCGTAACGCCAGGAGCATCGTGCATCTCTCAAGAACTCAATTAATCACAAAATTAAGATGAATAAATTCAAGAGGGTCCTGCATTGCTGCTCAAGCAGCTGCATCATTACAAGAGCTCCAGGGAGAGCGAATTAAAGCACAAAATGTATACCTAATATACTATCCCACTAATTATACACGTTAAAGGAGAACATTTGTAGGCACAGCTTAAAAATTACATGGGTCATTACAACAAATTGAAGCCGAGATTTATCTACTGCCATCAAGCGCATAATTTGCTTTACTTGGTAATCACATAGCCTGTATAATTAAACATGGAAACAACAACAAAAAAAGTGCAACGTCTTGGAATCAACAATGTGCAAATGACTCAGAACCCATCCTCTAAATTTGCAACAATGAGAAATTTTTATAAGCTGCCCCAAGCAATAAAACGGGGTCTGTGTGACTATCCGTCATGATTGTCAAAACCATATCAAAGATAATGACGTGGGAAAACACATCATGATTTGCTCAGATTTGCAAACCTTGCTGATATAATGCGTGTTTAACACAGGGAGCCACTCTTAAAGTAGAATCTTAGGGCCTGATGTTTGCAAAGCTAGTTTTTAACCTTTTTGGTTTTAACCTGCTGTCAATTGGTTGGCCGCATTTTGTGTCTTTTGGAGAAAAATTTACGAAGACACGAAGATTCTGAGCTCATTTATACATGGCGTCATTGTTTCCACATCATTGTAAAACTGTCAATTATCTTCCATCGATTCATACAAGATGTTGAGAGCAGAGCCTTTATTCAATCTTACTGCAATGTGTTTTCCAAGTTTACAGTCATTTTGTACAAACAGATCATGCTAAGTTGCTAAAACATACGGAGACAATGTGTCATTCAAGAGATAAGAATATTGCATGTTTGTTAAACTGAGCAGGACTATATTTTTTGGTGAATCCCTTACACTGAAAAGCAATACTGTCTTATAGGGATCGAATGCAATACCGTAGCCCATGTTTTATGTGGAAGTGCCCTGCTATTGTTGACGTGCGCCATCATTCACACTTATCTTCAGTGAAAATCACTGAAGACGGCGCTCTTTTCAGAGTACTGACATCACTTGGAAATTTGGCTCTTGTTTTTGGCCACACTTTTGGCTTATCTTCCTTCTTTTGCTGACAAACGATGTTGCTTTGCCTTCAGATTTTTAAAATCAGCTTGGCAATGCTCATAATCTCCGAAATTCCTTAGATCAGCACTTCTCTGGTGTAACCTATTGGCTTAAATATGAGCGCAATCCACTGTTATTGAAAATACACTCTCCTCTAGCAAAAAAAAAAAACTATTCAGCATAATAATCGGCTGCTTCTCCCTGGTGCTAATGCAAATATTCAGTTTTCCCTGCCTGGTCTAGCAATTACTGTTAGATCACTGATGCATACCTCGCTCTTCATAAAGTAGATGTAAATAAGATTACTCAGTCATTGCATTTTGAAGTGTACACATTATAGCCAAACGACAAAACCTGAGGATGAACAAAAACGTTGCAGTGATCCTAAACTTGTTAACAACATAGTATAGCATACCATGATAGGATCTAGAAGAATACTTTTTGTCCCAATTGGTCCCGATTGTACTTCGTTTGTGTATATGAACTGTTAACGTTGATTTAACACATTTCAGGTTGATTTAACACTAGAAACTTGTGTTAAAGATGTATTTACTATATGTTTCAATAACAAACAACTGATACTTTAAACTAAATGCTCACCACATATCAGCTGAGGTAGCGAGAGAGGAATTAATTTAGTCAATTAAACTGTGGGATGATTAGATGTTCAGATTGAGGGTCCGGGTTGGGAGTTTGGCAGGACACTTGGGAAGACTCTACTCTCTGCAATAAGTGCCATGGCATCTTTAATGATCGCTGTGAGTCAAGACCTTGGTTTAATGTGCCCTACATCACAGTGTCCACAGCAATGCGCTGGGGCATTGTTTTTTTGTGATTAGTCCAGAGGGAAGATTACCCCCAATGGCTAACTAACACCACTTCCAACAGGAAACTGCATTATGTGAGAGATTCTCCATCCATGTTCCAACCAAGCCAAGCCCGTCCAATGAACAAAGCAACATTTCACTTGCATGACTAGTTTACCTGGTCATATCTTACTGTTTAATTTGACAATTTATGACTATTTAAGATGATATTACATTCACATTACAGAATATTTGACTATGAAAAGCACCAAAAATACATTTTAAAGTATATACATGTATATTTATGTTTACTTAAATAACTTGCTGATATATGATGATCGAGAAGTAAGGGTCATTGCGAGGCATGTTATATCAAATTAATGAAATTACATTTTCTTGAATGTTCCACTTTTGCGGTTGCCATTGCAATCCCGATAACTGAAACAGGCAACTTGTATTAAGTTAAACAGGAAAATGGCACCTCTCATTTGCAATGGCTCAGTGATCGGTGCATTAAATTAATTTAATTATTCCTCCAGCCCATATATTATGAATCATCTATATTGATTCCTGAACTCCCAGGCTGCTTATGGTTATGCAAATTTACCATGGTAATTTTGAGGATGGGTTCATTTACATAGGGGCTCATTATTATTTTATGAGTAAATTCTAATGTAGAGCCAGGGAGTGGAACAGCTTATTTGGCCTTGGGTATAGGCTATGGCACATGCACATTCTGAAAGCTTGGATATATCAATCAGTAAAATAATCATTTGCACTGTCGATCTGAAAGCTGTAATAGCCTTTTCAGACGCTTCATATTCTAACTGACTATGCATTTTTGTTGTGTAGTCAGGGAAGGGGAGCGAGTTGCGGAAGGTCCCTACAGTTAAATACAGAGGTATTGGGACAGTTGTGTCAAATTGGTTGATCTTTCTGTGTAGTAATCAAACTTGTGTGCATTTATTTAATGTGTTTTTTTAAACAAACATTGAACTATTTTACAACAATGCCATTCAATTAGTCAATTCTCCATATTTCAAGTCAGCGTAAGTATTAGGACACAGTAACTGACTAGGCCACGTCAAACACTTACACCTTTTCTTCCTGATAAGCTCCTTAGTTAAGTTTGCTGTATGTTTTTGGTCGCTGTCTTGCCGCATGATAGACTTCCATACAATAAATTTGGCGGCATCTCATTGAATATTGGTGGACAATATGTATCTGTATACTTCAGTTGTCATTTTGTCACTGTCATAACTGCATTGGAACCATTGAACTGATTCCAGATGCAGCCATACAGGCCCAAGCTATTACATTGCCTCACTATGAACGTTGAAATATGAAGTAGTATGAACATGGATCGTGAGCAAGGAAACGATCCCAATATTTTTATATAGAGAGTAGAGGAGGTGTTTCCAAGAAAATATTGTCAAAATTCTTAGTGTACACAATTAAACTCAGGCTGCTATAACCAGCCTTTGGTAGTCACTTGAATTTATTTAATTGATAGAAGATATAGGAAGTGTTTCTGAGTATTTCAGTTTTTGTTTTTTTGTATTTACCCTTTTTTTTTACCAGTGTTAATTACCCAGTAATTAACTATTTTTACCATGTATTTGCCTGGTAAATACCTACTAATTATGGCACTGTAAAAGGAAATGTAAATTGGTTATACAATGTGTACTTCCCTCTTTCACCATACATAGCAAATGAAATGGACACATTTACTGATGTAGCATTTAACCTTACGTAGAGTAAATGCTACATCATTACCTTAGGTTACAGCGGACGGATGGTTTCAAGCACTTTACTCAGAGCTCTGCTCATTTTACCACAGTGAGTTGGCAAATGTGTGTTCTGTCCATAAAACCATTGGTCTCACATTGGTACCAAATTGTGAATTTTTACATCTTAAATTTTTTTAGATTTGTTTTCTTTTTTGGTTTTTGAATATATTCTGATATATTTGCGCTGGTTTATTCTGTTATTTGTCATATGTAAAATACAATATTAAAATCCATGAATTTATATCTATATGGGATAACATCTCAGAGGGTTGTTAACTATAGTGCCATTAATTGGTGACATTTATAGACCAATACATCAATTTCCAAATGTTAAGAGCAAAAAGCAGGTTTTCATGCAATAAAATGTCCTCTTGCACCCATACACACGCTCACAGCAATAAAACAAGAGGAATTCAGATGTTCCAGTGGCACTCCTAAATGAAAGAACAGACCACCTTCATAACAACCTCTTAGTATTTAAATTTAGGAATCACAGGAGAGGCACATTCCCTCTGGTCGAATCAGCTTCCTTCCATTAGGGACCTACAACTCTGCATCCCAACCGAGAAATCTTCAAATCCCGTCTTCTTATCCTCCTGCTAATTATTCCACCATGCACTCCTGAGACTTCCTCCTGTAATTACTGTGCAAAGAGGGAATTCTGTTTGACTATTGGAAAAGAAGGCATTCTTAATGATCCGAAAAGTTTTTCATGCAAAGCCAAGTCACAGGAGATGAATATCGAGTTTTCATTCGTGACCCATAAGTTATGGATTCTGAATGGCAAAAAAAAAAGGTAAAGCAGAACGCGCCTTGTAAACTTCTGCTAATTAAACTGCGAGCATTGTACAAACGAAGACCACAAGATCACCACTTGAAGACTTTAAAGATCAAAACTGGTTATAATAATAACAAAAAACACAATTCTTGACACATTTGGGGTAATAGTATGTCACCATAAATATTTCCATAGAGACGGTGATTCTGGGGGGGGGGGGGGGGCATATTTTGCTTCGATCACTTTCACTTTTCCCCACTCACTCACTCACTCACTCACTTACACGCTCACCCTAATGGAAAAAAGAAGAGATCCAAAAGGAGAAATGTATGACAGAACTGAAAGACAGAGCTCTCTAGAGGAGAGCTGCACAGCTGTGCTAGTGCGGCACCCAGCAAAGTGTTCGTCACTCGCTCCCTGTGGATGGGAAGATGACCTTTTCCAATCAAGGGCCACTTCCTCGCTGGACCTTCTTGACCTCAAGCCTACGGTTCTCATGGGAGCAGATTGCACAGGAAGTCCCTCTGCAAACACGGCCGCTATAACAGGAAGTGATGTCACTCTAACAAAAACATTGGAGGGACGTGGGCCGAGGTCTGTTAAAGACTAAAAGATCTCTGTGGGAGTACAGATGATATTACAGACTTCACTTTTTCCACGATTGATAAAGGAGTTGGTGTCATGGTATATAAATCACCAGTGCTGCTTTAGAAATGGCAAAATCCACTTTCTAAATACAGTTTCACCTGCAACATATTTTGTTGAAACATCATATTTATTACTAAAATGTATAAGCCAGATAGACTGCTGCCTTTACTGCACACAATGCGAATTAAATTGCATCCACATTGCATTCCGCAACGGAATAGGATTTATAAGAGAAAATAACTAATCTAAAACTCTGTTGGAATTTTTTTTTAGCAAGCACATATCTATTATGCTGTGTAGTACTCAGGTAGCAACTCTGATAGAGTAACTTTGACTTTGATAGAGTAGTCAGAATTGATCCCCTCTGGACTCATATAAGCAGTGTGCAAAATACATATTTATGAATTTTGGCTCTTCCTCCAAATAATTGCACAGCTTCCATCACAGATGACAAGTTAAATGTGTGTGCTGATGAACACAGCAGACGGAACTCCCTTAGAGAGTCACTGTCACCAAATATGAGCTATGGGCCTACATGTATTTACATTCATCAACTTCATTTTTAAGTTCGCTGTTGAAGATCCAATCACATTGCTAGCGTTAGTGACGTGGTTTCTGCTTTTCACTTGCTTTAGATCCCTCATTAGGTGACACTTAGACCACCCTTTTTGTGAGGTTATCAACCCAATACTCTCTATTGACACCACTCATCTTAACCTTGTCCAGATGCTTCAGGTGCTCTTAGCTTCTTATACTGTCGCTGATCCAAGATCTGTTTACACAAGCACACAAGTTTATTTGAAATCATAATATCAGGGTTAGTGTTAGGAGGATTAATTTATCTTCAACTTTCAACCCCCCAACAAACACATGCACACACACACACACACACACACACACACACACGCACACACGCACATACACACACACACACACACACACACACACACGCACACACGCACACACACACACACACACACACACACACACACACACACACACACACTTAGGCGCACAGCTGCCTTTCTTGTTAGTGTATCTGAGGCATAACGGTTGGCACAGACCTACTCCTCCTACTGGACCAAAGGTAGGAGGGAGAAAACTTTAAAGTCATAAAATTCAGACTGTGAAATGGAACAGGCTGGTTTTTTCCTGTCAGGGGCATTTAATGTCCAGCATCACTGGCAAAAAACCCCACTGGCTCAATAGACACACAGTTATCCAGTTCTATGTCCTGGAAGAGGAGCGACACACAGTTAACCAGGTCTATGTCCTGGGGAAAGAGCGACACACAGTTATCCAGGTCTATGTCCTGGAGGAGGAGCGACACACAGTTACCCAGGTCTATGTCCTGGAAGAGGAACGACACGCAGTTATCCAGGTCTATGTCCTGGGGAAAGAGCGACACACAGTTATCCAGGTCTATGTCCTGGAGGAGGAGCGACACACAGTTATCCAGGTCTATGTCCTGGGGAAAGAGCGACACACAGTTATCCAGGTCTATGTCCTGGAGGAGGAGCGACACACAGTTATCCAGGTCTATGTCCTGGAGGAGGAGTGACACACAGTTATCCAGGTCTATGTCCTGGAGGAGGAGCGACACACAGTTATCCAGGTCTATGTCCTGGAGGAGGAGCGACACACAGTTATCCAGGTCTATGTCCTGGAGGAGGAGTGACACACAGTTATCCAGGTCTATGTCCTGGAGGAGGAGCGACACACAGTTATCCAGGTCTATGTCCTGGAGGAGGAGCGACACACAGTTACCAGGTCTATGTCCTGGGAAAGGAATGGGGAATTGGGAGAGGGGAGGCGGGAGGGGTAAGTGAGTGGAGGGTGGGTAGCAGAGAGAGGGTGTGGGCAGACAGGGGGAAGTTACAGTAGCAAAGGGCGGCTCTCTGTCTTGGGTGACGTCCTGGGAATCCTCACTAGAAAGTAACAAGCTGATGTAGATATAAACTGGCACACTTCTACATCAAAAACAATAAAGAGAGTGTGTCAGCATGTGGAGGTATGTGTGTGTAGGTAAATGTGTGTGTTTGTCTGTGTGCATGTGTGTAACAGACCTTTGTATACCAATATTATACATAAAACCCCTCGCAAAGTGACATTGAAAGGGATTTTGAACAGAGAAAATCACACCTCAAAACCAGCCGCAGTCCCTAGAAATATCTCTGGCACCCGGCGCTGTCGGGGTGGGCACATCGCTCTCCATCTGCCAAGTGCGCGCACGTGAAAGAAGAGAACGTTTCCATATTTCTGGAGAGGAAATGAGCAGGAAAGCACCAGGCTAATCCTGGGGCTCTGCTGAACTCTGAACTGGGTTCACCGGCGTCTAATCACAGAACCCTTGGAAGCGCCGCGCAAAAGCACCACTCAAAAGAGTTCCCTCCCGTTTAGTGCTGGACCATAAACGTCTGTAATCGAGGAAGCCCGAGCAAGGTGTGCTTGGAGGGGAGGGGGCTGTATATGGCGTGCTATACCTGATTTGATGGTGCTTCAAATTGTGATTGTGATCATTCAAAGAAGACTGCACACAATTTATATATAAAGTCCTTACAAGTCTTATTTGTTTAATGTAAAAATGTACGCATTTTTGGCTGCCACCACAGGCTCCTGCCTTTCTCAAGGGTATAAAAAGCACTCGTACGGTCAGTCATTAACACCAATATGCATACAGCCACACATACAGTATACTGCATGCAAGGTTGAACACGTAAACAGACACATACACACACTACTAGCAATAATCCTAGAAGAGAATCGCCCACAATGCACTTTCTGCGAGGCCTCGTCTGAGACAATGCTGATGTGCGTTTTTCTTTTGGTCCTTTTCAGTTTCTAATGCTTTCTCTCTGTCTGTTTGGTTTGTGTTTGGAGGGTTGTGAAAGTGTGTGTGGTGGGTGTGCATGTTCCTGTTTGTGTGCGTATGAATATGCATGTGCACGTATGCGTGCGCATGTATGTACTTTTTGTGAGGAAGTGTGCGTGTATGTTTGTTTGTGTCTGTTGTGTTGTAATTTTGAAATTCAACTCCAATGCCTTGCGATTCAATATCCCCTCTAAAGATGGTGGGAAAACCATTCAGTGTTCCCACGTACAGTTTGTCCATAATCTACTTGCTTAAATGGAGAATTTCTGACAATATGAGCATTCTTTCAGTTACACCAAATAATTTTAATTGGTAGATAATGATCAGTATTCAGTCAAGGTGTTACCTTTGATGCAAGCACGAGGCTTTTATTTCACAAACTCAGTTTGGATTTTAGATTTAATGACTGTTGAACATGTTTACCTGCGTTTGTGAAAAAAATGAAACAATCCTCTCATTTAATTGTTATTCAGATTTAAGAACAAATGTTATTGAATCGCAGCCAATATCTTTCCACTTGGCGTAGGGCCAGTGAATTGCTACATTTGCAGTCATATTAATTTAAGTTTTACGTCAAACGTTTCTCACGGTAGTTTATGTATAAACATTAAAAAGATTATAAATTTCCTCATCTGGTGTGACTTAATTTTCCCTTAACATGACTAACACGTTCCAAACCACAACTTATTGTACTTTCAGAAACAGTGAGGACTTTAATCCTGCCAAAAAGATCAATTTTTAATGTACTTCCTGGCCTGTCTTTTCAGCTCCTTTGAATCATTCAAGAGGAACACACAGTGAGGTTGAACTGATTTTCTCCGCTGTCGACCATGGTCGGCCTTTTTGTAAATTCCCCTCTGGCCTTACTGAATTCTCAACCATGTCAGTAAGAAATTGATATCGGGCTGGTGAAAGTCACAACAACAGTTTGGCTCTGCATTAGCCATCTCATTCAAAGAAGCACGCCCTGCCAAAGCGGTCTCTCTGGTGGGCCCGTACCTTCACATGAAGGTCAGGCTCTGGGTTAGTTCTGGTGCACTGGTTTACAGCCTAATTCACCGTGGCCAGAGACCCAGAAAGGAATGCGCGGACTAGCGGCACTCTCCAGAAAACACAAAAAAACAATAGCCTCTGCTCTTGTCCATTTTTGTGGGACTGGCTCAGCCACAGTGACTTTCACCGTGGAACCCACGGAGCGGCTTGAAATGCTGACGGAACAACAATAAGGAGGGCCCATTTGGCACCCACTAATTATGCTACATTTTTTCCTTTTTCGATAAGTAAACGTTAAGTATTCGTGAAATGAGCACTAAAGCCTCCTTAACAGTGTTTTCACAGCTGGGTCGGACCCTCCCACTGAACGGCAATAAAAAAAAACCTTCCTGAATAGATGTTAACATGGGAAGCCAGTATCGTCATACTTGGCAGCTCCGCACCACTGCTAAACACCTAGTGAACCCAGCACTGAGCCCGGCCAGCAGGAAAGAAATCTGTAAACCATTCAGTTCTGCACATACACAAGTAGCCTCAGATTTTTAACTGGTGACACATGGATATTCAATCATATTCCCTTGCCTGCCCTCTCTCGCTCTCACACTTTGTGTGTGTGTGTGTCTCTCTCTCTCTTTCTTGTTCTCTCTTTCTGCATTTGTTTTTTCTGATAGGAATGGAAAAACACATTTTGAACATTAGCTGCTGGAGAGCATTTCCTGCTTCTGATCTTGATAACTTGACAGTTAAGTGTCATGTAATACATGGCTGGATCTTGTAGCGCCTTCAGCTGGCTGTGAGAGATTTGTGTAGGTGTGTGTGTGTGTGTGTGTGTGTGTGTGTGTGTGTGTGTGTGTGTGTGTGTGTGTGTGTGTGTGTGTGTGTGTGTGTGCACTTGGAGCTAGTCTCCCATCAGGAAATACAGAAAGGGCAACTGGAATGATTAATTTCTGCTGGAACGAAATGTGAGGATATCTTGTAATATCTTCTTTTTTTCCCTGTGACCTGTGTTTGAAATCAAATTGTGACATAGTCTTCTCTGTCCAGGACTTTTTAGATACAGTTATTAATTAACGTTCATTATCCAGAAAAAAAAAATTCTCTGAAGATTGATTTTTAGCTGTAATTAAATGGTCATTTTGTTATATTCACAAACACATTAAATCATCTACAAGTTTTGATTTAACTTATTTTTTGAGATGTTAATATCAATGATACTGCAGTTATGCTCCATAAAAATTATACAAAAAAGTCATATTCCCCTAGTTGCTTTCTATCAGAGCCTGCATGCCATATATTGAACATGTATTGTGTTTCTACAAACGCAAACAATTATCCAATCAAGAAAATCATTAGGACACCTGAGCAAAGACACTTGATATATGTGACACTGGGGGTGCGTCCCAATATTCTACACTCCACACCTCTTTTCCTCCACTCTCCCACTACCACTCCTCTCTTACCCGGAAGTATGCAAGACTGCCTGAAGGTTTTGAGTACAACGTACAACGTACTTGACATTGCGGTTTGTGTTGAGACATTAATCAATTTGTAACTATTTGTATGTGTGCATGCATTTTTGAAGTATTGGGACGCACCCTGGGGCTGTGTCCGAATCAGAGCCCTATCTACTGCACGCTGTCTCCTGCGTACAGTGCACTGGCAGAAGTGTGCTGTTTAATGCGCACTGTTTAGCACACAACATGCAGTACGCCAAAAATATGTAGAGAAAGGTTTGCGTACTTAACAACCTTTTCATCCTGTTTACTCAACAAGCCTACCTAATAGTATGGAAGGGTGCTGATTCGGACACAGCCTGGGAGACACAAAAAGACCCTGCAAGACCTTCAGGGCAAAAGACAGTGGAAGCCATACCTATCGGCATATACACTGATGCTGATTACTAATCACCCCTGATGTGTCTCATTGCCTTCGCCAGGCTCTTTAGAACGTGCTGTGTGCATTCATTTTGAAACCGCTCAAAGTGTTTGAGGGCCATTTTAGGTTTGCTTTGATATTTGCTTCACCTTAAAATGGAAGCAAAACTGGGCAATTTGTAGTCCCAAGTGGGCAATTTGTAGTCCTGTGTGTGAGTATTCTTATACTTGGCAAGAGACCACACCTGGCTCTGTCCAACATATGCTATTAGCTGCCATAATTGAGCCATTTCTGTACCCAGTGCCTGATTGAGGCTTTCTGAATGTGTACATTTTAACCTGCTGTGCGTCTGAAGTACAGAACGTAATATTCCCCATATTAAGTATGCATCCCTGTCCTGTACTGACCTTGGATCAGCCCTTTACACTACAGCTGTCCTTCCAGCCCCCAGGACATGGCTGTGATGTGTAGGACTGTAATGACCTTCCCAGAGAATAGAAGATTACACGATTGCAAAGAACCAGCATTTAGGGCCCACAAGTAACTCACTTTCTGTCTGGTATCATGAATGGGATGGAATACCCATCAACCATTCCTGTACAGTATGTGAACCGACTTCTAGGCACGGGTGGGCCATCCAGCGAAATAGTATCTTGGCCCACCCATTTACCTTGGCTGAACCAGCACACCCAATTGTGAATGCCCACCTAGGTAGTTCTGGCCCGCCTAGTCCAATGCAGGCCCAATTATGTGAGCTACGTTGCAGATGTGACCTGGTTTGATCCTGCTTCTTCCTGCAAAGTAATGCCTTTTACACCGCAGCCAGGAGTTACTTTTCATGCAAGAAAAAATATTTTAAAACAACTATTGACTGAAATTACTTGCATTGTTCTTGCACCTTCAAGGTTATTATATTTAGGTGAGTGTCACTCATTTGGTTATTAAATAATCACTTTAAAACGTTCATAATTTTACTAAATCCAAACGTGACCCCACCCCAAAAAAATAAGCGCAGATAAAACGATTGTCTTTAAATTGAGTGCTGACCTGTCACAGGCCTCTCCAACTTTACAACCACAGAATGGTCCCAGAGAAAGCCATGGAAAAGGCACGCCATGCATGGTTCAGCTGGATTGCTTCTGTTATTCTTTTCCACAGAGTGCTATCTGTCACAAGGTTTTGCAGGGGCGGGGACAGAAGTGCGGGTTGTGGGGAAGGGGGGTTGGAGGAGTCCGTGACCCCCCCCCCCCCCTCCCCCCATCCCTCTTCAGGGACTCTTCACGCCCTTCCTGATCTCACGCCACAACCGTGCTGCACAAACCTCCTCCCCACCTCCCCCTCAGTGGGTAAAGAGTAATTATACCTGTCTCCTGCAACCTCTACCTGTGTCCATTTTGGCCCAAGAGTCATTAAAAAGTTCCATTGCCCCTGATAAGAAATACAGCGCCTGTTTAGGCCCATATTTGTGTTGTTTTTGGTCTAAAACAAAAAAGGAGGCTTTCTAAAGAGGAAAATTCAACAGCTTAGTCATAATGTTTCTACAACGCCCATCATTGTTCCCTTTGAACCGTGTGAAAACATTACAAATGTTCTCAAAGGTAGGCAGTCCAGCCCACCCTTCACTCTTGTGACAGTGTTGCCCCTGTTTTGTGGTTCCACGTTGTCCAACCTTGTGTTTGTCCGAATAGTTCCATGTCTCCAGTAAATAGGCTCATCAGTTTATCTATAATAATAAAAAATGAACTAAAGAAGTTTTTTATCTATTCTCCACCCCCACCCCCCTCTTTCTTACTTCCCCTCACCCCAGCTTCATTAACCAAATAATTCTACCTGTACTCTCCCTCTCTGGATATTAGAGACATAATTGTTTTGTGTATTTTTTTCACTTTTATGATGTGAGATCAATACATGTATGTTTTATGCTGTGTTGATGTAACACATTTTAACACTCATTTTAACAATAACTGAAAATACTAATTTGCCGTTCGTGTACATGCAGTTGTGATGGGTCCTGCAGCTGTTGGCCGGTGTAGGTAGGCTGATGGTCTGAGTGGTGCTTAACAACGAAGCCAGGCCTCAACACATGCAGAGGGCTATTCAAAGCCACTGTGGTCCCGGGGCTCCAATTCCCCACCGCGAGCTGTAGATCACGGGCCCAACAGCCCTGGAAGGATGATTCGCCGGGTGCACTTGTGACCCGGGGCATGAGGGCGGTCTCCCCAACATTGCTCCCTGCAGTGTCCATCCCTGGGGCCTCCCTCTAACACACATGGCGTGATGTGGTTTGAGTCTCACACACGCCGCGCTGTTACTCTCCCAGGAGTAAGCAACACCTCCCTCCCTAAAACCTAAAAACTCAATATTCATAGACACAGACCAGAAGTATTGAACACAATTAACATACACAGCACACAATACACACTTAGTCTATAATTTCCACTGTTTACATTATATAATGTTTACATGATAACATAAAGCCATATATCCAGATCTGCTCACACATTGTGGCTTAGCTCATCCATATTATTGCCTAATAAGCCTTTTACATTATGCTTGTTTCCAAAAGTATTCATATTCACAGACGAAAATTGGGTTGAAAACAGGTTACAAGATATAAAGTACAACAGGTTGAATAGATATTGCTCTCTACATGCACAGTGGCAATGGTCATTGTCGGCTCCTTTTTTTTTCCGGTGCACGCACACAGTCTTTTCATTACACAGAATATAGATACGAGGCTTTATTGTCAGGTAAAGTACAGTAGATGCGCTATGTGGTTTGAGGAGCATGTGAGAATACCCAGCTAAAAGCGGACATTACCTCTTGGGTAAAAATAAAGGCCCTACGGGGATACCGCACCATACAGCCGACTCTCAACCGAGCCCATACACAGATCCCCTGCGTGGCCAGGGGCTTGATGGTACTTTCTGTACTGAGATCCTATTTCTAGCTGTAACCCTCTCTGCTGTCATCTTGTCTGTATCGTTAAACAATAAGTACAAAGGGCAGACTGTCCACTCTCCTTTTAATATAAATTAAAAACTAAAAATAGATAAGTGCTCTGAGCTGGTGACCTTGTTCATTAGCTTGTTGAGCGAATAACGCCCCTTGTACCTATGCAGAAACATGAGCAGTCCTTGGTTACAGCTGCACATGTTTAAATTCCTAATGTGCCATTTCACTTTCACTATTCATATGAAAAAGCAGCATTACCAAAATTGCTGTTGTAAACTATTCAACTGAAATATAATTTATTGTGCTACGGTGTCAGCAGCAGAAATGTATGTAAACTTCATATATCATACTTGTGCATGTGCTGCAAAGCTGTCAGGGAAACAAAGCCCCGAAAACAAATGTTCCAGCCAAATAAATGAGAGAAAGCAACTCCGTACCATGAAGAATATCTGTAGTTTGACAGAAATTATTTGCCATCACGCGTAAGAGCGATGTGAATTATGAATAATGGTGCTGTTACTGTCATGGGAGTAAACAATACAATCATTTGCCGAAATTCTGTTTTATTGACTTTTGATCTTTAGCTGTTTTTCCGTGGTGAATCAAACTGGCTTTCCAAGTTTGCGCCAGCAAATAAACCCCCGCCGATGAGATAATCTGTTTCATTAAATGCAAGCCTTTCACATCAACGCAGTACTTACTCTTTACTTTGATCTTAATTTTCAATACAATCTTAAAAGCAATATTACAACTTACAATTATACCAAGATTGTGTAAGCTATGAACAATGTTTGCTGGCTCTGATATCCTGTTGCAGCTGCTGCAATTAGGAAAACTGTTATACAGAGCATAATTTTTCAAAAATGTGACCAGAGAATGCTATCTCTCTGGATTAAACATGGATGCAATAATCTGATTCATTCAGTTAAACCATTCAAATACGAATGTGATGTGAACATTATAAAGCCTGCCAATACAATGCATTGGGGAGTAAAATGATCACTGAGGTATTCAAATACCTGGATTGAGGCCTCATAATTTTATGTATTTATTATGTGCTTATGATGAAATATGATTTATTAACTGTGTCTTTTAAACAAAAATCTTGTCTATTTTGGCAAAGCCATTGAAAACTGAGCGGTATGTATGTACTGTGTATGCACTGTGCTCAGTTGATGCAAATATTTTGCTGCATTTATGGCAATGTATGTTTTAGGTTTAATGTTACAGCTAATATTTAGAGATAATATAATATTGCTGTTGAAAATACATTGCATATGCGTTCTTCCTTGCTACTGTGCTTATCATATCATTCACCTTAACCTTACTATCTTCAGTCTATTATTATTTTTATACATACAGTTTATCTGCCAAGATCTATTGACACATAATACTTTTGTATTTTCTCAGAATTTTTTTGCGTATTATTTTTTTCTGTAATTGTCATACATATCCTTCTTCTTTTTCTCTGTTCATTCATTCTTCTTTCCATTCTTACTGTTGTTATTTTTATTCTTCCAATATACAGACCCTCAAAACAAAAGGAAAAATTGAGAATTAGTCACAGATTAGATTAGTCACAGATTGACAGCATTAGACTCAAGGTTCAGACCACACATTGAACAAAAACATGCGTGTACACTCCAAATGACTGTGTTTATTTAATTAATTTAACTGTTCACTAAAACTTTCTGTATCTTGATGCAGTAATGTTAAGTCTGTCCCAGGGCAAAAAAAAAAAGCGGCAATGCTTAAAGTCATTTCAGAGAAACCAATACAATGACTATTCTGTGAGTATGATCTTGGAGGGTGACGGAAGACTATTGTGCACATATTGCACAATTCCGGGTCATACTTAACGTTTTTCACAAAGCGAATGAACTCCAAGAGAAAGTGAAATCGGAGGGCCAGGTGAAGGCATCTAAGGGCGTTCGTACATTGGTCAAGATGGCCGCTGCTTGGGGGCGGCTGGCATTTCTGTGTGGCTGCGCAAAACCTGTAGAAAGTACAAAAGTAGAAACATGCCATGAAATTATATTTTCTTTTTTTTCCGGATGAGTAATGCCATGTTTGCTAAAGCTCCACTGTCTGTCTTTGCCATAAAGTACACATTTCCCGTCCGATATCATAACCTGAGACACATCAAGCATGTCAGTTCCAGACCTATGTTTTTCTTAATTTGGGGATTTGTGCGAATCAGGGCCGGTCCTGCTTATTCTCAACGGAAACGTAACCTCACGATGCACCCGACTGAAAAAGGGCCTAGGAGAGCACAAACCGACAGGACTGTCTGGGTCTATTGTGAAAGTGGCCTTCAACCATCGGAAGGAAGGCAGGTTATGGCACGGGGATATTTAGCAAACCCTCACGGATTTAGCCTACAGGGCTGGCCTATCCATTCTTAAATGAACCAGCCCTATTGCATTTTACTGCCATGCAGTCGATTAAAGCTCATACTTATACTTTCAGAGGACTTCGCCTTTCATTTGAAAAAATAATTTAAGTTGTGTTGTTGTACTTATTGTGCATTGGTTCATTTTAGTCACGACAATTGTGAGTGCGCCAAGTGTAAGAATCATAACCGAAAACTTCTTCTCAGGGTGATTGCAAAGATGAAAAAATCTGCACTCTTATCAACATTTACCCAGTTTTAGCTGCTTTGGAACTCCGTTGGGAGTTAACTCCCTTCGGGCGACTTTTTAAAAAGGATTTTTGTGAAAAAAATATATAATCCTTTATAATCCGAGGATAAAAATAGGACTTACGATCCAGCCAGTGTGCGTTCTCCCTTCAGGACATTGACGTGAACGATCAGAGTTCATCCAAACAGCCACTCAGTCTGAACGTGTGATGTCCCTGCTGCATTCATTTTGGTGGCGTGTCTGTGCTGAAACTACGCAAGCTGCCCCGGAGGCCTGTTTGCTCTTCAGTGTTAATGAGCAACAAAAGTAAACCACGTCTGTAATATGTATGTTATATATATTCTTGCCTTATGTATTCATTAAAAATTTCTCTGATAATGAGTGTAGGTGTCATTGTTTACTGCGCAACGGCTCAGACAGCACCCGGTTCGATCATTATTTTTTTTGCATCGTGGGATTAGGGACTTTTCAGAACGTGCTCCGAACGGCATCTTCTTGTTGCTGTGTTGTTTTATTTCTTTGTTTGGAGACTTGCTCTAACGAATCTCCAAAGGGCTCTGTTTCAGCTCACAAGACCCAGGGGTAAAAAGAATTTTGGGATGCCTTGTACTTTCAATATATGGACAGGCTATGCAGCCTGTTGCTTGTGTTTACTGTACTTTATAGCAGTGCTTCTCACACAGTGCACACCGGTTGATTCAGAGATAGCCAGAGGTGTAGACAGAAACTCCACGAGATTCAGTCCATACTTAGGCCTTGAATCACAACAGGCTCCTGGAGAGAAAAAAATGTTGTTTTATCAATGTTTTCCGGTGACAGACAGCACAAATGATTAATTCCAAACACATCTTCCCATCCTATTGGCATGATCTCTTGTGTTTCCTATTCACTTGTGACTATATACAACAGTCTTAGATCTGAGTCAGTGTCAGCAGGCTTCAGTCGGTGGATTCAGATGGGCCGGCAGCTCCCCTGGCTTTCGAGACCAAAGGGCCAAAGGGCTTCTGCGCCGGGTAACCAATGGGATTTCCCCTGGCAGGATCTTTCTCTTCTCGCCGACCCTGTTCAGGAATCCTAAGCTCCTCTACATGCCCTGACCTTCTCATTGCAGAATCAGCTGTATTAAAGGCATATGGAAGGACCTCTCTGACCTCTCACAGGGCATATAAATCCTGTAAGTGCGGATATTCGTTACGAATCTGTAGTAAACAAAAATGCAAAATGTCAGCCGCAGTGCCATCCATTAGCATAAACACACATGCTAATGTTTCTGTAAGATACATATTTTGGTGATGAATCAGTTCATTTAATTAATAAGTTATTCTGCGAAAATAAGAATAGCCTCAACTTGCTTTGCTACTAGCGGTAGTGGTAATGAACACAATTTTCTAAAATGAAAAGGATTTATCTAGTTTTTCAACATTAAAGTATCACATGATTAATAGAAGAAGAAATATCGTTGGCCCACACAGCATTCAAACAATAAACCAAAATAATTCCACAAGCCCCGAGCATCAAGCCTCCTACCATATCCATTCCCCGGTTAACCTGATACCTGCACTAATGGAAAGGCTCGTAGCGTGCTGATGTCTGGCAGCTCAGAGATGCTCTTTAACAACCCAAAGGGACAGCTTATGCCACAGTAGATTCAGATACACCCTTATTCACAAAACTTGTTGGATTCGAAGTGTGTTTGTTGGGTCCCGGGAGTTTGTGTGTGTTTGTGTAGGAGGGGTGCATAGTGGGAGTGGAAGGGGGGGAATAATAGACTCCTACTTCGAACCTCGAGCCTCCTTACCTCCAGAAGGTGGAGGCATAAATTAGGTGGATTCCCAGGGTTGTATAAAACCCCTACGAACGCATTCCAAGAGAAGAGCTGCAGCATCAGCCTTTTATAAATCCCATATCTCTCTCTTTGTGAGCAACTCCAGCCTCGCCGAGGAGGAGAGGGGAGTGTAAACATGATCCACGGCTGCTCTGCGGATTGGAGGTAGCCTGGCATCGGCTCCCCATGTTGACCTGTGTGTTGATGTGTGTTTATCTGAACTTTTCCACAGGTAACGGCAGATGCGGGATTCAAACTTAAGTCTCTCACGATTTCTTTTCTTTCTTTCGTGATACTTTTTGAAAAAATCCCTCCTGTTTCTTGGCTTGGTATTTTTGAATTCATTAATGAGTGAAAAGCAACCTTTGGTTCACTATAAATTTGGACTCGCCTTCTTATCGCATGGTTGGTTTGAATTTTTTCTTGCAACAACAGCCACCTGCACAAATAAAAAATACTTTGCACTCCAAAAGTGTTAGAACTGTGATGCATTTTAGTTGTTTTGGCTCTGTACTCCAGCCCATTGGATTTGAAATGGAACAGTGACTATGAGGTTAAAGTGCAGACTTTTAGCTTAAATTTGAGGGTTTTTACATCCATATTGGGTGAACTGTGTAGCAATTGTAGCCATTTTTACACATAGGTCGTCCCCCCCCCCCCATTTTAGGGCAACAAAAGTAATTGGACAAATTAACACAAACGTAAAGTCATCATATTTAATATTTGGTTGCATGTCCTTTTCCTGATGGTTGTGACCCAACAACATAAAAAAACTCTCTATATCTTATTTTCAGGTACTCTTACAAGCGATACTATAACCTCATTTGAATCGATCTCTACGGGAATTGGGCTGTGGGACTAAATTAAGCTGTAGATTACATGGGAATAGTATGGAACACATTATTCTAAGGAATAATCTGCTTCACAATGCCATTGATAATGCCACAGGGTTCATTTCACATACGGTGCACTCCAAAGGGGTCTGAGGTATCAAACTAGCCTCAAACAATCACTTCGCTGCCAGATATGCAGTAAACATGGATGGATCACTTTAAGGGTTGTTTCTCCTGACTCGTTTTTCTATTGAATTCTATGAAAAAATGAGTCAGAAGAAACCACTCTTAAAGTGACCCATTCTTATCTACTGCATATCTGGCAGCAGAGTGATGGTTCGAGGCTTGTTTGATACATCAGACCCTTTTGGAGTGCACTGTATGTGAAATTAACCCTGTGGCATTATCAATGTCATTGTGAAGCAGATTATTCCTTATAATTAAAGAGTGTACTTGCTGTTGTCTGGGAGATCAACTTTAAAAGCATTTCAGCCGTATCATTGTATTACAATAAAATGAAGGTGCAGAAAAAGAGAGAATGGATGAATGAATGAAATATAAAGAAAGAATGAACAAGAGACTGAAAGAAAGAAGGCAGCGAAAAGAAGGGCAGCTAGCCGCGTCCTGGCGGCCGGGGAGGTTTGTGTCCGTGGTTTATGGCGGCGCGTGTCTCTGTGGGGATGCGACAGGGACAGGCCTTGAGGGAGAATGCTGGACATTCCTGCTGCCTCAGCACGCTACATTTGTCATCGCACCTCATCGTCCAGTAATCACCTGGTGGCTGACCCAGGCACACATCTGGAGAGAGGAAGTCCCTCTGCGTCCCTCACTTCAGGAGCTGCCCGGAGAAATAATGTCTGGAGGAAGATTTGCTCTTGAACACAGTGCCAATGATACCACCGCAATGACAGCTACTGTGACTGCTGGTCTGCTACCGTTTCTGCGGCTACAGCAGTTATTTAATGCTTCTTTTTTTCATTTTGTTCCTTTTCTTATTTTTATTTCTTTATAATTATTGTTATCAGTAGTAGTATTACTATTATAGTAAAGTTATAGTACCCTCTACAATATCATGTATTCAGTAATATATGATTATATAAAATAAAAACATGTTAACCGATTTTAGAAGTGCCAGAAAAACAATCAAAAATTGTGTGGAAAAAAATCATATTGTAGTCATTGTGCTATAAAGCTACAAAAGCCGAGATGTTGATGGAAAATATCAAGTGCGGCATAAAAGGTAGAGATTAGAGAAATAAAGTTTTGTCCAGCAGTCGATAAGCTCAGTGGAGGTAGATAACTGCATACTCAGTCTCAGAAGACAACGTGTACATAGGTGCACAGGGGTTACTACAGTGGTAAGAGCAGAGGTAGCATTAGCAGTAGCATTTAGCAGTAGCATTATGCTGTGGTTTAATACATGTAAATGTACCCTACGTATAACAAAACTGTACACTTCACTTAAGGCAGGTTGCCAGGTTGAACAAGAATGCAGTTCCAGTAGCAAAGAAAATGTGGAAGAAAATGCATTCTCACCAGCTGAATAGCTGTGTATTCTACAATATCATGAGCGAGATTAGCGCCACAGTGATGGCTTGTACATAATCGGGAATAACAAGTGTTAGGCATATTGCAGGTTGTAATAATGTTTTATATAGATATAGGGAGCCCATGTATATTTCCCCCATGTAGACCAAGTAAAGAAAATGAGAAATAGACAGTTCTTTGTCATGTTACGGTAAGTTAATGATAAAACTCTTATAGGGCAGTCCTCCAAAGGATGAAAAGGTATCCCCAGTGGAAATATGTTTCTTTGCTGTGACCCAAAGTGCTTTTGTGCGGATGGTGACTTCCTCTGGTCTTTTGCCATGTGAGATCGCAGCCCTCATGTATTCTAAAGTGATACCCGCACTTGCAAGCAAGATACTAAAACTACTCACTGTGAAATGTACTTTCTGTACCTCCCAGCCTCCGTAGATGCCATGATTGTTACTGTCAATATTTAAACGTACTGTATGTATACATCCATTTGTGAACTTTCATACAAAATTAGCGTGCAACATTGCATCTCTTCAATATGGAACTACCAGTGAATAATATATGTCTACTGTAAGTACTGTATATGCAAAATTGAATTTGTGCCAAATAATAAGTGTACATGCAAGTAAATCCCAAAATGTAGATCTCTTCCATGATAATGGATTGTGAATTAAAAGTAAAACGTATTTATGACCTCCCGTCGTTTGTAATGTTTGTTTTCTACTCTCTGCCTGCATATGACATAGCTTGGTGTGTCTGAACAAAACATAGGAAATTCCCTCCTGCATATTTTCAGTAGTTCATACAGTCCTGTTATTGTTCATTTCCGATGTTGAGATGAGTTTCCAATTGCATCAGTTCATCTCATGGGGGGGTAATCTGGTAATTTAATGCAACAACATTTTATTTAGACCGTGTTTCTGCGCACTTTGGGTCATCGCTCAAATAGCGCATGTGCAATGTGCTGCTGTATACACACGCACGCACGCACGCACACACACACGCATGCACACACACACACGCACGCACGCACACACACACACACACACACACACACGCACGCACACACACACACACACACACACACACACACACACACACACACACACACACACACACACACACACACACACACACACACAGTGGTTAAACAAAGCATTCCTCTTGCTTTCGCTCACCCACCTCTCCTCTTCACTCCTGGGGTGAAAGAAAGCCTGATCACGATTTCAATGAGTCATGAAACAGCTCGAAACAAACCCCCTTTCCCATAATGCTCCTCTGTTACCATGTCAGCCAACCAAGTGGAGCGAGCATCATTCCCTCTCTCGCATTCAAACCACACAGGAGAAATTATGTGCGTTGTCTTTTTTAGAGCTATAAATCACAGCATTTAAATGCCAGAGCCAAGGATATCCTCCGTCATTGCATCATTGCTCAAAAAGTCCCGGTTCTTAAAAAAATATATATTATAGCTCCTGAGAAAGAAACAAGTGTTGCAGTAACTTACACTACTGACCTTTGATCCAAATAGTTTGAGTAAAAGAAAATAAATCAAACATAAGCATTGTGTATTTATCATTCAGTACTCTGTCATCACGCAATGCTTCTAGAAAGTGTTTGTGTTTTCTGGAAAAGAAAGCCACGCAAACTTTGAAATATATTGAAAGTGGCATTATTAGTAATCATTTTTCTTGTTTAAAATACAATGCAACTAGTAGATAATTTTTCCACAGAATTTCAGAAACATAAGGCATAAATATATCCTTTGAGAGAGCCGTGACGTACTCCAAAAGATGGCTGCTTTTTAAATTTTGCTTGTGCCGCATTCATTCATAAATATGTTTATGAATAATTAAAACATTTTTATGTTAAAATAATGCTTTTCAGAATTGCTTAATTTACAAGTCAGCAATTGGCACAAAGCATAAGAAGTCTAAAAAGTTTATTAATCCATCATAAAATTGTTATTGAAATGACAGAATATTGGTAGAATTCATGCAACGATGTGAGAATTCAATGCATTCAGAGAGTGAAAATTGTCCTGTAGATCATAAACAATCACAGCAACACCAGTTTAGTCCTTGTGGTTGAAGCCTAGGATAGAATTTCATGAACGGCAATTATGCATTAGCCATCCCTGATCAATTAGCTATGATGTTTCTGCTCCATGTAATGTGTCTGGAGGAAGCACTCCAATTAAATGAACTGACCATGCAAAAGGATGATTCAAAAAATTTGAAGCTTTATTACTATTACTCTTGAAAACAAAAAAAAACAATAATCTGGGATTACTTTTTAGAGTGTAGGCCCAACATGACTCAGCATGCCATGTCAGGCACTTGTTGCGAGGAAGAGGTTTGTGTTCACATATGCTCTCTTCTGAAGGAATCTCTGGAACACACTGAGAATATCCAGAGGAAGTGGTCATTCGTGTGACCACTTCCTTTTCCCCCATGGTCTCGTGTCTTCAGCTGGCGATGATGTAAGAGATATGGCAATGCCAGGCAGTGGTTGTAAAGGGTTTGGAGAAAATTCTTTGGCCTACTTTGGTGCTCCTGGAATTGTAGTAAAGGATACTTTTTGGATGAGTTTGAAACATTGTAGTCAGTGACATTGCAGTTGTAATTACTCAAAGTTTCGCACACAAGACCCTCAATGGGTCGTGTTGTCACTTCATCATTTAGAGAAAGAGCGAGAGTGCTATACTTGCAGCCCAGTTGGAAAATTACATTTCATTTCACAAAAACAGTAAAATATTTTATAAACTTTTCAACTACTATTTTTAGACTGTTTGGCCTCTCTGAGGGAACTGCATCCGAGAATCATAAACGAAAGGAAAGCTGTCAATTTGTGGAACAAAATGAAACATGTGACGCAGGAATAATCAAAGCCAGACGTTTTGGAGAATTTTCCAATCCATGTATAATATGAAAGCCTGGCATGCATGCATTTTTTGTGTTACATTTTTCATTCATTTATAATTTTTTAAATGAATTTTTAGTTCAGTGTTACCTGTAGATCTTTCAAGCCTGACTGCTGGACAATCTCAGTTCTATAACAAGTATAATTTTCTGACCATTATGCGATGATTCAGCTAAAACTTAAATTGACCGCACTCTTTTCTTAGTTTGCTCTATTCTGAATTTTATACTTTTCATATGATCTACTCCTATGTGGCCATAAGCATCGGCCCTGCACACAACAAACGTCCATTATCAAAGCAACTGGGACCTATGTATGGCTCTGATGTCGCCAGATAGAATTATAGATGCGGGAGCAAGTTTGGGAAACAAGAGTAGTTTAGCTGTCTCGGTGATCGGTGTGCGCAGAGATATGTGCACACGTACTGCAGGAGGTAAGTCAGACAGCCACGGTAAACCCAGAAAACGAAAACCTTAGAACACCTGAGAGTTAAACAATGCTTTCCGATTATCAATGCAGTTCTGGGAAATCCACTGTGAGGAGGAAAAATAAGAATTTGGCACAATATTTAACAGAAAAGTTTGACTTTGCGCCAAAAAGATAATTCAGAAATGACACAATACAGGCAATCTTTTTATCAAGGGGATCAAATTGGGAGCATGAATTAGTGTCTTACTATCTGATTGCCTTTTCACAGAATTAATATAACTTAGCTTGATGCTTTCGCAGAATTCAAAAAGCCTAGCTTTAAAAAAAAGAAAAGAAACACAATTCAAATTTTACTAAAACACTGCTACAGACATTATTTAAAAAATAATAATATAAAGCATGACATCAAGTTGATGGTGCTTATGGTAAGGCAGTTATTATTTATTGAAGTTACATTCATATAATTCAGTATAAATCTACACCCAATGTGGTTTTTGGAATTGTTATATCACACCTAATCATTTTTAAGTGTCACAGGGCCTGATTTACTAAGACCTTTAGCATGTGCAAAACCTTTTAGCACACGCAAAACCAATAACATGGCCAATGTTTCGCACCTGCTAAAGGTCTTATTAAATAGTGTTTTTACTGTTCAAGGCAAAGGCAGATCATTTGACAATACTGTGGTTTAAAATATTAATAAAAACACAGAACCACATACATGAAGTTAACCACATAATGAAGTTTAAATTGAAAACTTTATTGTTCCGATAAAAACCACATACTAAATGACACAAAAGTGAGCAGAAATGTTTATAATCTTTACAAAATATGTATTGGTATAATCGTGTCATGATAATAGTAGATGAGGATAAGATATTACACAAGGATTGTGTAATTTAATTTAACTGTGACGCCTTTAATTGTGCAGAAAGTGAGAGAACAGAATTTATTCTCCATTGTGGACTAATCCAGCCCAGCTGAGAAAGATATAAAAAGCACAAACACATCGAGAAATCAGTGAGTATTGAATTTAAATGCAGTGCACTTAGTGCTCCATGAGTATGCACTTTGTGCTCCATCAGTTGTAAAGGTGGCATGTATAAACGTACTTTGAGTGACAATAGTTCTTTGCCTTGCACTTTTAGATAAGCACTGCCATGTTTCAATCTCAGTGTACCATGACTCACTTTGGTGAACAGACGGTGGAGTGACTTGTCACTTGCCTCTTATTTCCATTTTCAGTAGAATTCTGCTGTGGTTGCAGCCTGATGGCCCTGCTGAACGAAATGTGTAAAACAATAAATACAGAAATACAAAATTCCTTATTTCTTTTAATGAATGCATTGTTGAAAATAAGGCTTTAATTGAAGATTTCACAATGTATTTTACGTATGCAAACTCAGAAAAGGATCTGATTCCTCCATTTTGTCTTGAAAATAATTTTCACAAACTGTAATTGCTCTGGTGATTCTTATTTGTAGCTAAGCTCATGCCAGCAGTATAATTAACGTATTATATAATTTCTATTTCAATTACATATTTGCCTTAGATTATGGTCTATTTTAATTTTATACCCATAAACACTGAATTTTATTATTTCATATTGCTATAAATCATACTGGTGTGGTGGAGGTCTTGGGGCTTAAATATTTTGTTGCCTGGTACTTATAGACCTTATAATTAAAAGTTACAATAAATAAATACCTAAATGAATTTGTAAATAAATACAAATGAAATGCACCTGGTCATTTAAAATATTTTGCAGTAATACACACATTTCTCAATTTATTTTTGGCCTAAATTTATGCATTTTAAGTTTTATTCAGGCAATTGAATGTTTATTTAAAACTGAAGCAAAAATCTATATTGTAAACATTATCTATATTATCAACATTATGTCTGAAGAATTTGCCAAAAATTAGAATAGGAGTAAATTAAATGCTACTTCAGCAAATGTTGATCCTTTTTTAAAATTTTTCCTTTTTTTTAACCTAACCAAAAGTCTGTGCATGCTATGCAATCATGGGATTGTTTTCCTAGGTTTTTGGAAGGCTTAAATCCTTTGGGGCTGTCACACCTTCTGACCTCACTGAAGCCCATAATACATCCTTCATTATGACACACTCACAGCTGTGCATGATGTCATCACCCCTCACATCTGACCTTATTCGCCAATGGACAACATTCCAGGCCCAGGAGCGAATAAACCAATCATGGCATGGCAAGATTAATTTCCACCCAATAGCATCAAACAAAACAGGCAACAAAATGGTATTAATTCAAGCTGAAGCTGATAAAAAAAATGGAATGTTTAACATTTCAAAACATGAAATATGTGTAAATAATTCTTAAATATAAACAGCTTCTGTGACCACAGTGTATGCGTATGCGTGTGTCTTTGTAGGAAATAGTGATAATATCCCTGTAACACTCCAAAAATTGATGGGGAAAGGGTACGAGGCAAAACTGTAAATGATTAGCATGCTCTTTATTATGCAGATGGACAGTTCACACAACAAAGCTATATGTCCAAATCCCACAGACAGTGCAGTCCTTTTGAACATTTGTATCTGTCATTTCATATCACAAAATAAGGTTAATAAGGTTAGTGTCTCTTTTATTACCTCTAAGAAAATCTCCCCCGCCACATCCAGGCTCCTAGACTACAGTATTGGGTATTAGTTCAAATTATTAGCTATCCATTACAATTATGGGTAATATTGATTAGTTATTGTATTAGTAAGTACAATATTTATGTTAGTTAAATTATTAAAACTACACACAAATCTAAAATATAATTCATGCACACATTTTAAATCCGACATCCCTAAAACGCGGGCATCTCAGTGTACAGCTCAGCTGCGGTGGTATGTCTTTGTATTGGGATTATGTAGCAGCGCACAGCGGTGACATTAATGCATGCATGGCCGTATATAATAAAAGGCTGACAGTCCCAGTTGTGCAATAAGAGAGCCGTAGCCCACAGGTGTCCCACAGGTTGAGAGTCCGAGAGCAATCAATGCTGATCGGAGGTTCCCTGACAGCTTTCCTCTGAGAAAAGGGTTCAGGGGTGAAGCCTGTAGAAGCGTTTCTCCCCCCCCCCCCTCAAGGGGTTGAGAGCACAGTAGTGTCAAGGCCTTTATTCTTACAAAACAATCTCAATCAGGTGAGGACTTACATGACTTACCATGAATCTATGAATCTGATTTCACCCCCTCAACCCACTGAAGCATAATTATGCAGAATCATAATTTCCAAGGTACCAATGACCTTACTCAGTGACATAAGCAGTAATAGGCCTACTATTACTATAATAAGGTTTTGCATTAATTTCAGAACACGTCAGCATACGACATGATTGCTAACATAATAAGCATGGTGATACGCAAAGTTCGGAACCATCATTTATACAGCATTCAGGTATTCTAAATCATAAAGTTCAGAGAATATTTTAGTTAATGCTTAGATAAAAAAATTTTTTTTTGTATGACAAGCCTGGCCCTGGCCAACACTCAGCACACTAGAAATGTTTTTTAAAAGTTTAAAAACCAGTTAACAATTATTGTATTTAATTATTTATTTAATTGAAAAATCAGGAGCAAGCTAAACAGAAATACACTTAATTTGACATATATTGTAGGTAGTTTTAAAGGTAATTTTATTATACATTCATTCATCATTTCATGAAACTGTAAATAAAAATTAAACAAACTACACAGAAGGAAATAACAAGCGCAGAATCTTTTTTACATATTTATTTAATCCTCTTAAATTTACAAGTGTATATTTAAATTTGTTTATTTAAATCTCATTTCATCGCCTCAGTGCAGTTACTATGGCAACTTAGTTATACACAGGCAAGCATGTTTATGGTTTGTTTACAATTGTTGTACACCGACAGTCTTGATAGCTGTTAGTCACATAGTGCAATATATTTTATTTTATGAAAACAATATGAAATGTAACAGTAGATCTGTCAGTAAAAATTATAATACTTAGAACATTTATCTTTCCAATCTGACGAAAAGTACTGGAGAACAGGAATTATGAACACAACACCATTATATGCCATTATATTTCTCCCAAACTGGGACATAGGGGAAATGTTATTTGGCATCAGACTGCAAGAAATCCTCACTGAATTGTGGGAACGGTGAATTAGTCATCTACCCAGGAGGTTCAATTTACAAATTAGCTGTGATAGGAATTTCCCTAATTACACCACCATTACCAGTGTTGCCACGTAGGTCAGGGCCTACCTGGAGCAGGCACGTATGAGAGGGTATGTTTTGTGGGAGACAGACACGGCGAATTGGTGAAATCACTTTTCAGAGGAATCAGTCCAAGTGGCCATTTTGTTTTTGCCTTCACAAAATGCTTTTCTTTTTAACATGAAGAGGTTTTAGCTATTTGCTTGTGTCATACTGTATATTTTCCCCAAACAGTATTTTGTATTTTCTTTTTGTCAAGTAATTATGCCTCATGACGCCACCGTTATATTATATAACCTGAAAGGTCATTGCCATTAGATGTGTCTAGAACCTTTAATCACATGCTGGTAGAGCTCATACTGACCAATTCGTGGCAGCAATTATTTTGCCCCTCAGCCAATAAGAAAGCGGGGCACGGGAGTTGATAAGAACCTGTTCTTTACAGTCCCACTATATGGTGCCAGGGCCCACACAATGGGGCTTCATCTTAGGACCTGCTTGCCTCTGTGAGAGACTGAACACACACATCTGCTTGCAGTTCTGCGCAAGAACTTTCGCTCTCTCTCACTCTCTCACTCTCTCTCTCTCTCTGATTAATGTGTCACTAGCAAGGTGAAAGGCTTGTAACACACGACCCTTCATGCCTGACATGAAGTCACATCACTAAAAAAAACTGGCTCATTTTTATACTGTCCCCGTGTCTGGTCCTTTTTCAATATATGCCTATATGGCGTCATTCTATTCAGTGGCAATGAGTACACAGAGACGTAATACTGAGAAGGGATACATAAATTATTATTATTTTGGATTTCACAAATGCAGATTTAGGATTAGAATCTAGACAGGGAGCTCTCCCCTGCCCTTTGGAAGGGAAGTCAACATTTAAATATTGGATCACTGAGGTCTGCCAATAAGATGAGCCATACAAACATACAATCCATTTAACTTTCTTAAAGCATTGAGAATAACTATAATAATGCAACTAGGTACTGTTTTTATTGGTATATTGAAAGCTGTTCATTATTGACAAAACGTATGCCTATATACACATGCATATGTAGATATGCCAGTAAGAACATGCATACAACATAAAAATAATGGTGACTACGCATGATAAAAATGGTACACTGCATGTATATTCACAAACATATTTGGCATTAGGATGTATTTGCTTGCCTATGGCGACATAGTCTCAATAAAATTTTTACTTTGAAGACAAAAAACGTATTTCAGTCTGTAAAACTGGCTGCATACAGTATATATTTTTTTGTGCTTTCTCAAACCATACGGAGGAGGGCACAGCTGTCAGGAGGCCTGGCCCTGCATTAACCCTCGTGTGAGGGGTCACATGACAAATAGGAACTGCTCCGCCTACAGGCTCCAGAGGGGAATGCTTACTGAGCGTGCTCAGATGTTACTTAAAAAGAAGTGGGTAGAGGGAGGTCATCTTTTCGGCCTGTCAGACCAGCCCTGGCCGCTGCCCTACACAGCCCGGCGCAGAACACCATGCACCAGCCCTCTCCTCGGAACAGAACATGCCTGGCCCTGTGTCAGCCATGCCCTGCCTGTACATCAGGGATTTAATACTGGCTGTTACTAATGTTTCTATTTTATATTTAAGTTGCCATTTTAAGATAAGATTTAACTCTTCATATTTAACTCTGCAACATCTTGATATTTAATATTTGTATACTTCAGTTGTTTTCTATTTTAAATTAATTTATTCAAAGGGCTTTGTAATAGAAAATGGTTTATGCTTGATGTGCTACACAGTACACAGTACAAACAGACACGCACACACGCTCACACAAACACACATGCACACACACACACACACACACACACACACACACACACACACACACACACACACACACACACATACACACACACACACACACACACACACACATTCCCAAAAATGTGCATGTAATTATTCAATACATGCAGGCCTATATTCTAATTCTTGTTTGATTAAATTGTATGTCTATAAGTCTATAAGTCATTAATGAAAAAATCTAGGCCTGCCGTTAAATTATTGATATCAAAATGAGCCCAAGTTACAAGAAACAATATTGGCTATCTAAACAAATGCTATTCAATGTTTTCTAATTTATTTCATGTAACTTGGCCCTGTGTTTTTTCATCTTACCATCTGAACAGAATGTGTCATTCAAACTTTGTGTCAACACTAGGGATGCAAATTTCGTGCAATCCTTCTAATTGATTGTCAGTGCTCATTAATCGATTAATAACGGTTAACTGATAAGCTTAAAATCTGCTATATGGCCTATAAAAATAATGACTTAAATAGGCCTACCAATTGTAACAATAGGCCTACAAAATGTTTTTGTCCGTGTGTACGTGTGTGTCTGTGCATACACATTTCTGTGTGTATACATGTGTCTGTGTGTACAAATGTCTGTCTGTGTGTACATGTGTCTGTGTGTACAAATGTTTGTTTGTGTGTACATACTGTGCAAAATGCCTGATGAAAAAAAAATTGTCTAGATTTTTCATTTGTATCAACATTAAATTTGAACATCCACAATTTTATGTAAAATCTAAATATATATATTTTTTTTCCTTTTTAGAGACTCAATTTTATGAAAGAATATTATTATTATTATTATTATTATTATTATTATTAATATATACACTGATCAGTTCACTGAGATTACTTGGATTTTTTTTTCATTATTTCTTGGAAGGGTGGGACAGATATGAATCACCATGGCAACAAGAGGCTTGGAGGATAATTTTTCTGGGTGCTGAGCTACTATAGGTTTAAATGAAGAGTAATCTTGTGCTTGTTAATTTAAACTACATTTGACATAATTATTTTTTATGATACAAATCAGGAATTTCCCCATAAAAAAGAACAATTGTTCTTTCACACACACGCATGTGCTGACACAAGCTCATACAGATTTCTGTTGAATTTAAATTTTTCACTTTTTAATTTACATGCAATAATATAAGGTTTCTAAAAAAAAAAAAGTTATCTATTCAAAGCCAAGCAGAATATAAAACATGTTATTACACATGGCATGACATGTTCATGTTATTAGAGCTCTGGGTATGAAATAAAAAATGCATATTAAGACCAATTATTAACCAGCTGCAGTAATTTGTTTATGTTTTTTCATAAAACAAATTTCTTTCCTTGTCCATACCTGTAGGCCAACTGAAATGAATACATGTTTGTTTCTGCCATGGGGCAAACACAGTCCATCCTATGCTACGCTATTATTGCTCTGTTGATGCTGCTTTCACAGCTGTCAGCTCTGTGTGGGAGGAGTGGCTTAGCCTGCGAGGTTTCCCAGGTTACATTTACATTTTCTAATTCAGCTTATGCTATTTCTATGGTTTTAGGTTTTATTTTACGTTTTTATGTTTCTTGTCTTAGGGCTTGTTATACATGTGATCTGTATGTATTTCAAAATTGCGCTTTGGTTTTTGGTTAACATAGCTGGCATTGCAGTGTTAAGCGAATGTGCACTTTCACTGATGTTGCGCGCTGCTTCAGATAAAAGCATCTGCTAAATGGGTTCAATGTAATGTAATCTTGGCAATGCGACTGTGTCGAATGATGAGTGGACAAGACACCACAGGAAACATGGCACCTTTTATTTACTGCTTAAACTTAAAACAAAGATCAGCGCCAGGAAATAGGAACTTGGAGCAACGAAAAGCACCGTTATCAAAAGGCAGAAAGAAACTGGGCTCTAGGGGTTACGAGGCAAAGCTCACACACAGGCAATTCAACAGAAGATCTTTCTCTTAGGCCCAAGAGCTGAGTTTTTTTTATTGAGCACAATTTAGGCAACAGGTATAGCAGCTGCCTCAACTGCCAGCGAGCCACAGCCGCTACCTTGTCTGTGAGTGGGGCTGACCCTGTCTGTACTGCCAGCGAGCGCCGCTACCTTGTCTGTGAGTGGGGCTGACCTTGTCTGTACTGCCAGCGAGTCACAGCCACTATTCCTGCCTGTGAGTGGGGCTGACCCTGTCTGTACTGCCAGCGAGCCACAGCCGCTACCTTGTCTGTGAGTGGGGCTGACCCTGTCTGTACTGCCAGTGAGTCACAGCCACTATTCCTGCCTGTGAGTGGGGCTGACCCTGTCTGTACTGCCAGCGAGTCACAGCCACTATTCCTGCCTGTGAGTGGGGCTGACCCTGTCTGTACTGCCAGCGAGCCACAGCCGCTACCTTGTCTGTGAGTGGGGCTGACCCTGTCTGTACTGCCAGTGAGTCACAGCCACTATTCCTGCCTGTGAGTGGGGCTGACCCTGTCTGTACTGCCAGCGAGCGCCGCTACCCTGTCTGTGAGTGGGGCTGACCCTGTCTGTACTGCCAGCGAGTCACAGCCACTATTCCTGCCTGTGAGTGGGGCTGACCCTGTCTGTACTGCCAGCGAGCGCCACTACCCTGTCTGTGAGTGGGGCTGACCCTGTCTGTACTGCCAGCGAGCGCCACTACCCTGTCTGTGAGTGGGGCTGACCCTGTCTGTACTGCCAGCGAGCCACAGCTGCTACCCTGTCTGTGATTGGGGCTGACCCTGTCTGTACAGCCAGCGAGTTACAGCCACTAGTCTGCCTGTGAGTGGGGCTTGATCTTGTAAATAATAAAAAACAATATTAATAATAATAATAATAATAACAACAACAATCTTTTAGGCAAGAAAAAAACTTCCACTTCCACTGTGTTTGAGCTTCTCTCACTTTGTTTCAGTAATATTTAGAGTAATTGTGTCTCTTGCAATACAAAACCACAAGAGTTACCTTAGAGAAGAGACGAGGATTATGCCTGCAGTCAAAGGGGTTCAAGAACAGTAACAATTTTATTTTCGGGCCTGCGTTCAAAAAAGGTGGTGCGAGAGAAGGGGTTAAATTTGCCTACAGTTAGTAATGTTTTTTGAAAGTTTAAAAAGGGCTACCATTTTTTGCAAGCATTTGTCAACTATATACAGGTTATTAGTATGCTGTGTGTAACACTGCATCTTTTCGAAAGCCGACATAGAAAAACCGAATTTACTAAGGATAGTCGCAGCGCAAAACTATAAAATATATTGTGACTCTTTTTTTGATCGCAGATACCGCCACATTAGCGACTGATTTACTATCGCTGGTCCTAATAACACAATCAAAGTAATTAAACGCCCCCATTTTTCGCCCCTAATTATTGCGGTAGGAGACACCTATAAATATGTGGTAAGAGACATCTATAACAATGTGCTAATAAATGGATATGGAGAAACCACGCAGGCACGTGGTTGTGAGAAAACCACAATAAAAATAAAACGTACATTTACGAGGTACCCAACGCTATTACAGCATATACAGCAATAAAAGAGAGAAGAACATTTTGGAATGACATAACATGCAAAATATATATAAAATATAAAATAAAAAAATTAAAAAGGCTAGAAGACTGGTTCCCAAACTTTGTTCTAGGGACGCAAACCTGCATTGTGTAAAATTAAGTTGAAAGAAAAATTATATTGCTTGCACATATTCAACAATCTAATCAAAACATTGGCTATAACAAAAACCAGCAGACTGCAGAAAAAATAAATTGTAACAAATTCCAATTTTTGTATGAAAAAACACAATTTGACCTTTAGTTTTTTTCATTCCAGAAGGGTTTGGTTAAAAAAAACACCTACTACCAAATACTGAATCAATATATTCCAATATCAAGTGAAAAATAAAGGTGTGTTTAAAAAAACACTAGAAATAGGGATGGTCTTTTCTTCCATGTCCTCTAAATCTATTAAGCCCAGCTGATTCTCAACGGCAGATTCACTCTCAAAAGCAGCCATGAACCAAGAAGCTGTTTGGACAGAGCTCCTCATTTTCCCTCTCTGATGGTTGACGTTTGGAGATCAGCCAAACTCACTGTTCAATGAACTGGGCTAACATGGACACATGCTCAAGTAATATTGATATATACTGTAAATGGACCTCGCTAACATGGACACATGCTCGTGTAATATTGATATCTATGAACGTGGCTACTATGGACACATGCTGAAGTAATATTCGTACATAAATGACCGTGGCTAGCTCAGAGACACATACGTATGTCGAGCAGGTGCATTTTTGCATCAAAAGTGTCTCATGAACAGAGCTCAGTAAATCATACTATGATCAAAGTTAAAATGCTGCCTCTATCAGTAATCATTTACCAGTAGACCTTTTTTTTGGTTAGACCATTTTTACAAAGTTTCAATAACTTTTTTAGAAATGAGATGATATTGATGAGATAAGCTAGCAGAGGAAAGAGGGAATATTTGCAGTCACATGTAGTTTCGGAGAGTAATGTGAATAGTTACAAATTCATTCCGAGGCTTTATGGCCTACCTTGTAGTCATGCAGCTATCTGAGTCATGAATCAATATTAGGCTATGTGGGGTTTGCATGTGAAATGATTATGCATGCATTTCAGAGGTAGAAATGAGCTTCCCACACACATCATACAGCTGAGAAAAAATAATAGTGTTCGTTTTGGGGCAATTATGAGTTAGCAAGCAAGCTAGCTTCCACAAAAACAAATATGGTGATGACCAAGTTTAAAAACCATGTTCTATTGGCTGAAATAGCATCACTTCCATTTAAAAAAAAAAAGCATAACATGCTACATCCTTATATGTCATTCAAAAGCATCACATGTGCACATCGTTCATTTTGTCTGTGTATCCTGCAATTGGTTACTTTGATCAGACTACCTTTATCACATATTGCTATTGGCAGATCTGATATTGTTATCCAATGGGGATAATTGTTCTTTGTGGTCATGGAGCATTTGTGATGATGAAATCTGCAGGAAAAAGTTTGGGCCTTTATTGTGCTGATGGTGTGAAGTTGTGTCTGAATTCTGTGTACTTATATGAGGTCAGATGGTACAGAATTGAATGTTCTTAAGGGCTGAGAGTCTGTGGTCATTATGGGTATATCTGTAGGAAACCCTAAAAAGTGGCAAACTCTCTGTGCTGTATCGGGCATGCCCCACCAAGCAAACATGTGACATACCTGCCATCCCAATCAGTTCATCCAATGGCTAATTCAATTGGTGAGCTCTTTCAAAACCTCTGGATGTCAGAACGACTCCTACAGATAGACACTCGCACATCTGGTCTTAATAACCGGCTGAGGCTCTCGCCCCGTTCCGTCAGACCGCCAATGAGAACAGAACCTGCTCGGCTCCGGGCCGTGCCTGCAGAACTCCATCTCTCTTTCTCTCCGTCTCCAGATACCGGTTCTCTCTCAGGTTCACGCGTTACGGGCCCTCGGATGAGTTAAATACTAGCTCAGGGTCCCTCCCCAGGGAAGCCATTCATCTTAGAAAGGAAGTCTTTCCATTGCCGAGAATTCCTGACTGTATTTTCTGAGAGCTGTAAAGGAAAGCATGCAGGAGGCAGGGATGGCTTTATGTGATGCACTTGGGTCTATTTAGGCACCATTTGACATTAGTGGAGACCGGGCCCTGATGGCCTCTTATGTAGGTGTTTCAACAACAATTAAATTTCTGAACGCTCACCGGGTTGCGAGCTGGAACGTGTCCAAAAAAGTGGTGACTTATGTGGAATTTCAAAAGAAAATATTTACTAAGGTATGGTAGGAGTCCTGGATGGTTAGATTTCGTTAAGAGTTTTCCGTAGCATTTATTTCTCATTTTCATCTTCTTTTTAAATCAATCTGAATCATATGTTTTGTTTTTGTTTTTCGCTCATAATGACTCATAATGTTAATATTGAGGGACTTTTCATTTAGTTTTGCCATGCTTAAGAGATATCCAAATTCCTCTCTCTCCGTCCAAAATACTATCTTTGAAAATAAAGCTGGTGGAAGTACAAAAGAGTAAGGTTTTCTAAATATATTTTGATAAGCTTATGTACACATCAAAATGTTTGCAGTTTCAGCAACAGGAATAACATGCATCCTGTCAGAGTAAAATATTCTCTTTGAGACTTGATTCAATACTACAAATTTTGCTGTTTGCTGTATACACTTCAAATTAAGTAATCTTTGTTATTTTTAAAAAAAATACATAAATAAATAGATATCGTGACCATTTTTACCAGCGTTATAATAATATAATGTAGACTAGCATGAAATCTACACTATAATGTATAACTAATAACTATGTACTATGAAATTCACAAAAGTAATGCTATTAAGTAAAAAAAATATTCCATTGCCAGCTGTCACATACGTTTATAATATTCAATGGATGCATAGCACCAGGGTTTTATTCTTGCACTGCATAATGTTACATAACTTCACTTTAAAATATTTTTGATACTTACAATCAAAGTACTTGCAATGTTCCTTTTTGGCTCTTTTTTTCAACATTGTGAAATTAAACTAAAAGCGCTTTCCCTTTTCTATGATCCATGGCGTGTCCGTCATGTTTTAGAACAATGATCTAGTGTGGAGTATATCCCTTATGGGATCCCTTATTAAAGTCATGCTGCACAACTGCAGCCAAGCCACAGGTAGGATATACTCGAGGGTGGAAACATTGTTACCTTTAGTGGTAACTAATCTGTTGCCTGAAATGTAGGTTTATACAACTCCTGAGAAGAAGCAAGATTAGGTCAGTGTGCCGGTAGCCAGAGCCATCTCAGGGGTACGAATAAAACTCCCGTCCTCTCTAGAATAGATGAGATGGTGTCACCAGTCATACTTGACTCATGCACACACTGCACCACCACCACCGCAACCAAAAAAAAACATTCAATTCAAATTATTTTGGATGGCGCTTTTTACGGAGAACTGTCACAAAAAATGCTGTACAGAGAAACAGAAGGAGAATTGGGCAAAAACCAGGCCTGAACCCCCAAACAGCAAATGAGGTAAAAACACACAAACGGTAGCAAAAAAAAAACTCCATACACATTAACTTCAGCCAAACAATTTTCAGCAGCTGAGCGACGGTACAAATGCCATCGGTTCCAATGACGATCTCTCTTCAGATCTCACATGGAGTTCTCATGTATCTTCAATTATCTTTTTTTTGTTTTGTCAGTGCATGTTTAATGAAGGTTGCTTTAGATTTATTTATTAAATTTTTTACTTTCAACGATGCAATATTAAACATGATGTTTCTATTTTGTCTGACCCTTGGGTCAATCAGCCTTCATTTTGTATTCTTTGTTGTTTAATTCATGGTGTTATATGGAGGGAAATGTATTACCTAGCACTTCTGACCTAGTGTACAGTACGCTGGCATATCAGCATGCATCTTCACATGACGTTTTGCTTGAGCGTGGCACGCACGCTATAATATAATAGCATCTTTGCATTGTTAAGCTAGGAGCTGTTCCTTCCGCAAGCAGGGTACAATGTTCTTTAATTCCCTCTTGTGATGAGGGAGAACACGCCGTGTAAGTGATAGACCTGTTGACGTAGTGTGATGACTTCATGGTCTGGCAGCCGTAAAATATGGAAAAGGGGGGGGGGGGGGGGGGGGGGGAGCAATGGGTTGTTTTTGTCCATTGAAGGGTAGCATTAAAATTATATTAATTTTAATAAATCATGCCGCTTAGCCGCTGAAACACGAATTCAGCGGGGCTCATTTAAATTTCATATTTCACTGGCATCCTCCAAAATCACAACCAGATGTTGTCATCGGCTGCGCTTCCTGTTTCCTCTGTTCAATTCCCAGCATGCACTGGAACGTGACACTTTCCCTGGAAAATATAATAAAATGGAGTAATGTACAGCTATTTCCTTTCATAAATTCTTTGGCCCTCTTGCAGAAGTACAAGTTTCATGTGCATATATTTTAATGGAAAACATAGCAACTTATGCAGTAAATCCTTTGCCGGCAGCTACCAATGAGCTTTCAACATCTACCTTGTGAAAGGATGATATACACTTACATGCAGCATGGAGTGTACACTGTCTTTGTGCATTGGCTGATGGATAAGAGATGGATAAGAGATGGATATGCTTATAGTGTATGTCAATCTGTATCAATAAAGATCAATAGACACCTGTCTCCTTGTGGACAAATTCCACATATAAAACATGAAATAGGCTCATTTAAAAGACAAATTTGATATGTCTTTTTTTCAATCGCTCTTTGAGTTTGTGATGTGACACGAATCTTGTCAAAGATAAACTGATGAAAGACTTTAGCAGCTTTGCCAAATTGTTCGCAGTCTGTTTGCTACATACAGTAATAAGCCACGTCTTATACATTAAACAAAGGAAAAAGCAAGAAAGGTTTTTATCCTTAAACATAGCATGGCTATTTATATTATCCTAGTGGAAAGATTATTTCAGAATAATCAACATAAGTATATTTAACACGTGCTTTCAGGACTGAATTATTTTATAGCTGTGGATACTTGAAATAGCTTGAATACATGTACATTTCTCCTATACTTAAGTGCCTGCCATAGGCTTGAGTTACCAGCCTCATGAAAAAACAATCAGTATCGAAGGGATGGTGACCAGCAATGAGAGAGCAGGTAGGAGCACAAAACATACGACTCCTCACCAAAAATTCCAAAAAGTTGATGGGAGCAGTGGCAACACGGATCTGAGGACCCGTTGAACTTACGGTTTGACCGCTTGCGGTCTGAACCCCAGGCAATTAGGGGAGCAAAGTGTTTCCTCGGAGGGTAATGCGGTGTAATGAGTTTAGCAGGCCAGGTCCACTCAAAGCCCGACTTCGGCCAGCTCGTCTCTGTCGGAACCTCCCAGAAAAAAACGGCAGAGACAATCAACGAGAGCTGCGAGAAAAACGCGCCATTCAAAAGAAAAAAAAACCCCACATACCAACGTAGGCCTGCTTTTATTGCACTTTTTCTCTCTCTCCCTGTCTTTCTCTATATCTCTCCCTCTCTCACACTAGCTCTCTCTCTTTCTCTTTCTCTCTCTCTCTCTCTCTCTCTCTCTCTCTCCCGCTCTCTTTTTCTGTCTGATTCATTGACCAGATCCCCAAAGCTGCAGCAGACCCAGCAAATCCCTCCTCTTCTAATTAAGATTTCTCTCTCTCTCGCTCTCTCTCTCTCTCTCTCTGCGCCCTGCTCCCAACATGGCCCGGAAAGTTCTGTGGCTGACATGAAATCAATGGATCCCCGGCACTCCGGCCCAGGTATCGAATTTCAGGTGGGCCCCAAGGTGCCAGCGGTGGGCCCGGGTGAAGCGGCCGAGACGTCCGCGGCTGTTAGCCGTCCGCATTCGAGATGTGAAATGTTTGGCTGCTGGATAAAAATGTCAAGCGCTAATAGGTTCCTTTGTGATTAGCTGAGATAGAGTGCAGAAAAACCTCCACAGAAAGTGTGTTAGAGACAGTCTTTTTTTTCCACTACGTTTTCTTTTTTCCCCTCTTTCCATCCTGTGCTGCCTTTGAAGAGAAGTGATTATATCATATAGAGTAAACAGAAGGATGAGCCGTTCTGTAAATAAAAAGATAAGAGACCGTTCGTAGGATGCTCAGCCTGGTTGTGTTAATAAGCATTAAAAGGGCAGATTGTCCAATGGGATGGTTTAATTGTACTTGAGTCAAGTTCCTTGGTCCAATGCACATGGATTTCAAGAAATGTTTAATTTGACTTGTCATTGGTTTCTTGGTTCATATTTCCAATAATGTGCCTGTGGTTAGTAAAGTATAAACTCACTGCACTGTATATAGTTTAAATGTCCCCAATTTATTTTGCAGCTGAATGTTGCTGAAAGTTCAATAAGATTTTATTTATTAATTTTGCCAAATAAACATTATATTTTTTGTGTAGGTCAGTTTTACCCTACCACAGAATTAGAATTTTATTACTGCAGAGGTATTGTACCATTGTAGTTTCTGTTGTTTAAATGCACTGCATGTACACATGGATAATTAATTTTTTTAATAGTGATGAAAAATTGTCAAAAGAAATTATAAAATGTGCACACAAACTGTCTAATGAAACCCAGCATTAATTTCAAGGCAAATGACATTTGAATCTAACTGGCAAATTATGAAAAAATGTTTGGAAGTAAAGCTGAATTAAATGAATAGAAGCAGATATTCGGACATATTATCTAGACTAATACGGGTAATTATAGTTGTTCTAGAATCATTAATTAAAGTAGAAACCTAATTAGAATATTTAAAATGATTTTAAACGTGCTCTTTGTGCAGTCAGAAAGCCGAGCTTTCAGTCAGAATGCACATTTACAATACATGTACAGAGGTTAAATGCAAAAAGGCAACGTCCTTAAATCTAAATCAAATGTTTGTTGCTGATCTTGTGAAACAGATACATTGAGAGAAAAATGCTTTTATTTATAGCAATTACATGATTGATCTAGATTATATTAAATATGGATGTCAGAAAATCTGAAAGAATAGAGCAAATTAAAACTACAATACTAATGTTTGCAGATTGCTATTATTTGTGTAAATGTTGTATTGTATAATATGAATATTAATGCAATGCTGTTTACATTCTAAACAATTATTACACCATAAAATGTTTAAATATTGGAATAATTGCATTAAACTTAAGACAGCTTTTGTAAGCAGTCATATTTTGTGGCCAGTGCATTTTTTTCAGTCAAGCTCCTCATACTTGAATTGGAAAAATTCACACAAATTCTCATAATTCTCCGAACTGCGACATGATTTACCATCTCTAAGCTACCTGCTGTCCCACGTAGAAAAGAGTTTCAATCATACGCATAACATAATGCAAGTGCGTTTCAAGTGAACACAATATTATAACTGCTATCTCAAGAAATAATATTATTGCTATTTATTACCACTGCGTCAGTGTTATGCAAAAAAATAAAATATACCTTTTACAAAGTGCTATACATTGTGGATTTTATTTTTAAGCCTCTATTCTGCTGTAGACATCCTGTGCGCCACAGTGGTGATTATTTTTGTGCGGGCGCACTCTTTTTGAGTGATAGCGTGCATCTCGAGCTCCACTCATCAGAAGCCTAAGAGAGTGCGATTCATAAATGTTAACGTACAAACGTGTAAAAGTTAACGGCTTTCCACCCGGGCCGAGCTGGGGGCATTAAAGCCTTTACGCGCCTTCCTCAGACGGAGTGCGCGGCGTCCAGATGTCGGGTCATCTCGACGCGCCGTTTAGCGGCCTGCGGGGAACTGGACCCGGCCGCCGCGGGCGTCGCGGCGCTCGTTAAGCCCCAGGAGCGCACCCTCCGACCGTCAAAGACGGAGTGAGGGCCTTCGCACGCGCCCTCGCCATCCCCCCCGTGGCTGGAGGCGGGCGGGGCTCTTGGAAATCAAACCCAACCGTCCTTTGCGGAGTTTCCCCGCGCGGCCCGTCCTTTGGAGCCCGGTGACTTTCTTGTGTCCGTTTTTATCGCTGGGCCATCTGTTCTTTCTGCACAGCTCTGACACTCAGAGGAAAGGTGGAACATGCTGCATGTTGTACAGGCCCAGTTTGGTCAGCCGGTCCACCAATATATTACTCTGTGAGACCAATGCAAAATGTAAGCAACATACTTTTATTGTATTTGTCAAAAATGTTTTGGCATTATATACATACATACATAGATGAATATAAACATTAATTTTTACGCATGTATAAAATGGTGTACATAGTACAATAACAATAAATATGTTTTGGTAAAATGTGACATAATTGATGCATTGTTTTAATTTGCTGTATTTATGAAACTATTAAAATACAGCAAATTCCATGCATTGTAGATAGAATATGCATGCTGATATATTCAATATACCACAATTATAATAATCTCCATTAATGGCAAGTTGCACAATAAAAAAACCTGGGAAGCACGTAAAGAATTTAGGTGGTTTGATCGAATTCAAATTCAATTCAGTAATCCTGCAAATTGAACCTTATCAATTTAGCAAAAAAAAAAGATTTCTTTAACTAAAAAAGGTTTGACTAATTAAATTTTACAACTTTTAGCATGTAAATCTATTTGCTGGAGGAATTAAGATGGGCTATTTTAGTTGAATTCCTCTGTTACTTTGCTAAACCATTCATCCCAGACATTAGAATAAAATATATCCCACAGCATTTGTTGAGTTCCGCAGCGGCAGCATTTCTTCAGGCACAGAGCTCTAACATCACACTACATTATAGTCACCACTAATAAACATACTGTGTAGTATTGAGCCAACTTTTAGAAGACTCTGTAAGGTAGGGCTTCAGAGAGCTATATTTCTCTTTATATAGTACCTTTGCATGTTGTCTGGTAACAACATTAGGAACAATCAATGTTCTTAAATTGGAATAACGTAATTAAGTTAGAATTAAATTTAATGCTGTTTGAATTAGCTGTTTAAATCCTCAGCACATATTGGCTGATGCACTATTATGTTATTTCTGGCTGTAGTTACAGAATATCCACCACATAATGTGATGCTATGTACGTAATATTAGTAATAGTTTATAAATGACTGCAGTGAAATAAAAAGACTGTTATAATGCCTTTTCATGAAATGTAATTGTTCGAAGAGCTCAGTTGATTGAAATGATTAAATACAGGATCATGAAAATGTCAGCCATGCCAACATCAATGTTAACCTAAGCATTCATTTTTATTTGTTCTCTATATTCTAAAATCTTGATAATCCTGACCCTCTTTGAGAGCTGCATGATGAATCTCTGGCAATTTCACAAGCATTTGAGATCTCATTCCACACTCACCTTCCACACCCGTCTACTCCATAATCACTTAGGAACGAGATATCCTTTTACTGCTTGTGTAGTAACCTCCCCAAACTTCCCTGGTTTCCGTGAATTTCCAGTCCTACTGCCTCAGAAATGTCAACACTTAATCATACCATAATTTAATCGAAACCCTCTCCAGCGTTTACTGTTCCCATCCAGTTCTTTTGTTTGCAGAGTTGGAATCGTTTAGGAACTCTGCTGTTCGTCATTAATGCTTCCAACATCTGCATCTAAGACAGAAAGAAAGAGAGAAGGACTCCAAATGATAAAAATTATACATCATATTGAATATTCAGCTGTTTACTGGGGTAATTTTTTTGGGGGGTTGGGGGGTGGGGGTTGCACTGGCCATATCATGGAATGCATTAGAATGGCTGACATTGCAGCTGTCTACCTCCCAGAAATTTGGCAATAGGCCCAGAGCTTTACTCTCAACTATTGTTGAACTTGTCAGATGGCAGGTATTGACATGTTGGCTGCTGTTTCTCAGCTCCGCCGAGGTCCTTCTGCAGCGGGGGTTAAAGAAGGGCAAGGCTGGGTTCCAAACCCTGTGAGCTGCGGACGAGCCAGCTCCTTTCCCCGGTGTGAGCAACGCGTTCGGAAATCCATGGAAAACAAACCACCTCCACGGTCGCCTGTCTTTTGTCCATTGTGATTATGTACCGTGTATTAGCCTTCTCTTATTGTTTAGGGCTAGTTGGGAAATTCATGGTCCTTTAAAAGGAGACAAACAGTCAAACAAACAAGCAACATTTTCATTCATTTAAAGACTCGTAACTTTATGAGACTAAGACCAGATTTTTAATTTTTTCTTTTTCTTTTATTGAGAACTGAGACTATTGTGCCTTTTGTTTTATCCGTACATTTGCACATATCATTTAAGCAAGTGCTCCTTTTCATTTTAACACACAAGGCTATTCGTTCAGAAATTGAATGGAGATTGATGAAAAAACTGTCTGAAAAATATTGAACTAGAGTGGATGTGTTGCACAAGTAGGAGATCCAGGTATATTGTGGTTTCATCAAAACAAGTCTTTAGGAAGTATTTGCATCACGTTTTATGGTAAAAGCATAGCAGTGACAATACACAGAACTGGAAATGCATAGCAAATGAGACAAGAGGGGTACATATTAGACCTTTTTTTTATTTTATCACCACTGGAGTCTAAAATTGCATGGCACCAAGAACCATAAAATGTATTTCAACTGGGAGAGTTGTGTGGTATGGTTTTATGTCGAGTGCTAAAGGTATCACGGTGAAGTGGTTTGGAGGGCCAGCTCGTTTTAGCCCCTCTCCGGAGAGTTCTGTTGAGCGGGCCAGTTCGCAGGCCACCTCATAAAGATGGCGTCGCTGGCACTTTTTCGAGTGATCACTCTCCCCAGTCAAGATCCCTCGCTTGTCGAGCACTTTCCACTCGCGGTGCTGTCGTGCGCCAAGGTTCCCGCCGGTCCGTTTATCAGCAGGAAAGCGCCTCCCGTACATCCGAGCAGCGGTTCTCCTCGGTAGGTCTTGTTTTCGTATTTTCTTTGGCCCAACTTGCCACATCAGCTCAGCTCAGCAAGGAGAATCAATCATGGGCACGCACAATGTATTCAATGTGAACTAATATGATTTCTAGGTTATAAGGCAATAAATAACTGCCATAAAGCGACAGTCTCACCCTCGCTGGGACAAAAAAGTACATTGTACCTCCTTAATTGGCTACAGGCTCTTTAAGAACATTGACTTTCGTTAGTTCACAAATGGCATTCCGGCAAGTTTTATTTCTTAATGACAGAAGGGAGAGCCAAAGAAGACAAGGGAGACAAGAAAGAGAGACATAAAGAGTCCCTGTGTCTCGCATCGATTTCCCTCTTTTGTTTCACGTGACACTTCCACCTTGTTTTTGCCAAGTCTGTCAGGTGTTTGGACAGTAAAAAACGATTGCAAAGCAAAAGTTATTACGTTAATCCCCCGGGAGCAATTACAACATGTGTGATGTGATGTAATCGCAGGAACTAAGAACAGAACTGACTGGACAATGTCCCCTTTGTGAGGCAAATTTGAAATTTTAAGGAGTGTATTCTGACCACCAGCTTGAGACAGTGGGTGGAAAGTGACTTGGTTTAGTTTAGGGGGTCATTAGCAAACAGAGGCTCTATTAAGTGTGGCTTGGCAGGTCTTTGTTCGAGTGTATTACTGGCTGCCGGCATTAAGACCTCCTTGCCACTGGGGGGAGTACCACTCAGATTCTACCTCTCTCAGAACAAATTGTAATCCAAGCTTCCTCAAAGCGACCATGGCTTATGTGGTGAAGCAGGAACAATCTCCAGCTCCTAGCTTGAAAAAACAACTCTTTCCATTGATTGAAAATGCTAAAGGCGCTAAAAACTTTAGCTACATGGAGGTATAGTACTGCTTATCTTGTTTTCATTGGGTGGCTGAAATCAACATGCCACAGTGTCTAGCTGCATTCACCAGAGGAAAAAACACAAATGTATGAAAATTATACTTGGACACCGGCAATACCTTTGGCATCACCAGCACTGTACAGGCAATTCTGTCTGACCTGTACATTCTTTCAAAAATGGCTTTGAAGTAAAACCAACATAACAAAACAGAGCCAATGCATCCTTTCAACTACAAAAGCAGCTGGTGAAGGCTAAACAGGAACATAGTTATAATGTTTTATCATGTATCTATGATTAAATTCCTAATCTGTGTCCCTGTATGGCTTTGCCTATTGATCATATTGAACAGCAAATAAAAATTTTGCTGAGGTGTTTCAAATGTGTACTTTTAAACTCCACAAATGCGGTTGGTTTTTTGCATGCACATTGACATGCCTCATTGACAAGCGAGCGATTTCACAGATGTTGAAAAAAAAAGTCTGAATTTACACTTTCTTTGGGGAATAAAGAATAATTTGGAGTTCTGTTTCTATTAGTACAAACAAATTGTCCATACTTGGCAGCCCTGTTTTAGGCCTGCATTTTCGGACAGTTACAAAAGACGTGAAAATGTACACAATTAAACCTTTATTACTAAAAGATGTGATGTACTCTAGTTCATGTTTGTGTTGAAAAGAATTGTATTTGGATAGCAAGTTACATCATCGCTTTTTAGGGCCTTGGGGCAATTCACAATGAGGGTGTGTGAATCGCCTGGACTATGATCAATGTCTAATATCCAAATGGGTGATAATACATCTATTGTACAAGACTTTATGAGTAAGACTAGGATTTGGGTCTGGTTCCTTTGAATAAATAACAAAAAGTTTGGTTGGTCGATGAATAAATATTGTAACTCTTTTATAGACTATTAACCATTTGCCGGGGATATGAATGTTTCACAGTTACTGGTAAAAAGCTAAAAAGTGCCTAAGACACGATCAACTGAGCTTTATTAAAATGAATGTGTATAGCCAAACCTAAAGGAAGGGGTTGTGATCTCCAAAAATAGACAAACTCCAGTAACACCAGAAACTTTTTCTACAGTATCACATCGGTGTCATTTATTGTATCTTAGACATAACAGAATGGATGGGGATGCAATTTTAGACGCCGCAACTGTCCACAGAGCTATAAATTAAGTTTCTGTGCGGCTTTCGGTCTCCCACTGAAATGAAAGATGGAAACCGTCTACAATGTTCCCCGAGATGGAGACGGTGCAGCGAACAGCATCATCGGACGAGATTGGCCCCCAGGGCTCCTTCGGCACAGGTTTCCAACATTGTTTACAACATACCGCGGATCTTGGTGACATTATCCCACATGTGTTTACAATTACAGGCACCCTCAAAACGGGGTCCGTTTCCATAGAAAGAGAATGAAATGTTAGGGCAAAGTTGTGCTTTGTTGTTTTGATGTGTGGCCCTGTTCAGGGGCCACCAAAGTGGTGTGGTCACATCTGGCCTCTCTGGGGTTTGGTGAGAGGAGGTCGCAGACTCGAGGCACGGCCAATGGCAAACCCTCTTAGCCCGTGGCATGATCTCCATGGCAACGCATCAATACAAAACATAATTCTCACCAGATTTCAATCCTCGGTTGACCGCATCAGCCTCATCTGCCCCGTCTCCCTTCCTCAATAGCTGTTGCCGAGTCATTGCTTTCTCTAATTTATTCACGTAAATATTTTGCGATTTATTATTACAATTTTCATCTGCGATGTTGCTAGTTGTTACTCATTTCTACCAGAACATTACTAAAACAATATGTTTTTTTAGATATTACTTTCAAGAATCTTTTAAATCAGTCAAATTAAAACCGTAACTAATTTGATGTCATCAAACAATTAACCTGATGCATGTTACTGGTCAATAAAATTTGTTCGGCCCTGCATGAAAGGGCCACTGTAAGCTTGGCCACGCCCTCACAATGCACATATTCAGGGAAGGTTCTGGGTCGGGTAGCTGGGGGAAAGCTCCATGGGAAACAAATCAAGAACAACACTGACTAAACGCTTTCCTCTGATATCTCTTTCACATACTCACAAAGGCAAACGAGGCCCATTTGTGACCAGCTGTCATCAATTGAACACGCGCTAATGGCGGCCGCTTGATGGAACCTTTTATAATCCTCCGTTCCATCTGCGCCGTCGTTCGGCCCTCTTGATAATAATGTTTTTAAATGAATGTCTCAACCTCCCGATGATAGACACTCTTTCTCGCAGTTAAGGACACACATCGGCCCGCGATGGCCAGAGCGGGCTGCCATATTGGAAATGAAATCGTCCCTGAGGAAAGAGGCGTTTTAGGTGAGCGACGCATTTTGCCATCTGTTACGCTCCGCGCCGCGAAGGTGCTGCAGGGAAACGGCTGAACATGTCTGGCTAAGCTGGAATAATTGCAGGGAGAGACCGGCTTTCTTAAGAAGCGAAAACCATTGAATTTCTTGATCTATTGTTCATCCGGCTTACATGATTTTAAGAGTCACCGTTGTTTTCCAAAAAATGTTTCACCCTTGTTTGGTCTCTTTTACAAATAACAATTGAAAATAGAGAACAAATGAGAATGTAAATATATAATGAACGTGACTGTGACACAGCGAAGCCCCTTTTACACTTTCTGAAGCTTCTTTGTTGGGATATTTAACTTACAAAGCGTCCTTCAGGTGGGTAAGCCAGTCAGAATAATTATTAAAATCAACATAGTGTACTTGCTGTCCCCTTTGTAAGGTGTACCAAGGTACAGTATAGAAGAACATTATCATCCATCAAAAATGAAAGAAAGGTGTCTAATAACCAAAGACTAAGCATGACAAGTAAAACAAGATCGGTCACTGTTTCAAGATTTTCCTCCAGCAGTATGCCTCCCCAACAGGTGACGTCACCCCCATGTCTTTTAGCACAGTGGTGGGAAAGTTTGGCTCACGTAGCCATGAGTTACATAGTTACACAGAACTTAACAGGACAAGCCACCCAGCAGCCCGTATGAACTACATTTGAATTAAACTGACCAAGTGCAGGTTGCCATAACAGAATGGTCAAATACTATATTTTCATGTGCTACTCACAGACAATCATGATTCATGATCAGAGAAAGAATTGCCATTGTTTGACACACACACACACATACACACACACAAACACACACACACACACACCCATACACACACACACACATACGCATGCACACGCATGCGCACGCACATGCGCACGCACACACATGCGCACGCACACACACACACATGCGCACACACGCATTTACATACACATGCACGCACACGCTCGCACACACACACACGCGCGCAAACAAACAGGCAGTCAAGGTTAGGCAAAAAATTGCACAGACTGACAGAGAGACAGCCAGGTGTACAGCCAAGATTAGGCAGAAAACACCCAGACAAACTGCACCAAGGTTACGCAAGGAATTAGACAGACAAACAGACAGTAAGACAGACATTCAGATATAAAGGACATAAATGAGTCAGGGAAAGGCATACATGTATACACATGAACACACACACGCACACGCACACACACACACACACACACACACACACACACACACACACACGCACACACGCACAGCTTGCCAAGGTTATAGATGGCTCCTGTGATAGAAGAAGGGGGAAGAGCGAGAGAGATCATTAGCGCGTTTGGAAGCAGTTCAAGTCATTTTCATGCACTCTGAGGTTTCTACGGGGGGCGCTGCGGAGGCCTTGGCAACAACCTTCCCCAAACCTGCAGGTGGGTTTCGCTTCAGCCCCTGTTGTCAAGGGCAATGAAGGAAAAGCCATACGGCTTTCTCTATTTCCCCTCCTCTTTCTTAGCGGCGCATACAGCCGAAGACGTTCCAGAAGAGATCGTCTCAGTGTTGGCATCAAACACAAACATGTCTTGTTTTTGGTAGAGTGCAAACACAGCTCAGTCAGTGAAGGAAACGCAAAGGGCCAAGATTTGAAAATATGGTCCGCAGCATTTAGGCACTGGAGGGCCTTTGGCCTAGTTGACAAGGGAAAATATTTCAGAATCTCTAGGGTGCTGCTTTTTCGAATTCAACATTGCTTTTTACTTTACTCCCAGGGTAAGAATTTGGCTTGAGCTACAACAGCTATTCCAGATGTTCATCTCCAAACTTTTGTGCCTTTTTTTTTTCCATGTAGTCCATTGTGAATTTTGGAATACCACAATTAGCAACCATAAATCATGTCCAGAATACTTCCCCTTCAATCGCCAGGGAATATTTCGGTATAGTCCAATAACTCACTCAGAGATGTACGCTTGCTGCAACAAAAGCTATTAAGGTTTTGATAAACCCTGCTGTGACAATACCAGTGGGGAGATGTAACGCCTTTTCTTCAGTAAGTACTGCATTTGGTAAGCTGGCATTGTCTTTTGTAAAGAAGCGGCAACTTGCAAAAGCGCTGAACCAACTCCACAGACTGCTGCACCAAATTTCATCACTTCTAGCTGCACGGTACTGCTTCTCCCAACAACTCTCTCGATACATGTACAGAGGAAAGTGGACGTCTAACATCCAAACACATTTCAGTGTTGAATGATGGGTGTTGAGATTCATAAATCAAGGTTCAGGATGAGGCCCTGAAACCTGGGACTTTCCATGTTTGCCAGCTGGAGGAAGAGCGAGAATGCATCAGGAGATTCTCCCCCCCCTGTATGACTTTGGGTTGGCCCTCCCACCTTGGCCCAAACTCGCCATCACCTCTGACGAGGACTGTCCGGCGAGAGCCTCACACCCTGAGGTCAAAATCCTGTCCACCTGCCAAGTGTGCTTCTGCCCAAAAACAGCAAACAGATTGATTCACTTTTATGCAAAAACACACAAGATCATTGGACAGAGCCTGTTCCAAATTGGGAATTTCTCCAATCAGCGAGTACAGCTGGTTCCTGTTCCCGTGGAATGCGCCACTAGACACAAGTAAAAACAATGGCAATTTATATTATGCAATAATAATAACCACACATAATCATCATCAAAGTTCGTCATTCACACAGCGGTCAGACTAGTGCTTCTTAAAACCTGACCCTGCAGAGTCTGTTGGTTTCTGTTTACACCTCTAATTTCCCAACCAGATCAGGCCCAAGAATAAAGGCGAGATGAAATGTCTGATCAACTATTTAAATTGGTAAATTAAGTGCTGAGGAGCAACAAAAAGCTACAGCACCCTGTGACTCTCCAGCACCCAGATGGAGGATCACTGGGTCGGACAGACCACAAGTAAACCTTCTGACCATGGTCACACAGACCACAGAAAAGATTGCAGGCCACGTTCACACGGAACAGAATTTCTATAGATCACCAAAGTATATCTCTTCTTTCGCATCGGTCCCGTGTACGCTATCTCCTGTTGTATCCCAAGTAATGATGAAAGTGATGGAACATGTGAGAACTCGATACTCTTCAGCTTGTTCAGAACATCCAAGGACAACGGAAGAAGGTATATTTGTTACAAACTGTGGTTTTTGTTTCCGTTTGTTGCGAAAATGCAAGGAGAATAATGAGAATAATAAAATAAGAACAATTCCACTGATAATCCATTCACAGAAAAAGATGTACAAATAATTCAATAGGGTTCCATGGTAATCTAAAAAAAGTGAATGATATATACAGTATATACAGTTAAATGCAAAAGTATTGGGACAGTGACATCAAATTTGTTGTTTTGGCTCTGTACTCCAACACATTGGATTTGAAATAAAACAATAAATATGAGGTTAAAGTGCAAACTATCGGCTTTAATTTGAGGATATTTACATCCATATCGGGTGGTCTGTGTTGGAATTACAACCCTTTTTGGACATAGTCCCCCCCATTTTAGCGGAGGAAAATTAATCTTACTTGATATTTCACTCATAAAGATAAAGATAGATTGACTTCTCAAAATCCCAGGTGTTATGTTCCACAGATTAATCTTTTTGTTTTTATCTCCATTTTTCCCTCAGTTTTGAATAGCCTTTTTTTCTGTACCACCAGCAGTTATGCAATTCAGCACTACAGATTCAATCTCAATTTAGAGTATTTTATAAAAGGAAGATCAAAGGTCTGAAATAAATGCCATTTGAAATTTTGAAATATACCACTGTTTGTGTCTTTGCTTTTCCTTCCATGTTTTTTTCCAGTAGCAATGTATGTAAATACAACAATTTTGCTTTTCATTTTAGAACTTGATTCAAGCAACACAATTGTTTTGTATTTAATGAAAATTATCTAATATTTTTGTATATTTTGGCAGGTTAACTTGTTAATTGTGGTGAAGATAAAAGCTAACACTGAAATTTAGTTTTTACTCAAAGTTAAGAATGGCCAATGTTAATAGAAACCAATGTCCCAGATTTGCCATAACAATGTTGATATGGCGTTCGAGCCAGAGGAGAGTCAGGCTGTGTCCAAATCAGAGTCCTATCTACTGCGCCCTGCCCTTGTCTCCTGTGTACAGTGCACTGGCAGAAGTGTGCTGTTTAATGTGCACTGTTTAGCAGTCTACGAAAAATATCCGCCATATTATTTTCCAATCGTATTGTAGAAGTGTCGTAAACATGTCATAAGACGTCCCACCAATGTTGCCATGTCCGCGGTTTTACAGCTAAATTGGGATACTTTCAAAGTGCAGTCACAAGTATAAATGAGGTATAAAACTAACTTGCTTCAGTTGTCTTTGGTTTGTTTCGTCTTTCTTGTTCGAGTTCATTATTTTTATCCAGAGCCCGTGAGGGTCAAGGGTGAAGATTTGAATGTATTTGTTTCATGTCTGTGTGGGTGTGCTTTCTCTCTCTGTATGTGCCAATTGCAGTGGAAAAACCCGGAATCACCACATCTCCCTCCAGGGGCTTTCACACGGCATGAGACACTTTAGTAACAGCATTGTAAAGTTCTGTTATTTATTAATTGACATGCAATTGCATGGTATTAATGATCATTAAATTACTAACTGGAATGATTCTGCAGTTGCATTGGGAATATTGCTTAATCCTGATGACTACAGCACTTTTCACAATCGGAAAACACATTGAAGGGGGGGGAGGTTATCTCAGCCAGCACTCATGTGTACCACTCATCTGGCCTACATGCCAGCCTGTACCACAAGTGGACTGGAATACTGGCTGTAAAACCTAGCCCCCACCATAGTCATATAGATATGTTAACATCAAAGTTTAGAGTTTTCTCACAGAATAGGAGCACAGAACGGCTTAATTAAAAGTGTATATGTGTGAGGAGGAGAAGTAATCAAGGCTGAAGGCTGATGGCAATCAGAAAGCGGTGAGCTGTGGATCGCCATGTCTTCTCTTAGGGCCGATTGCAGAGTGGAGGTTTTTTCATGTACCCTGTAATCAGGCAGTTCAGGCGTGTGCTCAGATGGTTTTTGCTCGGACAAGAAAACAGTGGTTTGCTATAAAGTGGCCTGTCACTGCAGATTACGTTCGACCGCTGTAAGCAACTGAAAAGGCACGAGGTGGCCTCACTGCCTGCGATCCGCTGATTTAGCCTGCTCTAGCCATGGGATGGACCTGCCTGATGCCATGGAGATTTCTGTCCTAAACCCTCCTTTTAGCAATAGAACATTATTGCTATATATTGTATGTAGACTTTAAAATATATGCAATGGTAAATATATAGCACAGCAGCGTAATATATTGCAGTATCTGAAAATGGACACTATTTAGTACTTTCCCATACATTGGGAACTGCAATATCTTGAAAATACATTTTATATCAATGTATTTTGTTATTTATTATCAATATATCACATCATACTGTAGCTACTAGGGACAGCCCTTACCACTTTCTAATGCATTAATGAAAAGTTAATCTTCAAAAGGAAAAAAACATTGGTCACGTTATTTGGCATGAAATTGGTCTGCTAATAAAGTGGGATGCTAATCCTTTTTGCTACGACTGTTTCAACAGCCTCAGACAGATACAGTTTTTCAATCACTCTACTCTATTTTCAGCCATGAGCTCCCCTGTGCCCCCATAAATGTACAGTGTCTCCAGATATCTCACGCATGTGCCTTTTTTTAGTGTAACTTGTGTGCATCCCTGGACTGTTTTTCTCCTTTCAGAAGACGGTACAGAAGGTCACACGGGGAACTTAATAGAGACGCCAAGCGGCAGGTTGGGGGCCACTAAATTTGTCAAACTTCTGAAAGGAAGCTCTCACCCCTCCAGGTGCTGTGGCCGGTGCGTGTTCCTTCATCTATAAGAGAAAGTACTGAAAAAAACATCTGGCTGCACATAATCCACATTTCATTGCTCTCATTAAAGAGGGTGACAGGATAGTATCGAAATCAAGCTCGGCGGTGTGAGGTTTTTGTATGTTCTTAATATTGAATTGGCGCAGCAGGGCTCATTGCAGTAATAATTTATTTATGTATTTTGCCATGTACCTGGATCATTTTCACATTTTCGACTTTCAGTGGCTGAAGAACAGCTTTGGCATTTTTTGTATGCCAATAATAAAAGCCAACATCGCGAGAAATACATGGCAAATTGTTCATTCCCAATTGGACTGAGAAATTTACTGGAGTTGGAATGCACATAATAGTATAAAATGTGAAGAGAGGGATGGAGAGTTGTGTTGGAAGGACTGTAGAGACTATTTTCTCAAAAAGAGAACTGAGCAAAGCCTTCCCTCATAAGCTACTTATATAAATATAATACACTTGCTATCATTTTGAAAGTAAATATGTACAGTGGGGGGTTTTATACTGTCAATAAACTGACAAGCTATCCTTATTTGATTTAAATTTATATCTAACAGGAAGTCTATCAATTTAATAACTTTTTTTTTGTTGCTATTTTGCCACAGTATTTTGGTTTGAGTGAGGATTATTGAACCGTTGTTAAACCAAATCAAGCGTAAACCCACGCCCTGCATTAATACCTGCCTGCCCGTCATCAGCTGCTTCAGATTAGCCGTTTGAAATATTTAACACGCGTGTCCGCCAACGGTCGTATTTCACGCGCAGTCGGCCCCCTCGTGGCCCCCCAGTTTGGCGATAATGGCTTGTTAAGGTATAAACCCAGCAGAATGTAACTGCTCCATCTCTGCCCCTCTAATCACGTATTCAGCTTTTTATCAGCAATGGCATCGGAATAATGGGCGGCTTTTTCCGGCCCTATCGGGCGTCGAGTCGAATGATTTACCGCTTTTCCTCGCGCTCTCTCCTTTTTCTGTCCTGGTGGTTTTGATCTATTTTTTACTGCCTGTCTCAGTCATTTATCACGGGCAGAATGGCTAGTAAAGTAATCCGACATTAGCACCCAATGACTACTATCCCAGGAAAAAAACAAAGCTGAGGTTTGTCATTTGAATAAATCATGTCTACATGTCTCTGGGAAAAGGGTGAAGAAAAAAAAACAGTCTGACTTGATGCTCAGTCTGGAAGAAGCTGAGAAGAGTTTAAATGAGTGAGTCAGTAACAGAGAGCAGTTACAGGGCAAATGGACTATGACACCTCAATGTGCTGCGTTTGTCATGTTGCGTATATGATTGCTGATGTCAGAAGACCCACACAATCAATTTAGTATTTTATGGGGAGGTTAAATCTGCATACACAAACAGGACATCGTTCATACTGACAAAGTAGCCAAAGTCTCATTGAGGCCGTCAGCGGAAACTGAAAGATGGCCACCAACGTTATTGATATTGCCATTCTGAAGCCCACATATGACGTACAGTGGCAAGTCTGGGTGTGTGCACAGCACTGACCTACTGCTTTCTACATTTCCAATGCTATGCTGAGGGGTCCGGTTATCCAAACACATCATCCTTCACACAGCGATCAGTCCCTCACTCACCATTGGCCAAACATTACACCTACATTATTCATGAATGGGCCAGTCCGCTGTAAACAAAGAGTGTTTCACAGGGTGGGGGTGGGAGCCAAGGAGATAGGTGGTCAATTTCTTTTCTTGTGAATTTTTTTTCTTATCACACACACACACACACACACGTACGCACACACACACACACGCACGTACACACACACACACACACACACACACACACACACACACACACACACACACACACATGTTAATCCTAGAACTACTAGCAGTTATTAACGGCTACAGGCCCATGTCTTTTCCTATGTATATTTAAAAAATTGCTTGGCCATGGGGTTTGGTAGGTGACAGCATTGCGAACAAGTAGGACATTGTAGAGTAGGCCATGTAGAGTGACAGACCATTAAGCCTTCATTAACATGGTATTTTAAGGTACTATTTCCGTTTCTGCTGTTAATTTACAATACAGCTTGATACAGTTATGATCTCAAGATACCAAATACCATTAGTGTTAATGGTATCAGTCAGATTTATCAAAATGACTGTGGTGCACTGACATGGGCTGACTTGTCATGGGCCGTTCTGTGAATTTGTAAATATCGAACGTGCTCCTCAGCTTTAGAGTGACTTATGGGCTACGTAGCACAAACATCGGGGACCATTAAAAGAGTCGTTTAAGAGGGAGGATTCCCCTTTGGCGATAAAAAGCTCAATTAAACAAACCGCCTCCTCGCTCTGTAACCTTGCCTCACACCACTTAATTGATCTCTGAAGCAGTTTAATGACTGGAGGCGAGCGAGGCGAAGACAAACACCTTTCCTCATCTCTCTCTCTCTCTGTCTCTCTTTCTTTCTCTCTCTCTCTCCCCCTTTCCGGGGAGCATACATCACCACTGAACAAAATGGCACCTTTTTAGACACCCCTGTTCATTTGTGTATCAAAGAGCCATCTCTCAGGGCCTGGCTCTCCGAATCACTTCTTCAACTTAGCGTTGGAGAGCAGCGGCTAATGAAGCGTAGGATTATGAAGGTGATAATCACTGCCTTTGTAGGTCCATTAGGCTTTTGCTCTGTGTCATGATGCAGGAAGCAAATTATAGAAAGAGACAGACAAAGAGGGAGAGGGTGAGTTAGGGAGCGGAATAACCCTGCAATAATAAACTGAAATTCACGTATTCCCAGTTGCTGAACAGTCATTATGCCTGACACCTTTTAACACTGTTCATTCCATCACCAAGTATTCATATGTATGTATTTGGACTGATGGTAAACCAGTATGGACTCTCAGAGACAACGCTATACAAGTAAGTTCCTTAGAGGCTAATTTCATGTTTGGCCAGAGTACTGAAAAACCATTGAGGCCCAGGGTTAACAGAAAACATATTCACCAACACAGGGACACCATCTTATTGGAACCTTGCATGCTTTCTACCGCGTCCCCCTAAGTTTGGTTTTGGTTGCAACTTACATGTTAATTCCCAAATCTCTCCTGTCAGTATCTAGCCATTTTAGAACCAATTACCAAGCCACTTGCCGTAACTGCACGGCAGGGATGAAAGATACGTTGCACTCATCCGGTTTGCGGCCAATTTGTATCCGATTCATTTATGCTAGAAACAAAATTCCAGTTGCTATTAGTGAGGGACACAGACATGTTGTTTTTCAGAAAATATGGCCTCTCTATCTCAACTGACCTTCGAGTAAACCGGATTCAAGTGTTTTTTTCATCCCGGTTCTCTCTACATGTCGATTTTCAGGCATTCAGGCAAACTTTTGCACACTGTAGCATCAAATAAGTTATCCCAGTTATCTCTAGTTATCCCACACACACTGTATTGCTGACAGTCGGCATCCCTCCCTCTTCATCTGGTCTATCTAGGTATGACATTTATTTTACACACAAACAATTGTTTTTTTTAACTAATTTTGCGGGCCTCCTAAATATTGGGGTCTGCTGACTTCAGCCCAGTCAGCCCCCCTTAATCTGCCACTGCGTCTCGGGGACCTAGTTTTGTTAGCTGGGACAACGTGTGAGCTATCAACTAGCTAGTAACATTACATGCCCCTATCACACATGGAATGCAGGACAATTAATGTTAACATTACCTTAGTTTGTCTTTAAAATAGCCAGATATTTCTGAATAGAGTTTTGGTTGTAACATTAGACTAAATACTACCAACACAACACAGTTGAAGAGTGATATAGTTAAGATAACTTATGGTGACATTTTTTGCCAATATAACATTAGCTCAGTTAAATTATATGATCGGATCGCAAATGGCTAACGTTAACAACAGAAGCATAGCTATGGTTTATCAGCTAAAAATCAATAGACAATAGCCTGACTTACTTAATGCATAAAGTTATGGAGTTGTTTTCGGTACGATGCAACACAAATAACTATCTTAGCCAAGTTAACCTTTCTGTCGTGTTCGGGTCAAATCTGACCGATTTCCTACTTTCATCAATCATAAATATTGTGTTTTACATTTGATTGTCTCAAGGCCTTATGATATCCTCCACACTAGGCATTTGAACATATACAATTGCTGATCACCACTTTCATTGAATTTTGAGTGGTTTAGTCAACTTTGTAACACCTGTGGTGTTCCTGGTCAAAAATGACCGCCATAGGAAATGAATGGGTGACCCTAGATTGTGTTCATCCATCAGATAGTACACAACCACAAATCCACAACTACCACCACCACCACACACACGCACACACACGTGTGTTCTGGCATTTTACAATACAGAACTTTGAGGGCGTTTTCCCAAAAATTAGTTTTTATCCATTTTTCTTACACGCCAAGAGATGAAATATCCATTTCCCTAGCACCTAAACACACCATACTTTCCACATTTCTTCCTATCTATACCCTGCTTCTTTGTTCAGAGGGGTTTGTTGATATATCATTCATAGCCTGATTTATAGTACATTTTATACCAAAAAACCTGGCGAAAATTGATTTTTTATGACTGTAGACAGTATTTCCTGATGTATGGGATGATAAAAAGACATAGCCACAATCCCTTCTGAACAAAGTTCATTGTGTTATGTGTCAACATAATGAAACAAAAATTTTGAATCTGGGCATCATCCAATGTTCTGATTCTGTTCCTGGCGATATATGCAAATTAGTGCATATTTAATTAGGTAACGCCTATTTTGCATATATAAACATAAAATCTCAAGAAACTTGCAATACATTTTTTCTTAGTTGTTATGTACATAACAAACTGGGAAAGTTTCATAGTGATATCTATTAAAATATTTTTTTTGCCTATTCACCTAGGCTGTCTCGCCTTAATATAAGAGCAGTTAAAACAGGCAGGCCGGTCAAATTTGACCGGGAGCACCAAAGTAAGGGGGGAGAAACGAACACGACACAAAGGTTAAACAATGTCTTCCATTGCCATATGACACTTGCCAGCTTGCAAACTTACATTGGGTAAAAAAGAAAGTTAAAAATGGAAGAGCCTGACACAGATATTTAAGAGGGAGAAGTAGGCTATATTGCATACCAGCACACAAGCAATTCATTTTGTAACATTAATGGTGTTCTTACAAGCATTTAGTTGCAAGGCTCAACATCCAAAATCTGGAGATAATCTTGTGTAATGGTAACGTTAGTTTTCAACTGCTAGCTAGTGAACACACAGTAAATAACTGAAATTATCTTGAATATAGCCACCCACCTGCAAACTGTCTGTAAAAATTATTTTGTAAAAAGTGATATTCAATTGTTGAAAATATAGAAGAAATTGTTAATGAGTTTAATGATTATTTTGTTAATGCAGGCCCAAATTTGGCAAAGGAAATTAACCTCCCTCCAGAGGAAAACATTAATTTTGATTTTGCATTTGATAACAGCAATTCAATGTTCCTTGGTGGAGTTTGTGAGAGTGATGTCTTAGAAGTGGTCAGAAAGTTTAAGAATAAAAAATCCACTGATGCTAACTCTATTGATATGTCACTTCTAAAGGAAGTAATTGACTGTGTCCTTAAGCCATATACGTATATATGTAATACATCCTTCGTAAAAGGCATTTTTCCTAATAAAATGAAAATGGCTAAGATGGTTCCAGTCTACAAAAATGGTGACAAATATACTGCATCAAATTATAAACCTGTGTTTTTGCTTCCTCAGTTTTATAAAATACTGGAAAAAATTATTTGTAAATAGACTTGATGACTTTATTGAGAAATATCAGTTATTGAATATGTACAAATAAATAATACTGAATCATACTCTAGAAGAGTAACCTGCGGTGTTCCACAAGGTTCGGTATTGGGACCCAAATTATTTAAACTTTTTTTAAATGATATTTGTACAGTATCCAATATGTTGAAATTAGTTACTTTTGCTGATTATACAAACTTTTGTGCAGGGGAGGATATGAAAGAGTTATTGAAAACAGTAGAAACGGAATTGCTAATATAAAAAAATGGTTTGATACTAATAAGTTCTCACTAAATGAAAATAAAACAACATTTATGGTGTTCAGTGGTTTTAGGGTTAATTGTGAAATAAAACTGAATTTAAATGGAGTTGAAATTAAAAGGGTATATGAAACAAAATTATTGGGAGTGATTATAGATAATAAACTCTGTTGGAAGCCACATATAGCACATATCAAATTGAAATTATCCAAATCTATTGCTATTTTTTACAAAACCAAGGATCTGTTGAATAAAAAATGTCTGCATATATTGTATTGTTCACTAATAATGCCATATATGTTATACTGTGTTGAGGTCTGGGGAAATGCTTATAAAAACTCCAGAAAAAAGCTATTAGAATAATAAATAAAGCTTGTTACCGTGAATCTACTAATCCATTATTCATAAGGTCCTATACTTCAATTTTTTTAGATATTGTGTATTTAAAACCATTGGAAATACTTTTTTGAGTTAGGAGCAAAAGCCTTCCAGTTTGTATTCAACGATTTTTTTTAAATCAAGAGAAGGAAATTATAATTTAAAGGTTGTGTATCTTTGAAACATGTAAAGTGAGAACCAATGTAAAATATAGATCTGTTTCAGTTTTGGGAGTCAAACTATGGAATGGTCTTGGAGACGAGTTGAAATTGTGTAGCTCTTTGTTGAGTTTAAAAAAAAAGCCTTAAAATAAATAATTATAATTAAGTAAAATAATTAAGGATTACAATTTGGAGTAAAAAAGTTTTTTCGTTTTTTTGTACTACTGATACTACTGGGTTATCTTATCCTATGGATTGTATAGAATAGGCAATAATAAGCCTTGGGCTTCAGCATATTCATTTTTTGGTTATTGATTGTGTTAATTCTATTGTGTGAAATTGTCTGTTGCATATTCACACAACTTGTTTTTGTTCCTTATAATGTGTGACCGAAATAAACTATACTCCTCAAAAAAAGTTTGGAAACGTTATTTCGGTCGATTATTCCTCCCCTTTAATAATACCAATTGGTATTGTATTTTATATCGTTGGAAAGCCTGATTAGTCACCTTTACAACGAGGTACAACTTGTAAGGATCATGCATTCGTGGAATGAGCAACACAGCTAACCGTGTGGGTAGCGGCCCAAAAAAATGTGCCAAAATCCCCTGCAATATTCTTCTGTTGGTATTCACTCTCGTTTTGAGCTTCAAGTGCTGGCAGGTGTATGCCAGTCACAGGTGTGTGACTGGCACCTGATTGGCACCGAGGAATGGGATGCCATCCCACAGCAGTGTGTGACCAGGCTGGTGACCAGCATGAGGAGGAGGTGCCAAGCTGTTGTGGCTGCGTATGGATCTTCCACACACTACTGAGGTCCCTGACAGTGTAAAATGAATAAAGTGTAAAAATGGCCAATATGTGTTGTTTTTTCCTTATTACTGTGGGAGAGTGCAATCATCCAGTCCACCAAGCAACTCAAAACGAGAGTGAATACCAACAGAAGAATATTGCAGGGGATTTTGGCACATTTTTTTGGGCCGCTACCCACACGGTTAGCTGTGTTGCTCATTCCACGAATGCACGATCCTTACAAGTTGTACCTCGTTGTAAAGGTGACTAATCAGGCTTTCCAACAATATAAAATACAATACGAATTGGTATTATTAAAGGGGAGGAATAATCGACCGAAATAACGTTTCCGAACTTTTTTTGAGGAGTGTATATTCATTCATTCTTGTCTCAATTATGCATATTATATACTTTTTGTGACGTTTCTGACAAATATTTATTCTGTTGCAAATAAATATATTTAAAAAAACATGAATTTGCAGAGAATAGTTTTTGAGATATTGACACTTAAATGAGACGAGTAGAAACTATATGAAAATTGTCTCTAGTGGGCCAAAGTTAATAGGGTTAATGGAATTTGGCTTGGTCAAGAGCTGCAAAAGACAGGAAATTCAAATGAGCACCACCAAGCCATACATTGAAATACCTTCCTAATCATCTAAACATTTAACTTGTTTTGGCGAAGCAAGACAATGAAGATGTCATATACTATTCACTGTAGCAATGATCCATGCAATTTGTCTTCATTCTTTACCTTTCTTATACCAAATGCTAGTGTATTTCCAACATTTGATTGTCATGGAGGTCTTTAGTTTGATTTGTATTATTTTCTATTGCATCTGTGTGATTGGTCCCAGTTGTTTGTATAGTATATATTTGTGTATTTTTCCATTCTTGGGCGACCCTTCTGTGTTAGGCATTTTTATGATAATTCATAGCCACTTCCTTCTTTTCTTTCCTCCTTTCTTTTTCAGAAAAGAAGTTGCACAGATTTAGTTTGCACATGAGCACATTCTTTGTTCCCTCACAGGAAGACACGTACCTATTTTTGATCATTGGAGTGGTGCAGTGAGATTTATCATCTTTTGAAATGACGTTTTGCATTCATCGGGGTGGTACCCCGTGCAACATCCTGTTAAATGAGGCTCATTAGCTGGGTATTGGCGCTATAAGTATGCTACTAATTAAATTCGCAGAGACAGCAGCAACCAGAGACTCAATTAAATTATATGCACACAGCATGATGAAGTATTCTCTCTTTCTAAGCTACAGAACATGCAAATATTTGCATGTCATTGACCCTACAGCATTTTAAAGCGTGTGGCGGTGGAGCTGGGGTCTGCTTGGCAGTGTTAATTTGAGTTTTGAATATTAAAGCATTGTTTTTTCAGCGCTTCTCAGAGCAATTAAGCAGCATTGGGTCATCCACTTGTACCCTTTCTCTGAAAAGAATTGGTTTACTATTGTACTGTGATCTGAAACCAGCGCAATGATGATACAGTGGATGATCGCGCTTGACGGTACGGTTCTGTGGACAAAAACACCAAAGGAACTGCAGATATCGATTTTTATTTTTAATATTACGCTTAAAGGATTACATGTCATGATTAGCACCAGGAAACTCGGTGACGAGATGTTGTGGTTTTTGGACCGAGGCTTCGAAAGAACAAATATTTGATCGAGATCATAATGCAGTATATTTAGCTTGTGTTCACATATTGTATTCTTTGAAACTTCTTGTAAGATTAATTGAAGATAGATCTGCCATACTCCTCTCAAGAGGTAAGGCTGGCATTTCTTATTGTCACAAACTATTAGGAAAAACATGGCCATAGGAGTTTTACCAAATTTATTTCAAAATGGAGCAAATTGTTTATTTCGATGGGGACTATTTATTTTTAGTTTTTCGGTGCCACACATCTGTATACATTTGATGCGGTAAATAGACATTTCTGTGCAACTTCTGTGAAGTCTGCGTGAGACAATGTATATCCAATGTATACACATGCGGCACTGAAATACTGGCAAAGCTGAACATGAACCAGAAATACTGAGATAATTGCCTGAATATTTCAGCCCCCGGTCATGAATGAAAAATTATGTAGAGCAAATTAATAGACAAAAAAAGCAACTTTTTGCAGTCGCATTCCTAATCGCCGAATATGAATATAGCAGTTGGCGAAGTAAATTCACAGGGCCATGTGTTCAAGAGAGGATTGTGGAGGACCTCTGCCTCCTACGTTCAGGTCTGTTGAGTTTAACGGCCTCCATACGTGCACTGTGTCTTCTGTCAACCGCCTCTGTGGAAGCGAGCAGCCAGGCCAGGCCAGGGTCGCTCGGGATGCAAGGAGTCCAGTGGAAATGGTTTGTGAAAATAGGACCCCCGTGGCCCACCTCGGAATGCAAAACTCTCACCACGCCCGCTTCAGAAGACAACTGACCCCGTCTTATTGGTCAAATCTGTAGCTCCTTTCACGAGCCCCCAACTCCTCCTCCCAATCCAGTCTCGCCCCATCCATACCTGCCCATCCCCCCCCCCCACACACAACCCTTTCCCCGCCCTATCTGCCACCCCCTCACAAATATCAACTGCACCTCTTGGGCATGTCCGCCCATTAAAGACATCTGCGCATACTTAATGAGAAGATAAATCATTTTTGCGGAACAATTTTGATAAATGAGGTGTTCAGGTTGGTGTGCATTCGCTGCTGCGCTCTGGACCCCAAGTAGGGGGGCGGGGGTGGGGGGTATTGGGATTTGCTTCGAAATACCAGAACACCGTACAACCCCAGCAAGAAACGGTGAAAAGCATATGAAATTGAAATGCGTATCAATGAATATCGCATTCTATTGCATTCTTACACTCATCCATGAATTACGGTTCTTTTTTGGACCAATAGGAGGAAAGATAATAATAATATCCCGATGATGCAAAAAAAGGTACCAGAAGAAGACCTGTGATATGGAAATGCTCATGAAATGTACATCAAAATAACATACATTATTTAATATATTATCTTTAATATATTATTATTTTAATATATTATCATTTGTTGATTAATTACAAATGCTGCTTATGGGGCTATATAGAATAATCCAATGTTAACAGTAGAACGGTATGAACATATTTACAGACGAGGTCTGGAGAGAATGAGGGTGATGTCAAAAACGTGAGTATTTTGAGCATAACGAGGAAGCTGCACATTCGCTATAATCCGTGCGAACGCAAGCGGGCTCCCAGAGCACCAGAACCGAGCCCTAGATCACTCGGTGGCTGAGAAATGTTTGTTTCCATCGGCCGCTGATGGACGAGGTGGCCGGGTGACCTTTGCGTGTTTTCCCTTCCATTGCCCCCGTACCGGCCTTTCCCCGTGCGTTGTAACTCACTCGCTCCAGTGTGTCATCAGCCCAGGAGACCCGTTTAACTGGCCCCGAAGGCCAGAACACACAAACCCAGGAAACTATAAAATTAACTAAAACTGTATCAACATCTACATTTTCGGTTCGGGGCCTCGTGGTCATTTGCGCAGATCTTTTTTAGAAAGGTCCGCGGCGAGACAGTCGACAAAGCTACGTCGTCATTAACGCCATCGCTCATTACATGAGAGCTGGTGCAAGCACGGAACTTTTACATCCGATGTGTTTACATTATTTTGATCATTTATTAATTTTGATTTATTAATGTGATTATCCAGTGTGATGTAATGTAATGCAAAGTACAAATTATATATTTTTTGCATTTTTTATTTTTTTGGCTCCATGTATACCCTCCGGTAGTGCTACATCTAATACCCCAAACCCGCAAAATGGCCAAACGTTAAGTTCATGCTGCAAATGCATACTGCATTAATGCTAAGCATCTACCTTGCTCGGTAGTCTCCACACATGCATTCAAGTGTTATCCTGAGGCGCACGTCTCACAGAAGGTCATTATATACGTATTGCTCAGAAGCTCTGCGCAGAGATACACAGACACTCAGCGTGGTTCACTGCATTAAAGGGAGTCACTTTCATGAATGGAGGGCTTGTGAATTTCAGTAGAGGAGAGCAGTGCATCAGTTAGTCTAATCCCATCCGGAGACAAAGCCGAACCTCTGGTGTTGTTTGGGGACGTAGATGGAGAGTGGGGGTTATGGTAATTGTGTCATAATGTTATTTAGATCCATTGATTACCCCTGAGCTGTTAGGGCCGCTGTCCTACTCCTCTAAGGTCAGGCCCGGTAGGGAGGCTGAACGCATTTGCAAAACACGCTCCGCTAAGTGACCCCCCCCTCCCCCCAGAGGGGGTGGCGAAGCGATCTGGGGGCTGATGGGACGAGAGCAGGAGGACGGCGCTGCTTATCCATAGCGCGGCCGGTCGCGGTCTCCCGTGAGCGTGTCGACTCAGCGCCGAACCACGGCACGCACGCCCCTCTCACACTGCACCGCCGAAGCGCCTCCTGCGTCCGTCCGTCTCCGTTTCTCCCTCTCAGAAAAAACCGGAACAAATACACAATTCTGAGCTAAAGCACACTCATCTCGCTTAGCTTCTTCTTCAATAAAAAGCATGCTTAGCACTCAATTGCTTGTAATGTCGATGAATACACTCACCTACACTGTAGCTTTTAGCACATTTAGCACACATACTAATTCAACATTATGCATTCTTTCATAAAATTTTTCATGTCAATTTAATTGTATATTTTCATCGGACAATCTAACACAAGGCTATGTGACAGCCTATTTATTACCTGTGACTGTGTAAAATCTGTTTGAAATATAGGGTAATGTTTGTTTTTTTAAAGTATTGTACAACTACATGTTGAAGCATGTGCTTTCATGTATTAATTTGAGCCCTCAGTATATAAATGTAAAGTGTGAAGCAGGTCTTGCAACTCCTGTTTAAGCTTTCTAGAGAGGCTGAACATTGAATCAATGTCATCCTCCTCCAGACCTCACACCACCCATAAATACTGAGAAATATTATCAGCAATATACTACCTAAGCATCTGGCCTCATATAAGTTATTTTAATACCTTTATCTTGTGAATGGAGCAATACAAACTGACATATAATGTCTGCATAAGAGCACATTCATATATGTATTATATTTTACTTTAATCTATTACCTTGCAGGACTGTGAATACAGTAATTGTGCATCATAGTTTTGAAAATACACAAACACCCATCTGCTATATTTATTGCATGAAATGACTTTAAAATTGACTATACTGATTACACATTTGATTCAAGGTATAAAGGTTTTAAGATGAGAAATTCTTCCAAAAAAACGAAAACTGTCACAGATATATAGACCATGGTGTAGTATCCTATTTCTCCGAGTCACAAAACAGTTGATAACAACATCTCTAATGGTTATTTATTGGTTAGACTACCTCTGAGAAATGTGATATGTCCAGTCAGCATGTGGCAAGCCACAGTTTTTATGACATAGTTTCCTCGAATCACATGTCAAAGGAAATGCTGGAGCTGGCCTTTCCATCCCTAATGACACTTCTGACTTATAAGCCAGAACTGAAGTTGCTTTTTTTCAGAAAAATAAGCACACACATGCATGCATGCACGAGCGCGTGCGCACACACACACACACACACACACACACACACACACAAACACACACACACATACACACACACACACACACCACCCATGAGACCCATATGAGTTCTCAGTACTATCTAGTCTCCCCTGACAGTTAAGTTCACCAGGTGTTGTCTGCAACAGGCAATTAGTAGAATAGGTGTAGCTGTCAATCACAGAGGCTGGGAGATTAGCTGCTTGCCCGTAATTAGCGGGTTAGAGGCTTCTTGGCCCAGCGGATAAAGGCTTTGCCAATAGTGGACCCAGGGGTATTAATTACTGAAGGTCGAAGCTGCCGAAAAGGCCGGGATCTTAGCAGCAGCGCACGTAAGATGATTGTTTAAATTTCACAAATAATACTGGTCTGACAGTTGTTCGAATCCCTAGAGGTTGTGGGTACAAGGTATCCGAGGTAATTAGTTTGAAGAGGAGAGGGCACGGTTGCAGGCATGTTTGTGCAGTGTGTATGAGAGAGAGATAGAGAGAGAGAGAGAGAGAGAAAGAAAGAGAGGATAAGCGGAAAGATAGCTTGTGAGTTAGGAGGGGTAAAATATCGAAGGATGATTTGAGACAGGCATCTCGCTGTCCACCCCACCTCTGTCCCCTCCCCTACCTCCACCCCCATCTCCACCTTTCCTCCACAACACCACGCCGTGCACCCCCGCCGCCTGGCACCTCCCGCTAACGCTCGCTGCACCCTTGTACACTCCAGCGATCACATAACCAACGCCGTTGGGAGGCGTTCTCATAGAGACCGTTGCGTGCGGTAGAAGGAGGTGACGAGGGGTGAGGCACGCACAGGAAGTGGGCAGGGTGTTGGGGATTTATGTGAGTGTGTGTGTGTGTGTGTGTGTGGGGGGGGGTTTATTAAAGTGCCAAAGATGGCCTGGCAGATGCTGGGTGGAGGAGACAAAAGGAGGTGCCTCACCTTATGTCTCATGCGGGAGGGCGACAGATGCCAAGGCATAAAGCGAGATGGCGGGTGGCGGCCAGGTTCAGCCAGAGTTCAGGCGGTGGAAGGTGATAAAGTGCGCTGCCACGGGCTTACAGGGCCCAGGAGGGCCCGAGGCCAAGCGCTCGCCGCGGCGCTGTTAAAACAGCGACGCTGCACAAGCACGCCAGCTCCGCCGCGGCGGCTCTGACCCCTCGTACCGCCGTACGCCATGCCGTTTCATCCGCATCCACCCCGCCCCGGCGGCGTACAAGTCGGCTTTCACGAATATGACTCGCGACAGCAAATCTCCGTCCTCATTCCGATCATTCCGAAGCGAAGGCGCTTTTTATGTTCTTGTGTATGTTTTCATATCGTCCCTTTTCCGGTTGTCGCGTTCTTTCGAATCTTGCCGAGTTTTGATGTTATGTGCATCTACTGGCTGGCGAGTCTACCTGTGCTTTTAATTTACTGTATTCATGAAATCCAGAATATAAGAATCACATTTATTACCTGTCAAAATACATTTATCCTATTTATACTTTGTTATTCAGAGGCACACTTACTGTACATAATGTATTATTTGTTAGATTTTTGTGAGCAGTTTTATTGAGTCATTTTCCAATGGTAAAAGGGGGGTATAATAAATAACGAAAACCATGAATGACTACAAAATAAATACGGCCACAGTACTGTATTTTTGAATAAAAATGACAAAGTGCAAAGAACCCGACCATCTATTTTTAAGTTGGAAACGTTTTCTCTCATTTCCCCCAGATTCTCTTACTTCCCAAATGAGGCTGTGTGTCAGATGATACCTTTGCAAAAACAGTTTTGTTTGTCATGCAGTGCAGGCAATAAAAATAGTGGAGTCGTGTTCCGTGTGTCAGATTTATAATTTAGATTGATTTAATTCGTTTACATTATGTATGTGTTCAGGCTGCTCATTAAAATGTATTCAGCCCTTAAAATGTTTTTTTTTTTTTTTGTCTTAAGATTGAGATTTTTATCCTAGATGTGTATGGAACTTTAATGAGGAAAAAGTCCCTGTGTGTGTGTTTTTAAAAAAAGAAAATGTGTGCGTCTGCGTGCGTGCGAGAACGTGGACCTCTCTTTGCTTGTGTGTGTGTGGGTGTGTGAGTGCATGCGTGTGTGTGGGTGTCTCTCTGTAAGGCTGTGCATGTGTGTGCCTTTTGAAAAGGAAAGTGTTTGTGCTTGTACTCATGTGAAAATATGTGTGTGTGTGTGTGTGTGTGTGTGTGTGTGTGTGTGTGTGTGTGTGTGTGTGTGTGTGTGTGTGTGTGTGCGCGTGTGTGTGTGTGTTTTTGTCCGTCTGTCTGTTTTTCTATCACTCTGGGGCTCCTGAAGCCCTCGCCCTTTCCTGTGTTCTCGTCATGTTCCTCGCCATGCTGAACTGTAGCTGAAACAACACCTGAATCAGCCATCACCCACAACCTGTAATTCATACCTCTTGTGGCCCCTAAATTTTACAAAAGAATTTAGAAGATTAGGAGTAAGAAGGAAGTCCATGTAAAAATAATAATAATAAATTGTGGTGTATGGCGCCCTGTTAGCAGACATGCAAAAAAAAATTTTTTTTTTAAAAAGCCAACGCTGGATATTATTCTTTTTTGCTTGAAAGGCGTACATTGCACTATTGTGTTATCACCTCCTTTACAACACACCTCTCTGATGAGCGTCACATTCCTCCCCCATCGCCTCGACAATATTTTATTTACTCTGAGTTTGTGTTGTTATTTCTGTACTTTTGTATGAATATTACCTGCATTTTTTTCATTTGTATTTTGTGGACAAATTATTTTACTTTTAATTATTTTCCATTATTAAAAGTTAAATAAGTGGTCATTTCCATGGTTTGTCTCCACAAGAAATGGTGGTACATTGAATAGAAATGTGTCACACAAGCAGAAATCATAGTATAAGGCAATGATAAGGAAATATTTTTACTGCTCAATCCCCTTTTCTTTGTATCAGCTGAAAGCTCTATTTTGGCGCAGAAAGAGATGGACCCAGTTAACCGAGCTGTAGGCTGGAGTTTGATATTAAAACCAGAAAAGTCGTAAAACTGCAGGTGGAAGATCCAATGAAAAACAAACATTTCTGCCCACCTTGATCCTACCATATTCAGCTTTGATGGACCATCTCTTTCTACATACTGTATAGCTATTTTTCAGAGGAAATAAAATTCACTGTGCTGTTTTGCGTCGTGTGATACATTATTTGAAATTATTTATATTTTATTTATAAACTCATCTTCTCTTTTTGATAACATATTTTTTTCATTGTGGTATGTATTTACATGTGAATCCCTCGCAATGTAAAACAATCAAAGATTGAATAATTGATAGTTTTTTATGATTGGTTGATTGGCTATTTGGTTGAAGCAGCAAGTGCCAATGGGAGGAATTCATCCAATCTGAAAAGGTCCTATAGTACGCACTAAGAGTGGTGCCCACAATGATAAACCAAAACCCCCATTGGGGAGACACCAAGTCAAAATCGACCAATTTGTACTCAGACCAGCATGTGGCTCAGTATCATATGAGAGCCCCATTCCACCAACCCCAAGCCAGTCATTATACGACAGAGGGCAGCACGCTCCCCACCTCCCTTGTTTGCGCCCTCGTAAATTTCGCCCCATGTTCAACTCTGCACCTGTGGCTCACAGCAGGCTGCCGTTTGGGTGGGGGGGGGCGAGTCCAGGCACCGTAAACATGCCACTCCGTGCCTAATGTGGGCCGTGGCCTTTATTATCCCAATTATACTGCAGCCGTAAATCAATCCCCCGCATTGCGTGCCGGAGAAGGGGACCGTGGGTGTGTTGGGGGGGGTGGGGTTGTGATCACGGTGATCACTGGCCGCGGACGGCCAGGCAGGAGGCCCCGGTTTTGATCTCGGCTCGAAGACCAGGGTTCAAGAGACAGGGGCCTGCCACAGAGTTTATCATTTTTATTTGGACAGCCACACATTCATCAGTTTTTTTTTTAATACATTTTTTGCAGCATTCCACTGCATGCTGGGAGCAAAAAAAGAACAGAGCCACCGGTCATTTGCCATCATCCATTTGACCTTCCTGGCACTGCTGACATCCTTCTGCACAATTCTACCCTGCTAAAAGTGTTAAATTTATCCGCATCGATTTTGCGATTAAACTAAGTTTCCTCATTCCGCATCCATTTAGATTTTAACATAATTTAAACAGGTGACGGGGTGATATTTAATCACATTTTTATACTGATTGCAGTATAGTGCACCATTATAGTGCACAGCAGAACTAATAATTACAAGTGTCATTTCTTTGCATGTTGCTTAAATGAACTATTCAGTCTGGCGAAAAACACAGAAATAAAGCCAGTGTCCTTCATTGTTCTATTTACAAATGTAATTTCTTTGCATTTTGCTTAAATGAACTATTCAGTCTGGCGAAAAACACAGAAATAAAGCCAGTGTCCCTCATTGTTCTATTTCTGTTACTTTGAACTGCAGAAGCAATTCTGAAGCAATTTTTTTTATGTTTTAAAATGACGTACAATATTGCACAATAATTTTTATTTCGTAATTAGCTTGTGTGTTTTGCTTGTTTGTGAATTTAGTTAATAGCACAGGCATTGATGACCAATGCAATAACCAGGACAAACCTTTGAGGTGGCAGCCTGAAAGCGCCACAAAGAATAAACTATGTCTTGAATATCGCATTCTTAAAATATATCAGTCAACACTGAAATATTTGACACACTGACATTTGGGAATTGAGCCAGCTGGACTTGTCCTGGAATGTCAAAGGTCACCAAACACCAACAAAATTTGAGGGTCCTGTACCGCATGCTTTACACTCCTACTTAAAACGATTGAGATAAAACACACATTTGACAACTTTTTACAGTTTAAATGTCAGCTAAACAAACAATCCCATATTCTTGCAACAGATGTCCAAAGACAGTCCACGGAGGGAAATAAAGTTCACGTCTGTCAAGCCTCATTTCATCCGTATTTTTTTTCAGTCTCACCTTTCACTTAGGAATTCTTTAATGTGTCACCCAAGTCTTTTCAGTGGAATGGATAATTGATCATAAAAATGTACAAGCCCATTTCCTTTCTGATACCGCTATACACAGCTGCAGGTCCAGGTGGAACCAAGGTATATTCTTATTGTGGTTCTAAGACTCTTTGCTGTGATAATATGTTGATGGTTGATTATTATTATCGTGTGAGGTAAATATAAATGACTGTTGAGACTATCTCTGTATTGGCTGGCCTGATTGGCCTCTTTTTTGCTTGCCTTCCATTAAAATGTGAAAGGAGGCCTTAAAACATCAAACTTGTCGAAGAAGGGTCACTGTATCGCATTTAAAAACTTATATTATGAATCGCCATTAACGAAATACATTTTTTGGACGAATATCACAAGTCAATTAAGAAATTATGTTTCACACATTATGAACATATATATTTTTTGCCCTTAGGTTATCTTTATCATGAGATCCTGACAACATTTGTATTGAGTGGAGATTAATAACAATGAACACTGGACCATGTTTCTCAAATGCAACTCACAGAACTTTTACCAGGGCTTGGGGTAGATGTCTGTGCTACCGCATTCATAAATATGCATCGTTTCAGGGCAAAGTCTGTTGCATTCCAGGGCGCATTAATCATTTCACACAGACGTAATCCCAAATGTGCCTTTACATCAAATGATGCAAACTTATGCTTATCACACACACACATACACACACACTCACAGACACACACACACAGGCACATGCACACATCATAACATTAAAAAAAATATTTTTACAACACCTTTTTCCTCAACTGCACCTGGATTACATATAGTGTGAATGGCAGCGCTGCTAACATCTGCGCGCACATCTTGGTTCAGATCTGGGTTTCCTTACCATGAATGAAGCTGGCTTTCACTGCACTTCACTGCTTGAGGAAATAACATCCTGTTAATCTGCTTCTGGTTTGAGAGAGGGAAAGGGCACAAGGAGAAGTCAGGAAGGAGTGCACCACGCAGGGCGGGAGTATATTTTCACTTGCCTGAGAAAGCATTTAGAGTGTTGAGTTTAGCTTTAGCTAAATTAAGCATCGGCACAATGATGAAACAGGCAGTCAAAAGCATGCAAGAATAGTCTCAATAATAATAATAATGATAATATTAATAATAATAATAATAATGGATCAGGCTTATAAAGTGAATTTCTTGAACCCAATATGCTGAACAACAAACGAACAAAAAAATTTTTTTATTAAATAAACAATTCAACAAAAGTCCATGTAGTCCAGTTTTTAAAAAATGGGTTTTGAGGAGAGTCCAGAGAGTAATGGTGCAGCCTAGCAGAAGGCCCAACCTCCCATGGTCTTCAGCCTGCTAAAGAGAGATGTAGCTGGAGGAGCAGAGAGTGCGCTTTGGACGGGATAATGTGATGAGGCCAGACAGGTAGGATGGATTGGTGGCATGGATGGCTTGGTAGGTAGACCCCCCCCCCCCTCCCACACCCCTCTCGGTTCCTCTGTCAGTGAATGACCAAATGACCAGAGCTTAGTCTACTACATTACATTACAGTACTACATTACATTACATTAGTCTCCAAGCAGTACTCTTTTTATATATAAAACATCTGTGCACGCCAAACAAACAAATGCGTTTAAAACTGAAAGCTGCTCCTTTACGAAAGATTTACTAGTTTGTCAAACTGAACAAAACAATATATTTCCCTCAGATGGCCTGCAGTTCAATATGGAAATGGAACAATTCTCATTGGGAGAAATTTCATATATAAATATCAAAATATCATCTTTAGCGAAAAGGTCCAAAGTAAACATCTCTATCGGTAAACTTCTAGCCAACATGACCATATTGATTCATGTTTTACTCATTTTATATAGTTATGTCACCAATAACCTTTACAATACAACATAGCAGTATTTACATGCTCTAATATGAATATAATATTTTGTTATGAAGCAAACGCTGGGACACTATACACAGTATAGCATAGCTGATTTATAGAATTGTCCACTGATTAAATGTTTTTTTTTTGACGATTCTTTCCAAAGAATGCGAATATGTCATACCAAAAAACAAGCACGGCCCTGCTGTTAAAATAAACTGGTTAATATTTACAAATGTGACTGTAGGGGTTTAACCACAGAATTTGTGTCAGAATTTTCAAGACTGACATAAATTTGCAGCTGGTGTTACCCAGACATATTTTTCTGTGTCTCTGGCACTGGTGTGCATGATTATAATCTTGTTTTGAGGCGAAAAATGGTAAATGAAAACAGAATAGTCCGCACATGCTACTCGCAGGTGTCTGTGTAATATAACGTCGTCTCATAAGAGCCAACCCGGGTCTGCAGCAGGGCTTGGGGATGCCTAGCCCTCCGGAACACTCTCTCTATGTCGTTTGAAACAATTCTTTTCCACAGACCTCAACGGTAGCTAAACAAATGCATATTTTCTAAATAAATTAAAAAAAGACAAAAAACACAGGGCCATGCAACTATGATCATACGGTTTAAACTTTTTTCCTCAAAAAGTAAAAAAAATGTCAGCTTAGAAAAATTACTGTGGAGAAATCACTGCTCTTTAAATTTGTAGGAACGATGACAAATTGTCAAATTGAGCGTATATGCGTTTAACTTTAGGTGAATCGATGCCTAAACAGAGCTGACTAACACTCGCTATGGGTCAGACCTGGAGGATTCACAAGCATTTGTATGCCACGACGTGTACAAAATTCAGGGAGAAGTGTGAGTTTAGCATCTTCATTCCTCTACCAAAAACTTATCTGATGGCATTTGATTGCTGAATTGCCATACCAAATCCAAAACTTAGCTCTCCTTAAAGGGGAATTCCACCCAAAAACAACATTAATCTTATTGAACAGATCAAGGCACAACTAATTAAGTCTTGTGGCTGGCCAAAAAAAAAATCTGTACTGAGTTATTTGAAGTTGAAAATTCGGTAGCGGTATACATCAAAATGGCTTAAACCTCTACCACTTGCTCTTTTTGAAAAACTACAGTGTTTTCAAGTGGGCGTGTAAATTACATAGCAAGTAGGCGGAGCCAGCGAGGGAAGAATCTCACTGTTCTGAATAGGGATGATTTTGTGGTAGGGACACATCGTAGATCAAGCTAGCGAGCATTGCTATTTTATTATAATGTCAGAAAATTACATTGATAGGCTACATTATTTCCTAAAGATGTTTTGCCAAACTAAACCAAACAGGACTCGAGTGCTGTCGGTTACAGAGTGGAGCTCCTCCGGTATTCCCTGATTCCTTACATCTTCCTCTGCCTTATTGAATCACCCAGTAAAGAACCATGTCAACTAACGTTACATTATGATCCATGACGATTAAGTAGACTAACATTAGCTAGCTGACCATAATTGAACTGTTTCGCTTTGAGCATTCAATTACAGAAGCAATGTATTATTTAATAACTGTTACATTAGTGGCTAACTTACCAGCAACTTACGTGGCCTCTCTCGTCTCTAATTTAGAAACGCAGTAAAGTGCCAAGCCCTTTGGCCTCTGCTTCTGTAACGTTATTCAGTGTGACTGCCGCTGTCTGATTCCACCCATAAACTGTAAGCGATCTTGGCCATTGTAGTTCACAGTAAAGCAGGTACCTGGTACATGCACAGTAGTTTGGGGTTATATCTCTGCCCTCACTACAGGTAGAATCTCATTTTAATCAGGAGGAGAGCTACTTTTCTACAAACTAAACATCATTTTTGGGTGGAATTCCCCTTTAATAATGAAAACCTACAAAAAAAAACATTCAAACCGCTTCCACCAAGAGGACGTGCTGGTGTGATTCAGGGTTTGTCACATACTCCTCCAGCAGTGTTGCAGTAGTGGTCTGTCCCTAAGGATTCATGGCCATACTGCAGACAAGATCCCAAATCAAAGACACAGCCTAGGGGGCCTCTCTGCTATCGACACTCTGGCCTGGTAGCCCCTGGCCCACTGGCAAGTCCACAATAAACACACACAGAATAAGACAGCAATTCCAGCTCTCTAGAGAACACTTTTGTTTTTCTTTTTATATTTTTGGGTCCAGACCAGAAGCAACGTGTGTGTGCGTGTCTGTGTGTGTGTGCGTGTGTGTGTGAGCGTGTGTGTGGTGTGCGTGTGTGTGTGTGTGTGTGTGCGTGTCTGTGTGTGTGTGCGTGTGTGTGTGCGTGTGTGTGTGGTGTGCGTGTGTGTGTGCGTGTGTGTGTGTGTGTGCGTGAGCGTGGTGTGGGTGTGTGTGTGTGTGTGTGTTTTAGCTGTTTGCATTCCCTCCCTTCCTCGTCTCCATGGGGATCATGAAAAGATGTCTGGCTCTTCTGGCTCTGTTAATTTTCTCATATTATTCAAGGATAACAAGATACTGGCAAAAGCTTCTGAAATTTTGGTGTCAGTTCTTGACCCTCACAAATTGCAGCAGCACTTTTGAGTTTAAGACTAATTATGTTTTCAACTCCACATACTTTCAGCTAAAAAAATAAGGTCAGTGCTCATCTGGCAAAGTTTCCAGAAAGTGAAAAAAAAGAGAATGCTTGACCTTCGTGGAAGAAATATTTCAGTACGCACTTGACAACGCTTAAAAAGAAGAATCTCTTTCCAATATGTCTAAACTGTTACTCTCTACAATGTACGACAATAAATCAAATTTTCCCCCTTTTCCCCACTGTGGGGAAACATGCAATGGAGTTATTCACACATGATTTAAAATGATAGTTGAGAGCAGAGGATTAGTTTCAAGTCAGGTCTGAGGTTATTGAAGTATCACTTTCCCATCCTGACTTAATGCACATTGACAGTCATGTGAAGTTAGCTCACCTTAACTGTAGGCCTATTGCAAAAAAAATAAAATAATCGCTAGTGTAATCTGCACCATTTAGATCCGAGCACCTGTAACATTGACATTGTAACCAATCTGATAGACTGGTGTGTCAGCATCCATGTAATGCATGGTAGAAAATAATTTTCCATTACCATACATCACATTTTCATTAATGAACCAATTATACTTATTGCATTGTACAGGTGTTCAGTTTATGCCAGAAACAGGTGAACCGCAGAATCGGCGCATCAGCTCCGTTGAAATCTGGGAACCTTGGCCATAAAGAAAACCTTGAGGAAAAAAATTGCGCGATTCCGAGTCAGTGAGGTTTAAAATCAGGAAAGGCAGAAAAGCTCCCTCTATTGTGCCTTGGACAGAGCCCAACTCTATTAGGGGGCATCATCTAGTACACAGGCACTAGCTGGAGTTAATGGGCTGTTGCCAGTCCATCAGGCAGGTTTGCAGTGACACGCGGCTAACTTGTCCTCGGTGGCTCCTCGTGCCTTTTATTAACTCTGCAGTTCTGAGTGGGCGCGGGCCCTGTGCAGGGCCTGCGGCAGCGGTCGAGGAAGCGTCGCAGTGGTCGCTGTTTCCGCGCCCCTTCCCCGGGGCGTGTCCCGAGTCTGAAAGGATCCCAGGAGACGCCTGACTAAGTGCACTCGGAGAGCGTCAGCTTCGGGGCGCGTTCAGAAAACAGGGATCGATGTAAATAAATAGGAAAACGAAACAAAGATTTCGATACGCGTGGCAGAAACGGCGTTCTCTCTCTTTTTCACTCTCTAGCTAACTTTCTCCTTCTCTCAGTCCAGTTCTATTTCAGTTTGTTTTACTGGCATAAGACACACACACACGTGTGCTTGCAAAAGTGCAACAATAAAGTAAGCAAAACAAATGGGGGATCCCGGTACAGTCAAACAAGAACACAGTTCAGACTACTGCTAAGGCTTCACAACAACAGTAGCCGATGATAAGTAATAATAAATATAAAATTGAATAAAAATGCTATTTTAGAGATTGCTTTTGAAGAGACACTGCACTTTCTGGAGTATTAGTTCAGCTTGAGTGTATGCGTGTATTTCAGTGGTCCTTCATCAGAAAATGAAAACTTCATAAAAAACATACAGTAAAACTGCAATAATGTCAAAAAAGGCCAGGAAGTGGACTATCACTTTTATGCACGTGTTTTTTTATGTACGTACAGCGGAGACCCAAAGTCTGGCGACACTACCAACAAGAACCGATTGCTTTAATTATTTATCAAGGGCTAATACAATTATGATACTCTGTGTATACTTCTTATTCAAGAATGCATTATGTTTTAATTATATAAGTTAAAAGAGTGTTGGTATTTATCATATCAGAGCGGTACATTGCGGTACATTAATGGGGAGAATGAATTCAAAGAATTGATAGTTGATAACACATATTTGCATATTGAGCTTTAGGAAGACACGTTTGTTAATATTTTAATGGAATAAAGGGTGTGAGAACAAACAGAGAAATGTTTACCTTATGGTGGACGGAGCAGATATTTACATAGCTTCTCATTTCATAAGAGTGTTTCGGAAATGTGTTAAAAATGTTGGATTTGTAACTGTTCTCAATAATGTATTCTTGAATAAAAAGTGTAATTGGAGTATCATGATTGCATTATTCCTCGACAATGAAAATAACCATGGTTTTGTAATGTTCTCAGACTTTTGGTCCCTCCCTGTTTCTCCCTGAGGGTCTTACAGTATAGGGAATTGTGAGAAGAGTTCTGTTATTTTTGGTAAGTTTCTTACTTACTTTCATTTCACGCTCGGTGATACTGTCTTGGTGATACTCAGTTCTGTCTCAGACTCTTGTATTTGTCAAGTTAGACACCATCTCTCGTCTCTGTGTAGCCAGGTTTGTTGCCATTCCTCAATGGGCAGATTCTGTCAGGTACTCTGCTACAATGTGTTCTCTTGTTAGGGCATTTTGCTTGTTGTGTTTTGTGTGTTCCAATAGATGATGTAATTCTGTTTGTTCTTTTGCAATTTGACCATTGTGGAAATGGTGCAGTCCGGAAGAAACCATCTAGCATTGGAGGCGGACAGTTCATCGAGCCCAAAGAGCAGGTGATATGAGAGAGACTGATATATGAATTGCTTCAAAAATGTAATTGCACTTTTAACATTTGAATTAATAATGAATATAGGAGGAATTTCAGAAATTGTTAAATCCTTTTAAATATGTTCACTTTTAAAGTAATAAACTACCGCAAAAAGTGTTCATCTGAATAAGAATCTTTTATCACTTAAATCCTTCATTGTGTTTAAAGGTCCCATATCATGGAAATTGGAGTTTAGCTACTTTTAGCATTTATATGCAATGTAGCATGATACTTATGTGCTGGTCAAATATTAGGTCAGTACTACCTGCCATTTTTTTGTTGTTGCATAAGAAAAAAAATCACTCTGCTTAAAAGTCTGTTCAGAATTCGCTGATTAAAACGCCGGATTAAAAAATTTAAAAAAATAAAAAATGAAGGAAAAAAACAAAACGCATTAGCCTGTTCGCCCTGCAAGTTAAACCAGTGAGGTGGAAAGAATAAGTAGGCCTATCGCGTTGTTGAATAGCCCAATAAAACTAATCTAATGTCACGTCGATCAGTAGGCCTAATTGTTATTTTTTTGTGGGCCTATTATTGGTAGTTTTTTTGATGACCGATTATAATTTTTTACTGTATTTGCTATGCGATCGCGTTCACCCAATGAAAATTCCGTTGTAATAATCAGGCACGTTTCCTAAAAATGTTTTGTTACGTTGAATGTTGTTTTCAATAAATGTTATTTGTTAACTTTTATTTAGTGAGTTGTTGTCATGTTTTGTAGGATAATGTGCAATGTTCATAATGCAAGGCGCAAAGTGCCACACATTTCAACGGCATTTAAAATACGATTTGGTTATTGAAGAATGTGATTCAAATGGCTCTTATAATATACGCAATATTTTTTCGGACAATGTTTAACCTTATAGATTAAATTGTGCTAAATTTTGACTGTTTTCTGAGTGTTTTCTTACTTTTAGACTAGTCGACTAGTCTAAGCTGAAACGTCAGGGAAATTAGTCGTTAGGAACATCCCTAAATCCAACGCAGATTTCGGTGCCACTGTAAAATATAATTCATGAACTTCTGATTGCCAACGTTATTTAACGACGGCTCAGTCAGTGACCACAGGTAGCCTACTGTTAGCAAGCCAGCTAACGTTAAACTTGGTCAATTTTCTAAAAGCGTAACTGTCTAAAGTGTGGCTGTATTTTACCCAAAATTATTCAGACGAATGCATAAAAAAAATACAGAGATGCATCTTCGACTGCTTGAAAAGTAATGTTAGCCTACAGGCTAAGTATAATTGAGACAGTTAAGAGGTAATCTCTATATTGTATATATGTTACATCTATTTGCCTTTGTAAAAAAATATGTTTTTTAATGTCTTCATTTGCTTTTTTATTTGTTTCTGCGGTTTTTCGGAGCGAAAGTGCAGTGTAGGCAGTGTGATTGTGATTCCGGGTCAGTTCGCCAATCAACGCAGAGCATGTTAAAAATAACCTGAACCGCCCCCCCAAAACAGGCTGTTCAGCTGCAAGAGTACAAAAACTCACTGGATTTATATTGCAAAACCTTTTCCCTTACAAAACCTTATCAACATGTTTGGTAGACCTTGTAGAATAATATAAAATTTACAAAAAATAGTATGATATGGGGCCTTTAAGAAGTACATAAAACTTGAAAACTCTAACTTAGAAATAACTTTTTGACACCATCAAGCGTCTTGTTAATATATAATCATATTTGCTGTTAAAAAATTTAGACCTTTTTTGTTTTTGCGTTGAAACAACAAGTCTACTCGGTGGTACAGTAAGTCAGGCCTAAGGTGGTGGTGTATTGACTACACGTTTCTGTGTAGAAGACGCCACTTGAGAGAAAGAGGAAACCTAGGTGGACCTATTTTATTGTCCAACAAAAAACAACTTAAAATGGCAGCGACAATTAGTGTTGAAATCAACAGTTTATGGATCCACTCCAAAATCCCTTGAAGAAAACTACTTCTGAGTACAAGAGTACTGGATTGGAACTAACCAGGCTGCAGTCAAAAGGGACCTGCCTTGTTTAAATCTGAAGACACACAGCAACCTGCCACGTAACAGACTCAATACAATTCTTGAGCATTCTTCTCATGTAGTCAAGTCTCCATTGTAGGGATTTGGAGTTTCGAAAGGGAAATTCTAAGAAGCAAAGAATGCTTGAACCTGCGTGCAGGTCATAGCAATGAGGTCTTAATGAGTAGCCTACACCTGACCTCTAATGCCCGAGACCAAGCAAATACACCTTAGATTCAAAGTGATGACAGGATGAATTAAACCACAGTCATGAGTTTCATTTCATGTGCTTTGAAGGCTGTCTATGAAGAATGCCTTATAAAAACATTTTGTGGAGTATTATTATGCAAGAACTGGACAATCTTTCTTGTCGTAGGGCGTTTACTGTCACTGGCCATGATGAGTGGAAATAATAGGGAGCGAACCTACCATTGCTGGTGAACACTGGAGAATTGGCAAACTTCAAATTGCACTGAAAGCATCATTACATTACATTACATTATAGACATTTAGCAGACGCTCTTATCCAGAGCGACGTACATAGTGCATCAGGCTAATTCAATGGTTTTCCGAGACAGTCATTTCTAATTAATCATTGCAATGATTAAAAAAAATTATTTCCACAATTGTGTATTTTTGTTGTTGTTGTTGCTGTTGTTTAATGTTAGAATATAGCTTTTTTTGCATGACATTGAAGTATTAGCTTTTATTATTTATTAAAATAATAGGTAACAATTTAGTTGGGTGCTTGCTAATTTCAAGTAGAATTTTGTTAGCGGGGACAGATATTTATTGTAAACAATCCTATATTAGTCCAACGTGCGTAATCCTCCTTACATATTAATTACAAAAAATACCTGAGAAAACTTTGACTTCAACCCCATAGCTGTGTCAGAAGTCAGAAAAATTGTTGCCTACTTTTGAATCTGTGCAATGTTTGTTTCCATTCAGTTTGCCTGAGACACTTACGTCACATTTATGATGAAAATACACCAATGTGATGACATGCTGCAAGTTACAGAAACCACAATTCCCTGGCCTGTAACGTAAATTAACCCCTGTGGTAACAGTGCCATTGGGCAAGAACTGCGATACAGTGAACGAGGCTTTCGTATGACTGACCCTTTTTTCCCCCCATTGACCTATGACCCATACATTTTCAACTTAATCACTCAATAGATCTGTAATTTGTGCAGGTCACCAGTGGACTAACACTGGGGGGGGGGTCGGCGAGGGCTAACGGTCAAGATTCTATGAGCATACCTTTTGGCTAAATGTCAGAATTCTCTATGGACAGAGCCCTATTTGGCAGCTTTGATGACAGCTCGCAGTAACAAGATATCTTACCATATGGATATGGAGTTAAGGTTTTACTGCTTGTGCCTGATGCTAAGGAATTCCAAGAAACATACTTAGTGAAATTTGATGAGACAGAAGAGCTTCTCGGCGGTAGTTTGAGAGCGCATCCAGGGTTCTATCGTGTGGTTCAAGATTGACGCACTGACTGAATTCATTACAGCTCACAATTTGTTGACAGGTCGTAAAATAGCTTGGTCGCAAGCCTAGCTTTTTTGAACTTGCGCACCCCTGGTTATTACGACCACCCTCCCCACCCCCAGCGCGGTCTTCTCCGCTGATATCGCAAACGTTCTCTTCGCAGCTTTCAGGCAAAGCTGTGGCTTATATAAACGGTCAGGGCTGTAGTTCCTGCATGTCATCTTGAGTTTTCCTGTAGCTTAAGGGATGAGAAAGTGGCGCGGTGTGGGTGTGGAGGGGGGCTGTACAAGGAAAAACACTCACATCCGCTGGCAGTGGAGATTCTCTTAAATTATGGGGATGACCGGCCGATGACTACTTACTTTTCAAATCATGCGGATCCACGCCTGCCTCCACACTGCGTCCTCCAGTGGGACGTCCCGGAGGAACCTTAGCCCATCGCAGCCGGGAGATGGGGCCTCGAGGGGAGAAGGCAGAGGGGTCAATAAAAAAAAAATCTATGAGCCGCCACAGATCATTGGAAGTGGAGGCTTCCGCTACATACCTTGCATGATATTAGCCCTGCATCTGGAGAGGGCAAGAACCATCTGATAGAGAAGGGGGGGGGGGGGGAGGGATCCGTGTCCGAAACAGCGGCCATGCTGGGGGACTCCTGCACCACGGGGATCCTGGGAAGGAATCCTCTCTGCTGACTCTACTGAGAGTTGAGGCCTTTTCCTCCTGTGTCTTGGAGGGGCCATGCTTCCAGAGTTTAGGCTGATTCTGCGCTCAGTAATAACAGTGGCCAGAGGGACACACACTGCAGCTGGTCAGCTGCTCCACAGCTTTTACAGCTACCTATGAAAGCTGTCAGTCCTGTACTTAAATTTTTAAACCTAAAAAAAGTTAAAAGCAAAAAATAAAAATAAATAACTCGCCAAACTTTCAAATGAAGACAAGAAATTAAACTCTTTCCTTGTGAAGGTCAAATATTGATTGAATTTATGCCACAGTTTTTTTGTTGTCATACTTCACAATTTTGGCTGGAACTGGATTAAACACAGCCTATGCACTCTTACACAAGAACAGTCTCCACCCGAAACATACATTCAGAGGTTTGATTAAATCCCAATTGCTAAGGTTCAACAGAATCTGCACACAAATTACAGCTACCAAGACCCTCTTCAATGCATTAAAACCAAAGGGGTATTCCAGATCGTTCCTCAGACAGATTCGGAAAACCTTCTTGGCTAAAAAACAACAGGACACTATAAAAACCATTCTGCTTATCGCCACCTACTCGACATTCAGCCAAATAGTGAACGGAAAAATTAAACGGAACCTGGCCAGGATTCTGCAAAACACAGACCTGTTCCAAGAATACAATATAATTTCAGCCTACAAAAGAAACAAAAACCTTAAAAATCATCTGGTAAGTAGTAAACTACCAGAAATCAACATTTTACCCACACAAGGCCCGATATTTTACAAACAGGCCTCTACAGTGAAAAACAACACTACAAACACAACATACCTTATTAAACAAACACTCACAGCTAACACATATACCGTAACTGCATATATGTCAGAAAGTGCACACACTGTGACATAAAATATGTATGATAAACAGGAAATACAATTAAAACCAGATTGGCACAACACATATATCACATAAAAAATCATAGAAAAACAGACACACACATAGTGGCTCATTTCTTACACCATGGACTTGAAGCAGTAGAAATATCGGGCCTGCATAAATATCGGGCCTGCATTCTAACATTAACTGGACACGTAGGACAGAAAGACATTGGATTAGAAAACTCAACACCATATTCCCAGGAGGATGAAACAAACGCTGTTAAAAACTTCAACACAAGAGGGACCAAATTCTTCCTACTTAAAGGCTGCAGTACACTGAATGGCCAGTGCAAACTTTTCTTTCCCAAGGGGCCCTCATAAGGGGTAACTTGGGAAATGAAGATTTTTTCTAAACCTAGTAATTAGTAATGACAATATATGGAACAAATATTTTATAATTTATAAATGTTTTACTTTAGGTTTATAATTTGTTCTTAGCAGCTCAACGGTTGGTTTGACAATCAGAAACAAATGTTGTGTTACTTAAAAATTACTATGAATTTAATATCCATTGGAAATCTAAATAGTAATTAATAAAATATAAAATAATAAAAAATGTAAACACCGAAAAGACTGATGTCCAGTTCAGTCTTTGCTTTACGATGCTGTTGTCTAAGATTGCTCCATGCAATGGTGAGGAGATAGACAATGAAATATCCGTTAAATGTGCTGCAGGCATAAAAACGGCCACCTCGGGCCCAAAAGAGGTCAGCTATGAAGTGAGGAACTCGATATTTCCTGTACAATACAGTCACCGTTTCCTGTCACTGCACATTTTTCACACAGTGGGTGGCAGAGAAAAAAATCTGTGGAACATTTAAGAAGCTAAAACAACATCCTGAAGCGGGAGGTAATGGGGTCCTGAGGTACGAGGTTAGCCGTCTGGGGAGTGCCTGTCAAAACTCAATTAATAAGATGAGGCACATGAAGGACAGAAAAAAATGGCTCCTGTGAAAGATTAATGATGGCCCTTGATCCATGGAATGGGTAAAACATGCATCACAAGGTTAAGAAACAGCTGAAAAAAGTGTTGTGGTACCCTGAAATAGGGGCTTAAAGTTGTTAATGATGTTTCATAACCCGAGGCACAATGCTGAATATAATACATTTAATTAAATGAAACCTACAATGTGCTTTCAATCAACATGTGATACTTTAACGCAAAGCAAGCTATGCCGTTATGCTCCAGAACACACGTCGGTATTTTTTCCACCACATATGGATTTCAAGTGTGTAGGTCTAAAGAATATGATGTATGGATAAGTGATGATTAGATTTAAGCAACTTGCTTAAAATTTGGAACACCGTCGCTAAATTTGATCTACATCCCGTTCCCTTATTATATTATTCAAGTAATTGCATTATTCTGCAATTACAAAGCTATCTGCTTGCATATGTCAGTGGAGTCTCAGCAGTACAGTATGTTTAAAAGAGATTGATGATGTCACAGGGGCAGCAAGGCTTGCCATTGCAAGGATTTTAAGCCCTGAGAATAAAGTTGTAGCACTCAAAATGAGTCTCGTATGAATGTGTTGCTTTCCATTGTAAGGGCCGGATTCAGAGATGGCCAACTTAAGTCATGCGCTTAAGTGCCTCTCCTACGCGGATTTAAAGCGGGATGAGATATGTCGTATTCTAACCTGCGCTACGTGGGTGCGTTTCTCAAAATGTGGGTGGCACAGGACATGATATTCTAATGACCTGTTTTTTGTACCTGCCCCCTGGGTTGCCAGCTTTCTACTAAAAAAAATGTATGTGGCGGTATACATTTTTAACGTGTCAATTGTAAAATCCTGCATCGTAGTTGCTCTTGATGATGGGAAAGGCAGTGAATGTATTAATCCGTCGCATTGATAAAATGATCATAGCTCCTATTGATTGGATATACCCATCACTCTGACTCAGTCAAAAAAAATAATCGCTGGACAGTGGTTGCACGCAATATTATTAAGTAAACAAATACATTGTTGGATTTACTGAAAAAAAAAGATTAAAAAATCAAATCTAGTCTACGCTGGCGTAACGCAATAGCCTATATGCGATGTCTTCAATTTAATTACAATAATTTTGGTGAAGCTGTGCTGATACAAATTGTCTCTCTGTCAAAGTGACAGATGTCTATCAATTAATCCATCTAATATTGGTCTGGTATTATATACCAGACAGTCAATCATAGCCTACTTGTACGTATTTTTATTTTTATGACAACTCTTTGATAATTGCAAGTAGGCTAGGCAAAAAAATAATAAGACCAATATTATTTTCAAAGAACATGCACTCATTCTAATATCCATTTTTGCGAAAGATGCTGTATTTTACATAATCATCTATTGGCGGCGCTAGACATAAACTACGTTTTTTTCCGAACAAAGTTGCGCGGAAAAAAATTATTAAGTGGAAACTCTGAATACGCGTATCTTGCACGATTTGCAGACACACCTCATTTTCATCAAATCTCCACCACGTGCGTAATGCCGCGTATACTGTAGAGACGCTTAAAACAGCAGATCAGGCAAATTTCTGAATTACAAATAGCTTAAGCTACGCGGAATTTCGGGGGTAGCCTAAATGAGACCCATTTGCGTGTGCTTATCTCAACTCTGAATCCGTACCTAACTAATGAAGATAGCAGTAGCACAATCATAGTCACAGATGAAATATTATACCAATTTATACATTCACTGAAAATACAATTAGAAATACATGTCATAAAACGTGTGACAAGACTATGAATAAATATACCGTATGTGTTACATTTTTGTAGATATACCGTTTATATAATTTTGAAAACATTCAATTCACAATATTAAAACCTTTGTGTGTGTGTGTGTATGCATGTGTGTGTATGTGTGTGTGTATGCATGTGTGTGCATGTGTGTGTGTGTGTGTGTGTGTGCATGTGTGTGTGTGTGTGTGTGTGCATGTGTGTGTGTGTGTGTGTGTGTGTGTGTGCGTGTGTGTATGCATATGTGTGCATGCTTGTGTGTGTGTCTGTGTTATGTTTCCCCCATGTCATCATTCTTGAGCATTTCTTTCTGGCTCTCAGGGTGAAAAGTGCATTCTATACCAAGCAGAAATAAGCACTGGTACCTGCTGTAATTATGCAGCATTTTCTCTCAGCTGAGTGTTAGAAGAATGAGCTCCGTTTAGCCCTGCATAAGAGGTTTAGCCCTGCATAAGAGCAGCATAAGGGGTTAATTCATACTGGAGCTGGCACAGATATTGCCAGCATAGGCAGTTAATAAGAGTAATATATTAGTAGTCCGGCTCCACAACAGTCCTCTATAATAATGTGCCGTCTGTCAATCACTGGCACAATTAAACTGCTTAATGAATAAATTTGCATTGTTAATCAAGGGGTCGAAGGAAACATCTGCTTTTCTCCGGCTTTAACGGCGTGCCTTGTATCGACGCCCATATGGAATGTTAAAGGAAACACCGTTTCGAATCGAACGAAATGAAAAGGATCACTCAAACTAAATTGGGTTATTCGACAGATTCACTGTGTAAAAGTGACGCAGGATGCCGCGGCGGTTTTAATTGCTATTTAAGGAGATGTTTTCTTTTGCTTGTGAGCCGTGAGACTCGAAAAGTTGCTTATAACTGTTTTTCTCTCACTGCATTTCAACACTAGAAAGGCACTAGAATTTGCCTGACAGCCTGAAATTAAGTGCAAAGTGGCTCTGGGTTGACACCACATCTGGCTGAACTGCAGTTAAGTGCTGTTTTTATAATTAAAATTGAACTGTTTAATATGCTGTTTTTACAATTAAAAGTAGCGGTTGTGGCAACTGTGGTCATTTCCCCAATATTTTGTGCAGCCAAGAAACCAAACAAAGTCCTGGCAGACAGAAGATTAGACAATACATCCATTCCAGAGTCACATAAACACACACACACACACACACACACACACACACACACACACACTCACCCATGCAAATGTATGCTGGTAAAATGTAATATTGTTCATTCCAAACAAATCTCTTCACACATTACTGCAAGCTCCAGATTCTATACTTTGGATAATGTCAGGTGCTTCAAGAACTAAACCAACTAACAATATAAAGAAAAATAGTTTGTGTTAAACACCCCTCATTATGACAATAAGGTTGAGGGCGACTGCTTTCATTCCACAAAAGACCCGAATTAGCTAACCATTTGTACCACTTTTGAGACTTGTATCTGTAATTATTAATAAAATACTTCATATTTTAGTTTTCACTCTTCTTTTGCTTGTTATTCCTTTTTTTTTGCTTTTTTTCTCATATTATTAATCTTTATTTTTTTCTCCTCCTCCTCCTCGCTGCTTATTTTCCCCGCCCTTGAGCTATGAGACGGGCACATTTTCGTGGCGGCGCCGTCACAATGCGGTACAGTAATGATTGCATTCATTACGATAACTATTTGAAGGGAACTTGTCCTCTAAAACAACGCAGTGATTTTCAAAGCAAGCCCTCTGGACCTGAATACGCAGAGTACAATGTCCAGAGAGTTACACACAAAAGCATTCTTGAAGAAGGAGGCAAAAAAAAAAAAAACTCAATTATGCTTTGAGAGAGCTAGCATATCCTTGGGGACAAAGTAAAGGAGTCTTATAATCACTTTGGGTTTAATTGTCAGGCTTTGAACAATTATCAATATACCAGTGTTCTCATTACTATACCCATTGGCTATGGTTAAGTGTTTTTTCTTTGAAGTCCATCATTATTTTCTCTCACATTATGCCTGTTTGTATCTGTTATTGTGAAACTACTTAATAATTGATATGGATCCGCTTTATTATCTGTGAATCACAATATTATTTTTATCATCTGCCTGGTCTTAAAAGAAAACCTTGGTGAAGCCCTATACGTGTATGTATGCATAGGCATGTATGTGTCCCAAACAGATAGATCGGTCTACTTGGTGATGGTCCTCAAGATCCGTAGTCTGGTTCCACCAAGCTCCAACTACAGATAATTTGAACTATAGCAAGCTTGGGTGTATATCGGGAGTATACCGCACAAAAAAAGTACATTTTATTTGTAAGGGACTTTACCTTATAACATGATACCTTGTTAATCTTGCCAAAAAGTGATGACAGCAAGTTGTTGACATTGAAACACCTTTGGTTTGTCAAAATAAACCTGCTTCCAAAAGCATCAACAGAGGTACGGTATATTTTCCTATTTAATCTGTGTTTACCATACACGTGTGAGAACTGTATCTGCATTCGATTTGTTGACTGAGCTGAATGAAAGATAAACCTGGGCTCTCCAGCTCACGGCCTTCTTTTGAAACTTTTTTTAAACATTTGATTGAATGCATGGTCAAAAAGAGAAGCCCATCTGTGTTAGATACCTTTTTGAAGTTTCCTTTTTCCTTTTTGCCATTTTCATGAGTCGTTTATTGTGCTGCTTCAGATGGCTGATTCTACTGATGCTCACACTATATAAACCACGAAGGACTCATATTGCAAATTGGAGCTCCAGGCCTGGCATTCAGATCTTTCAGTGGGCAGGGACATTCCTAGGGTGTGGTGATTTCAGACCACACAAGGCCCTCCAGAGCCCTCTGGTAATGCATCACAAACCACATCTATAGCACCCAGTGCTCTATGGTAAACCATGACAAAACACATCTATGGTACATGGAAGTGCTTCCTTCTGTTCCACACAGCTGTACTCAGGCACAAAGGGACTTAAGTTAAATTAAATGGTATTAAGCGAAAAACAAAAAACAAAAAGAAAATACCTCTCAGAAAATACTTAATCAATCGGAAAATAAATGAATGAATTAATAATGCAAAGGGCTTCAGTCTCACTTCATTAAAGCATTGATTGCTTGTCTGGCTGTTAATCGTTTTGCAGGTTTGCAGTACTAACAATTCTTTGAAAACACACATGGACTTTGTGCAGATGTCAGTTGCATCTGCCATCTCCACCCCATGAATATTTATCATAACCACAACAGCATGCTCTTCTTAGTCACTTTTATTACGTTCACTTTCCACTTGTCTTGTTCCATGCTTTTAAAGTGCAGATGGGACAACCGCAACACACTGAATTCAAATTTTAAAAATTCTGCCGTTCTTGAAATGGCTTATTTTGCTTATTTGGGAAAATTGATAAGACAAAATGTGTCCGTCTCCAGGCAGAATGACTCTCATTTCTTGTCTAAACAGAAATGTCCCAACAGTAACCAGAAGAGAATTTCCTTCTGCGCACAAGTATGTTAATGAATTAGTTAACAAATGTTAGTAGTAGTAATAATAATAATAATAATGTCACCTTACATGGTATTAAAAATAGGCACAAAAAATAAGAACGCATACAGACAGACATGACATCACTAGTTAGTTACAAATAACATAGAGACAGAGCGCAAATAAGCCCCGCCCACCCCGGGGGGGGGGGAAACACATCTGGCTATCGCCCTCCATTGACTTGACGTGCCGGTGCCAGCTTGTCATTTCAATCTGTTAGCTAACAGCATAAACATGCCTAAAAGTTGTTGTTTGGTGGGATGCACTACAAACAAGGTAAAAAACACAGAATTGCGGTTTTATAAAATTCCGTACCGCAAAACGGAGCCTATAAGATGAGAAAAGTGGATCCGAGCAATAAGACGTGAGGCGTCGTCGAATGTGGGACCCTGAAACTCCACATGCTTATGTGTGCAGCAGGCATTTTTTCACAGGTAGCCTAAGTCAAATAAGTTATCCAATTGTAAATTTACAGCTAACTATACTGCTGTAAGAAACGCTAAAACATTTTGACCATATGCAAATTGTTTGTTGTGGAATGTGGATAAATCGGAGTGCTATAACGTTACAGTATTATATTTCCAAATGCAAATTCAAAGTCTTTGTGAGTGCAGAAAACGCTACTTATATAACGATATTGTCCAAATTCGGCAATACAGACAGCACTAGGCCTACAGATGGCGCACAAAACACTCAGAGTGTTATGTTCTGAGTCTGTCTGTTTTGTATTTTTATTTTTATTTTCATTCATGTATTTATGTTTCTGATTATTTGTGGTTTCACTGTCCTGTGTTTTGTATTTCTGTCACTCCCTGTCTTCATCACACTTTTCGGGAGTCTGTGGGGATTTCGGTTTTCTCTGTATTTCCTCTCTCATTCCTTCCTTCTGACTAATTACTTAATTGTAAATAATACTAATTAACTAACAACCACTAACATCTTAGAATTACGGTCTACTAATCTACTAATGACTAACTTGTACATAATACTAAACAACTAACTTACTAACATTAGGGATTTAGAATTTTCTACTAACATTACTAATTACTCATTTATCTTGAGTTCCTCACTGCAGCTGTCTCTCATTCTGCCTGTTTTATCACTAATTATCTTTCTTTGATTTCTCTATTACTACAGCTCACTCTTGATTCCGCTTTCCATTTTCTAATTGTATGCACTTGCCCAGTTCATGTCCAAGTCTGTGTTGTGTAATTCCGGTTACGTGTTCCCTTATTATTTTATTATTGCTTTCCTCATTGTTTCATTACATGCACCTGTTTGTCAATTGCCCTTCCCAGTTCCACACACCTGATCCTCATTGTTTCTTGCTTCCCTCAGTGTATTTATACCTTGTGCATTCAGTCTTTTGTTGTGAGTTCCTCAACTTTGATAGCGTTGTTGTCTTTTGCTTGTGATTTTCGATTGTTCTGAGCATCTGTTTTTTTCGGAGTTTTTGTTTCGAGTTTCAGTTTTTGTTCTTTGTCTGTTCTTTTGGTTTATTTTTCGTGCCTTCTTGATTTCCCGGTTTTTGATTTATGCCTGTGTTCTCGCGACCCTGATTTCTGGACTGTGTTTTTGTACCTCTGCCGTGCCTTCCCGGTTCTGACCTCTGCCTGTTTTTTACTATTCTTTGGATTCTGATTTTTGTACCGCTGCCTGTCATTAAACGTTTTTTCACCAGTTTGGGTAGGTTTTTGGACACCTATATCCCCTCCTAATTTCTTGCAAAGGTTGGAAATTCTCTAATGGATGCAAATACATTTCCAATGAGTTGAGTATCTGTTGAAATATTTTGAGTATCTCCTGAATTACTGTGATGTACAATTATCCATTTTGGGTAGATTTTTGGACACTAATGTATACTGTCAAATTGCCTAATGGGACTTGAGCAGTAATACATCCTTTTCATATTTTCTACCCATTCAGACAGGAGGGTTATGAACCAGAAAATGTAAAGTTTTACCTTACTCATCATTGACTCTCAGGAGTTCACTGTACTAGAGTTGTCAAATTTTGTTTTATCACAGGGGTTGTGTATTCACTGCCCATAATTTGCATATGACTTAAAGGAATTCCACTCAAAAATGATGTTCGGTTTGTAGAAAAGAAAAAGCTTTTGGCATTGTGAAAACATTAGCCAGTAGTCTAACACTTAGCTAGGCTATGCACCCCAGTTCCATGATGGAAAATCAACCCCTACCTCCTGCTTTTCAGTAGCTACAAAATGCTTTTGTATTGACCAACATGCCGATGCACAATATTAAACGTATACAATTAAAAGTTACAACATCATTGTTGTAGGCTACCATTTTAGCTATGTTTGCTAGCAAAGCCAAAACTTTCCCAGTGTAACTCGAACGCACTGATGTCAGTAAAAACATGGAAACGACAGATTTATCTCCCCAATATCCGACCTTCCATTAATGAATGCAAGGTTAGCTACTATAGCTTCCATGTCAAACATCAATTTGTTTTAATGCCAAGAAAACCGTTGCTAACAAAAGCTAACACACTAGCCCAGAAAAAATACATTGCTTCTGTAATCGAATGCTCAAAGCGAAACCATTAAATTATGGTCAGCTAGCTAATGTAATGGTCATGGATCATAATGTAATGTTAGTTGACATGATTCCTTACCGGGTGATTCAATAAGGCAGCGGTAGATGTAGGGAATCGGGGAATACCGGAGGAGCTCCACTCTGTAACCGACAGCATTCGAGTCCTGTTTGGTTTAGTTTGCCAAAACGTCTTTAGAAAATAACGTAACCTATCAATGTAATTTTTTTACATTATAATAAAATAGCAGTGATCGTTAGCTTGATCTATGATGTGTCCCTACCACAGAACCGCCCCTTTTCACAACAGTGAGATTCTTCCTTCGCTGGCTGCGCCTACTTGCTATGTAATTTCTACGCCCACTTGAAAACACTAGTCTTTCAAAAAGAGAAAGTGGTAGAGGTATACGTCAAAATCCACCAAATTTTCAACTATATATTCAAAAGTTTTTTGGCCGGCCACAAAGAAAGACTTAATTAGTTGCGCCTTGATCTGTTCAATAAGGTTAATATTGTTTTTGGGTGGAATTCCCCTTTAACAGATGCCCTTATCTCAGGCATATTACAAAAGTATTACAAATATACTTATTTTGCATTTAAGCTTGGATACAGTTGGGTAGCTATTAAAACAATTCAGGGTAAATATCTTGCAAAAAAATGTAATGGCTGTACCTTACTTGGGAATTTAACCTGACCTTTGAGAAGGCTGAACACACTTTCCACGAGGCTACGGAGCTTTGCCCAAATCTGCACTTTGGTGGCACAGCCCACATTCGTGAGAACTTGAAAGCCATCTCTTACTCCTGATTGCTGTTGTGCCTCGCTAGAGCAAAGCAGCCACCACGCTCTTCACATTAGCGAATAATGTGGTGGAAATAATTGCCTCAATCAAGAAAGGTTAATGAGTGCGTCTGTGTCTACAACCGCCAGGAGTGTTATCAAAGCACCGGGGTTCATTTGGGTTGTGGCATAACCTTCACCCCTTTTACCAATTAGTCAGCCAGATCAAGGTGGTGTTACTACTGGGGGAAATACACAGTGCGGACACCATAGCTCCGGTGGGAGCTTGTCAGATAAAAGGGAGGGACTGGAGCAGAGTGTCCAAGGGGCAAATGCCATGCTCGCATCACAATTTAAAAAGCACAGCAGGCCTCTTCCAGATACCCTGAGTAATGCACCAGGTAAACATCCCATTGACTCGACATGCATTGTGTGTCTATTCATTTGACTGCATCTTGCACTGAATGGTCGAAATGTATTGGTCAAATGTTAAGAACATTTTGAGGGATGTTAGGCGTTCACTGGTGTGTTAAATGCAATGAAAGCAAGAATCTGAAAGAGTCTGTGGACCCTGGATTTTTAAAGTGCAGGACAGTTCTCATCAACTTGTTCCCTGGCTGCTGAATGTATGAGAACTACAGATATGAATATGAAAAAAAAAATTTAAATCGAATGGAGAGAAGCATCACAGCTGGAAAATTCCTTGTCATTAATCTTGAAAATTAATATTCCTTAATGTGTGAAAAATATGTGTGAACCCTCATGCCCAGACAGCATAACTATAAAGAGCCTCAGAGTTTATGTTTATTGGTTATTATCAGAGTGTGGAAGGCCTCTGATCTTCCAACAACAGCAATTTAAAATGTACTTGAAACTACAGAAACTCTTTAGCTTTTCCTCAGTTTCATTCTAAAAAAATCAAGTAGTGAAAAGCATTGAACTTTTCCTGCAAACTTTCAAGTCTAACTACATGACCCGGTGCTAATCTGTACACTCAGGACTTCCCGTGAACACCATAACACAACCAAACAACCTTAAACCCCTGAGTGCGTGGGGAGATAGATAAACAATCACACACCAGAACAGACGAGTGAAGGAGCAGGTGAATCGCTGGAGCTGACGAACAGTCTGAGAATTGCGCCGGTCGACTCGGGCTGATCCATATCCCCGTTTGTCCTGATCGATCAGCCCGGATCCTCCTCGCCCCCGGAAGCCCCGGGGACGCTCCGGGAATTCTCCCAGCAGCCCTGCATAAGTAACTCCGGTGGAGTGCCGAATCTGACAGTTGATAGCCTGGCTCCCTGGGTTAGCACATAGCGCTACAGATCAATGCTGTCAGACCTGCTCTGACTGAGTACTGCGCCCAACCTTCCCAATCAGGGTTATACTCGTACACTTTGTACACTTTCCTAGTGTGGTCATAGTGTCTGCTTTTTACGCAATGTTACTTTAGATTTTAATAACATCACAAACTATTTTAGATTTTTTCCTAGGAACAATAATCATAAGAGTAAGAATAACAATTATGATTATTATTATTATTAAAAATTATTATTATTATTAAGAATTATATTACTTAATAATGTATATCCATCATACTTCATGCACAAAGTCTTCATAACCAGAGCACAACATCTTTATAAATCATTAAAAAGCATTTGTGCAAGTTTTGGTGAGACATTCAAAGTGACATCATGTTCTTGAGATACATCATAGGTAATATAATTTTATATATAGCATGCATCATGTTATCCTTCATAAACCATTGCATTTGCTAAGGAATTATGTATAGGCTTGCTATACTATGTCAACAAAGGCATTATAAATGTTTAATTAAGAATTTATGACAATATGCCTCATAGTAAACTTTATGCATAGTTTTCATTCAGTTTATGAAAAATATTAGCAATTCAGTTTTCAGAGGGATGTTTGCTATTACAGCTACCAAATTTATTATGACATTTCTGGCTATTGTCATTTTCTTTGGTCTTTCCTTCTATATATGCTTCAAGTTTGAAAACCTCCATTGAGGTAAATGCTGCAACAGGAAATATTCTCATTCCTAGCAGTGAAGTTTATAAGTGTATGATAACAAAATGCTATAACTTATTTTATTCAATGAAGCCTTTTGAAAAAAAATTTTTTCAACTTCAACTGTTTGCCATGATCTTATCACCTGGTTGGGAAAGGTTTCAAATAGACTGTCTTCCAACTAAGTTAACAAATACAGGAAATAAGACCAAGTTTATCTTTACTGTTGTTTACTAGAACTTTTGCAAGATGCAAGTTTGAGATGCACTCAGAAGAGCAACAGGGGATTCATATGGTTTACAGCTTCTGTATATAAGTGAAAGGAATGCATTTAACCAGTAAGTCTGGATCATTATATTTGCATGAGGTGGTGTTTTCATGCTCGCCGGAGACCACATCTCTGCGCTTGTAGCATCAATAAACCATGCAGAAGGTATGTGTAAAATAAATAAATCATCAGAGCATGTATGATGAATGAATTATGTAAAAGATCTTTTGTCCTTTTTAATGTTGGAAATGTTTTATACTTGGAAGCCCTTGAAATTAAAGAGCACTTTTCATGATTGAAAAAAATATTGTTTTGTTTGACATTGTTTTGTTACCACTGTGAATCAATAGTATCAGCTGCTGCCAACTATGTATTCCATTATTTGATTGGGAAACTTCTGTGGAATAAAGCCAGGATAGGAAAACATAGTCCTGGAATGTCAATCCAACCTAGTTTCATTTTTACATTTCAAATTAAAAGCTCAGGCAACAAAACCAAAAATGTTTCTAACAGCCCAAAATCAGGTTGGCCTACTCCTGAAAAACATGGAGTGTGATAAAGAAATAAAAGAGAAAAAAAAAACAATTAGCAAGGCTGGGAATAGGCAAGAAAAACTGAAAACCACAAATCAATGTTCAGTAGAGTTTACTACATCCTACAGCACAGCATAAATAACTTATATTTAGATATATAGCTGCAGGCTATATATGTATCAACCAGTTCATTGTGTCTATTTCGTTATTAAGAACAACACAGATAGAAAGTAAAAAAATCCATTGAAAGTTGCCCAGGTGTTATAAATACATTTGATGTCATCTCTATAAGCTATGCTGTGATGGGGCATTCTTCAATAATTAAGAGTACATGTCATATTGGCAAAGGCAGTGCTATGAAAATGTGTTTGTGATCAGGTAGCACGTACCATGTTTTATGTTAGCTGTGCTCGGGCACTGGTTAAGAGCACAGGTCAAGCTGTAGTCAGGAGGTGTTTAACTTTGACTGAAAGGGAAGCACTGACCACTCATGTAGAAAAAAATGGTGGTTCCTTGGAGGCCTTTCTAAGTGATAATACTCCATAATGCATGTGCTATTGTCCTATTCTGTCTTGATGTAAAATGAATGAGCCACAACCCAAGGCACGTAAAACTAAATAGGTTAATGAACAAAAAGCCTTACGACTGCAGGGTGGATATAAAGAAATGGACAATTTGCACATTTTAAAGTTTGAAATAACCCGTCTTTAACAAAGACAGGTAAATGGACTACACTACAAACTAGCTTCCTGGACATCGAGTCATTATGAAATTATAAATGAATAGTTCAGATATTAAAATGGTTGAGGCATACACATACACAGTCAGTTGCAATTTGCCATTGGTTTGATAAACCATTTTAACTAGAAATTTGGCATTGAATTCTACATTCATATGTTGACATGCAAGATTCCTGGAAGGACAATTCTGGTACAGAGCTATATACAATAATAATCCCCATGGATGTAGCATGGGTGAAATATGCATTTTTCAATAAATAGTTAAATAAAATACAATCAGAAATAAAATGAGTTAAGTGACTTTTCTGAGAACACTCTGTGAGTGTGGAAAATCTTGTGCTTTCCAAGATGGAGACTTTCTGCAGCGCATCAGTTGTTAAAAGGGATCATGTTCTCGGCGGAGGCAGTACACCACCTGTCTCTGGAAGAGGGACCACCTGTTCATGAAACTGTGTTCATGAAACTGTTGGTTTCCGACGTCAGGCGCCAATTCAACTGAAACCTCTTGTGGGAAGAGTTGAGACTGAGCAGGTGATTGGTTACCTTGGAGACCTCACCCGCCGCTCCTCTACCGCAGGTTTTCACATTGGTCTGCCATCGCTACAGTGTGAATTGTGACTTGCTTGAACACACGGTTAAATGTGTAGCCTGAGCTGTGTTTTGAAATGTATAACATTAAAATGATTGTTTCTGTGCATGTGCAACTACTGTAAGTATAATGCAAATAATGTTGAGAATATGACTGACATGGAGTAGTCACAATCAAGTTACAGTATACGAACATCTCTCTCTCTAGCACCACCGACAACAGTTTAGGAGAAGGGGCTTTGTGCATTAGGGCGAAAGTAACAAAGCCTATACTATTACCTCTGCTGATTAGCATGACAGCACCAAGGGCTGTACCAGCATCAGTGTAGAGTGGGGTACAATTTCAGCATGGGGCTGGTTGTGAATAATATGTGGGCGAATTAATTTACAGTAAACAAGAAACAGCTACGGGTCGAGTCGGGTGTGTTCTCTCCCTGCAGTAACACCACGGTTTCCCATAGTCTGGCAGGGTGTTGGACTCGTGTTCTTGGGGGAGATGGTGATCATAGGAACCTCCATTTTCTATACCAGTAAGGTGATGTCATGTATGTCTTATCCATATTTAAGCATTTAGCAGGTGCTTTGCACGGTGTAAGTACTTTAATTCAAGGGTACACTGAGAGTGCCCTACCTGAGAATCAAACACGCAAGCTCTGGGTTACAAGCCCAGTTCCCAAGCTATTGCTACACTGCCACCTATCTCACTTTTGCTATCACTGAACTCCAGTCGACGGGCAGCCATCCAGAGAGAAAAAGGGTCTTGAAGGCATGCATAGATTTTTGAAAAGATCGTTGAAAAGACCCATACCCCCATAAGCTGGAGAGAAATAGGCCTGAACATTACCAGATACAGAATCATTTAGGTTTTGCTGGCGCAGGATAAAATAATAACAATGATAATACTAAAGTTGTGTTTTTTTGGGGAACCTATTACTTTTTTTTTTGTGGGAAGATGCTACGTATATCAAAGATTTATTAAGACCAGACCTATACTGCAGACAACATTCCTCACATTCCCCACACCCTGGACCCTCAGCTGGGCCTGGCTGTACTTCACCACAGATCGAACGTAAGCTGTAATAATTCAGCACCGTTGAGAATAACTGCAGTGAAGCACATGAATGAATTATAGTCTCACTTTGGACAGAGTGTGCTTGCCGGGTATATGTGTAAATTACTCAAATGTTTCCAAACAAATGCTAAAGAAGGTGAGGGATTTAAATAGGTCATCGTAGGAACGCGCTACATCTCTATTCATTTCATTGAAATGAAAGCTATACTGTGAATGTCAGTAAGTAACTTGCGTTTTTCGTTTGGCGTGTGAGGAAATGCAATTGTTTGATTGAACAATGATAGGCCAAATTAAAATGAATTTTCAGTCTCGAGGTTTATTTTAAAAAATGACTTGCATTCTTCTTTCATGCAAGCCAGGGTTCCCAAACATTTAAGTGGACCATTTTGGGTAAGCCATTCTCAGCAGAAGATGGTTACTGGGTGTTGGTTTGGGCTTTTTTTGGGGGCTTTTTTTTTTGAGTCTTTTTTAAAATATCCCTCAGCCTACTGGATCTCAAACATGTGATGGCCTTTACACGTGGCAGTCCTGAATGGTGAGAGCGCATTATAATTTAAAAAAAGAAAAAAAAAACTCAAGCCTCATTTTAACGCTAATATCAGTCCTTTCCAACGTATAATTATAGGCTAAATATGGGCCAGTAATAAGACCCAAAGGAGAACAGCTACAAACTCGCTTTGGTTTCAGCAAGGTCACGGGCAAGGCGTTTGAGAAGAATTAGCAGTCTTCTGCCCCATTGACACTGTGTGTAAATCTTAATTGGTTTCAAAAGATGGAAATCCCGAGGTCCTATATTCTCCCACAGCAAATGAAATATTGTGGAATATCAAGCCATTAAATGTCTCGCTGATGTACTTATTTCACTAGTTTTAATGTCCCTCATAATATCCTTTTGTGCTGTGGCTTAGTCCCTACTATAAATCCATCGCCTTTGTCTGCTTTGCCTACGATTAACACAATAGGCATGTGAACATCCAATCAGTTTTGCCACCTTGTTAGCATTATTTTTTTTTTAAATACATTAAAAAAGGCTTTTTTTCATGCCATCACTGGTCAGCCAGGGGAGGCACTATAGAGCACTATAAAGAACAGACAGTGGGAAATGGGAAAGGGAACACCTCTGCCCCCATGCTGTTGTTTTAACCCCCCCCACACACACACACCACACACCACACACACACACACACACACACACACACTGGGCCAACTAAACTAAAACAACCCCAAGGGTATTTCTGTCTGTTATATTCAACATGCATTAATAAGGAGAAAAAGAATGGCAGGGGGTGAGAGAGGCATATTCGGGGGGGTTACAGAACCCCTGGGGCATTTCACCTTGAAAAACACGTCCATGGATAGAGACCCTCCAACTAGAATGTTATATTTAGCTGACATTGTTCCGGCTCTCAGGTGTGATCTTAGTTTCCTATTCATATTGACTGAACCGGTAAAGAAAGACCCATTCAAATCAGCGGGTCAGAGACCAGCAAGAGCTTGACGCGGTTGATAATCGCAACACCACCCCTAGATTGGTCGTAAGGAAAGGTGCGCTTAAAAGACGCCCCGAAAATGTTCTTATTGCGAGCGTGTCATTATTGCAATAATTACATCATAAAATAACAGGAGCACACAATGTGCTGCTAAATGAAGCTTGCCAAAGAACAATTGCCCTAATAACCATCACTGTGCCCTGTGCTGTTACCAGTTGCACAAATGCTCATTAAAAGATGCACCTCGGAAGAACAATGGTAATGACTCCCTCTCTCCCTGATTCTTTATGTCTATTCCAATCGGCCCACCTGAGAGAGATTTGTGCGCACGGATATTGTTCTTGGGACCGGATTGCCTCACCATTAAAAAGCAATACTCAGGGAGAAAGATAGCGAGGAGGCTGTTTGTAATACCAGTGCTTTAAAAAAAAAAAAAAAAAACACCATTTGTTATCCACTGATCTAGTTGAAGAGCCTTTTTTCTTAAATTCAATGCCTCTTCCTGTGCTTGTTAAATATTTCCCTGTGATTCCCCACTCCCCATCATCCCCCTGCTTAATAAATAATCCATAGCAGGTTGACAGTAGAATAGCTGCACTACTTTACATTTTGCATGGGGTTGGGTCAAATTTAGCCGCGCGCATCTATACCTGGAGTGCATACGCGCGCATATAGCCTCTGGGATAATACCGTAGGGCAAAGCGATCATCCGAGCACTCTGCCTGGGGGATTTCAAAATGATGAAACATAGAGGACGTTTTCTTTTTTTATTACTGGTCCATGATGATATTATGATAATTGTAATACATCCAGACTGTTCCCAGGCCTGGTCAGGTAAAGTGCATTGCTCAACCGCACCGAGTATCTTCCCACTACACTGGCACTTGGTTACCTCCATTTTATATGTTTACAATATTCTGCTGCTTACACTGTTCTCTTCCCTGTACTATAAAAAATGCCCCGTTTTTCTCAAATGAAATCATTGTAATAAAATGTAATGAATGCTTGTTGCCTACATAAGAGTGTGTTCTATTTTCAAATAAGAGTGCCTTCTACAAACAGCTTTAATGTTTAACATTTCTTACACTCTAGCATGTAGATATTCTCCATACAAAGCTACACGCATAGAGGTTAGTCCTACCTTTCAGCTACTGTCCAGAACTTTTTTATTGATAATAAGAAGAACCAGATATTAAATTTTTGCAGAAAGCAATCTTTTTTATCATTTAGAATTGTGTAAAAGCGTGGCGTTAATGTCAAATTTTGTTAGGAATATTTTAGTGTCGCATCTTGCTCTCACTGAAAAGCCTCTGCTTAATAGTGATTGCAATATACACAGAACAAATAGCTTCAGTCCATTATCAACACACACCCCACAGTCACACACAAAGTCCTCAAGAACTCGGAACTCAACAAACAACTTCTGTTGTCGTGTCTTTCTTTTTCCCGAGCGTGCGCTAACAGCCCAGATGAGCTCGCCCAAATGAAGTGTAGTTAACCAATCAACGGCCTCCTTGGGCTTTGGGCCTGGCAAGGAAAACTCAGCAGGTGGTCTCGATTCGCAAGCTGTCGTTACTCAACCAATAAGGTTGTCATTTTGCTCCGGGCCTGACGACACGCTGCGGCGGACAGATGTTTTTTTTTTTTTCCTCCACTTTCTTCTTTAAGTGCTTTGTCTTCTTCTTCTTTCCCCCGATTGATCAGCGGGTCAGCCGCGCGATCTGAGAGGGAAGGGAATCTCGGGGCTCTTTCCCACACCGAAACATTTGGCAAGCCGTCGCGCTCTCCTCGGCTTTGCTCGTGTTTATTAGTTCAGAAAGCCACTCCATAAACTCTGTTTTGTTCAGATGGCATCCCTGTTGCCCTGAGACTAAACTGCAGACCTCCCTGTTGTTTAAAGTCCTGCGTTTCCCCCACACTTTATAAAAAAGGAGTATACGGCATTTATTCAGCTCAGCTCTTAAAAGCCGCTTTGTGCATCGCATATGGCGAATTGTAAGATGTTTGAGATTATGCCCATGTTTGATTGGAGCTTTGCGGATTGCAATAGTCCGGCAGTTATTTTTTTAGATTCACTGCAAATGCATGTGTTTCATAAAGTGAACTCCAGAAAAGTAAAGGAGACAGTATAAATCAGTTTATCACATTTGAAACGCTTGTGAGTACAATCTATGCTCATTTTCACTTGTATAAGCAAAATGTGAGAATATACTCTGTGGAGCTGTTCGTTAGTTTGCATTTATCATAAATCCATGTTCAGAAATTTCATGCTAAGTTATAATGTCGACATATTAACATGTTTCTCTAAAGCAGTGGTCCCCAACCCTGTTCCTGGAGATCTACCGTTCTGTAGGTTTTCCCTCCAACCCTAACAAATACTTTTCATTCAACAGCGAGAGCTCCCGTTGAACTGATAATTAGTAGAAATCGGGTGTGCTAAGTTAGGGTTGAAATGAAAACCTACAGGACAGTAGATCTCCAGGAACAGGGTTGGGGACTACTTCTCTATGTCGTGTAGTTCTTAAAGATGGTGGTTTTTCAGGTGCGCCTTTTTCCCCTTCTGCTTACTCTTGCAGGTAGAACATGCACCAGAGGTGACCTATTGCTCCTTAATATGCATTCAGATGTGCAACCTGTTTGTAATAATAAGTATAATATCTATTACTTAAATGCATACATAGAAATCCATTGTGTGTCAGTTCACAGAGTTATTTCTTTTACAGGCCAAGCTTCATCCCAGCTACGACGTGGTTTGTCCTTCACTTTGTATGCTTAAAGTATTTAAAAACACTTCTCAACTCACAACATAATTAAAATAAAGGAAAATGAATTTTAAAGGAACCTTTCAAATTTCAGAACAAGTGTAATAGCGGATTTGATCCCGAGTGGAATGGAAGGCTCTGTACTCTCAGTCTATTCATGTACCATAACATAACCGATCTACATCTTTCCCATTCCTTTTGACGAGAACTCAAAAAAACTCAAAGAACTGCTTTGGCCGGCCTCCTTCAACTCGACGCTCAAAAGTGCCAAGGAGCATCGGGGGGAAAAAAAAGTTGACACCAGCACGTCGGTTAATACCGTCGGAATCCTCGGGTGACGGCTCGGAGAGGCAGCGAGCCCGACAAAGCGCCGCAGCTTTGTCCCAGCGAGGCGCCAGCTGCCGGCCGCCCCCCCGGAGGAGCGCGAGGAGGCGCGGGCTCGGCGGCGAGGAGGGTGACGCGGGCGGCCCGCTCAGATCCCGCCGCGAGTGCAGTATTAATGAAGCGGCAGCGCGGCCCTGCTTCCGTATTCATTAGACATCTGGGCCAGCAGATGTGAAGTGCCGCCTCAAGACGAATAAAAAATGACTTCCCATCTGGACTCCCTAAACTGGAAAGACGAGAGTGGCTTCTTCCTCTCTCTCTCTCTCTCTCTCTCTCTCTCTCTCTCTCTCTCTCTTTCTCTTTCTCTCTCAGTTCTGTTGAGTGAAGGTGTTTTGGTTAGGATGTTATGTTTTCCAGTGGATTTAAAAAAGGGGAATGTTGTTGATTTCTTCCCCTCGGATTCGTATGAACATTGATGTCGACCACTCATTCACCAGTATTGTCAATGGCAGAGTAAATCCAGCATGTCTGTTATACAAATTAAGTCTTTGTGCATTGTGCGCAAGCTATTTATAAATTAGAATAGCAATTTGGCCCTTGAAAAATTTATTCTAAAATTCAGCAAAGAAGTACGCACAACAAGCCCTAAATTCAAATAGAAACACATAGAAACGCATTCCTAAACCCAGCCATTATAAATGAGCTCAGTAAACAATTAAGTCTCAGGCTAGATTTTAAACTACACAATAGCCAGTTATCCTACAGTGCTGTACTGTCCAGTACAGTATCTATATGGAATTTTGCAAATGCTTTCTGTTGAGGCTTTCTGATTTTGATGGGAAAAGTAAGATCATATAATATGAAACACACAAGCAAGTGTGCAGAAAATCCTGGGTTACATTGAATGTCTCTGGCAGACATAGCTGCCCAGCTGCTTTTTAAATTTAGGTAATGTGGGTTTCTGACTTACAGGCTCTTCAGGCATTCTGAAGTGCATGTCCTCAACTTTCTGATATCAGGAATGAAGACATGATTATCGTCATATATTGCATGAAAAAACAAAAAGACAAAAAAATATGATAAGCAGGAGTCTCTCTACAGACATTCTTCTTGCCTAAAACAAAAAGGGATAATAAACAGACCCTTTTTTTTCTTTTTCATTTAAAAAAAAGACTTAAATTAACAGAATCTTTCCCCCTCATCTGCCTCCTCTACCATTTCGTCTGCTCAGTTCACACACCGAGGTGAACGTGCGCCTGGCCGCCCGTGAAGGTCGGCGGAGAATCGCGGCGTCTCTCCACGGCCTCCGCCTCGCTCTGCCCATTCCGCTTCATGGCCCCATTTTGAGGACCATTACCTGACGGCCATTAAAACCGCCGCCGCCGCATCCCGCCCTGTCGCAAGCTGTCCCCCGCAGCAACTTGCTAAGAAGTTAAATGCAGCCTTTGCTGTTTTCCTTCCTCCCGCTGCCGCTCAACCGAACGGGAGCGTGACACCGCAGTCACTCCGGGTTCGCTCGCGAATGTCACCGCGGGGCCCGGCGGTGGCGCTGGCGCGCGGGCTAAGCCGGGCCTCAGCAAGTTCAGAGCCAAGCGTCCATGATGCGCGCACTCGGCGGGATTGGATTAAATGTGCTATCGTGACATTTAAGTTATATTGTTCCCACATTGGTAAACAGGGACGTGTTAAAACATCGTTTATATGGGGGAAAGGGTTTCCAAAATGCTGCGAAAGCCCTTCTTTTGTCGAGCTGAATGCGTCGTGAAGCGCCCGACAGAACCCAGACAGAGTCGTGACCTGATTGGCTGAGGGGTAACGATATAAATTATATATATCAGAGTATTACCAGTTACATATTAAGCCATTACACAAATCCAAAAAGCTTTCAGAATACCTTGGAGACGCAATTAAAATAGTTAGCCTTGAGTAAAAAGTCCAAAACAAGAAATTACATTTGGCAACATGAAATATTTACAGCAGGGACCAATATAATTAAAGTCTTGAGTGTGGTATAGGTGCCAGGTGCGAATGCTCTGACAGTACACACCCCAGGGCAATTTGTTTCATTTGAACATGTTCTTTTCCCACTGGGGGGCACGGACCTGCCTTCCGCTCATGTTATCCTCCTTAGACTGGTGATGGGTGAGTGAGGTTTCATAAAACCAAAAATGGGTGGGGCTACTGTATGATGTCAGTGACTCGCTGATTCGAGCAAATTGTTATTTCAGTGATTGGCGACTCATTGTAGCTCCACCAAATGTGGGGTTCATGAAATCTCAACTCCCATCATCACTATCATAGATGATTTTAAAAATGGCATGGCATCAAGGTCCTCAAAATGCAATAAACAAAGGTGGAGGTATCGTAATTTAAAATTACAGCAAATTTGTTTGTAATTTGACTCAGAATTTCACAAATGCATGGTTTACTGTAGAGCTGTAAAAGCGTTGGATAGAAGAGGGCGGCGTATCAATTTAAGACACTCTTCTCGTGCATGGATGGGAGGGCGGGAAGGTTCTCAGTCAGCCATGACGACAGCGTCTCATCGCAGGCTAACGTCCCCTGCCGGTCGATCGGGTGCCCACGGTCTACCTGTTGAGCTGCACTCGAAGTGCCTTCCTCTGTCGAACCGGCGGTATGATCAGAAGTGGCAGCTCACGTTACATGCTTCAGAGCACACGCGCATTCGCAGTCTCTGATTGGATAGTGGAGGTTGCAGCAGAGAGCGTTGATGAATATGATTGCCCAATCATTCCTAATTGGGAGGGGGAAAAAGCATTTTAAAGTTTCAGAAAAAAGCGATGGCATGGTTTGGCATGGCATTTTGATGAGTAAACTGAATGAGGCTGAAAATGCTTACTCGCACAAATTGTAACGCAAAAGTGTAACATTTGCATTTAGAAAAAAGGGCAGTGTTTTTGTTATTTGTTTCTACAAGGGATATGTACAGGGTTTGATGACTCAGTTAAAACATTTTGACACTGAAAACCGTATTGAGGATTTTTGGAGATTTCTGCCTTTTCCAATTTGAGTATTGTATTCTTTAAACATTTTTTCTAACATAAGGTACCATCAGCAGGAAGAGAAATCTGACTTCTGATTCCTGAGGTTGTTGCTTACTCTGATCCACAAATGATTATATATGAGAAGAGAAAACCTGTGGATTTTACATTTTTTACATTTTACATCAATGCCAGCGTGACTCTGAAGGAGGCAGGTGGTTAAATTTGTCACAACCGAATGCGGCACTTGCCAAATGTAGCCATCAGTGCACGACATTATACAATACAAGGTTTTGATCATTAGCTATACATCCACTGTTTGTGTCTTTAGGAACATTGTTTAACATACATAGCATGGGAGGTAAGGCTAGTGTATGGAATAGGGCTTAGCTTGATTGCACTAGCAGTCCACAGTAATATAAATGAATGCCACCGGTTTGGATTAGGGGAGATGGGGGTTACACGAGTTGTAAATGAGTACAGGGGCTCTAAACGGCCCCAAAACAACGCTTTCTAGTACGGTGGCCACCGCTGGAAACATCTGGAAGATTCAACCGAGGGTATCGCGAACGGAGACGAGCGGCGTTCAGAGTCGACGAAACCTGGCCCATATTTCACGGCGCCCTGCTCTCGTTAAAGACAGGTCCTCGTGCTGCGGTAATCGCTTTAATTTATTTGTTTATGGGGAAGACAGAGGGGACGGGCACATGGCACTTGCCTTCTTTTATTGCCAACATATGGAATGCATTTATCAACATTTGTGGCGATCAGCCTAAATGATTTTATTAACTAATTTGTAACTTTACACTTTTTTAATCAAACACATGCTGGGCGCCGTAATGTTTTGACAATACTCCCGGGCTTTGCAAAGTGAACTCCAGAAGCCAAAGGGAAATTAAACTAAGAAAGAAAAATAGAATAAAACGAAAATGCCAAGGAGGAGGGAGGAGAGGGGGGGGCTCGTAGTCGGTGATATCCGCCACTCTACAGCACCGCTGTGATCACAGAGATTAGCATAATGGGGTACTGGGGAAGGGAAGGGCCTGAGAAGAATTTTCTGATATGATCAAGCAAGAATGTAAACAGAACCAAAATGGAGGAACACTCAATTGAATGGGATGGTACTCATTCACTCTCTGTCATAGGCCAGCATTGTCATATTTGTTCCATTAACCAGGATCACTCACAATGAAAGAATATGGGTGTCTACTATGACTTATGACTTACATTATTTACATTAGTTATAGTCTAAAGTGACTGTGAATGAGCCAGTCTGGCAGGGTTAAGATGCTACTGTAGGCTACATGCTGTCTAGTTCAGTTCCAAATATTAATGACTTGATGTATGGTTCATGAATGTAAAGTGTGTCACAATGTAACACAAAAATAAGTGGAGATGAAGAATAAAACAACAACAACGACAAGACATTTGATTAGATTGAGAACCGTTAAATAAGTTATAAAATGTCATTGTGTCAATGCTTCCAGAAAGTTCCTAAAGCCTGGTCTCTTATATCTAAGTCTATTCATGTTTGCCGTAATTAGCCTTGAGCATCAATATCCAGATGGTTTTAAAAACTTCAATAACTCCTTCTGGCAAAGGGAAGACAAGCAATGATACTATACATTTGAAAGTAGGTCTAATCAGGGAGCAATGGCAGCCAATATAATGATTGACAGTTTTCCATTAGCAATGGGCTGACCTGCATCCTTATTAGCCCCTGTTCCATAAACAAAACTCATTGGAACTCAAACTAATCCAAACTCTGACTTACAGCCTACAACATTTTCCAATTTACTAATCTTACATACTTTGTGGGTTTCAAAGAGGATATGGGTGTTAAGGCTGCAAATAACATTCCACAGTTTTCACCAGAATATACAGGTACAGTGATATTTTTTCGCTGATTGTGAGTTAGCTAACTGGTGAATTTGAAAGGAACTAGGCATAGATACAACTAAAAGTAAAGAAACAGGAAGAAACACACAAGTTTCATTCCCTTTTGAATTATGAAGGCAATATGACCAGGTGGTACAGTGATTCTAACATTAGTGAAAAGCTAGTTCATTATAGCTGGCATCTCTCTAACCTTGTTATGTCTGTTAAATTAAACATAATATATTGATTGACTGCTGGTAAAATCATAATGCTTTTTGTTGTGTCTGTATGTTTAATGTGAGCCAGCTCACATTTAGTCATGTTTTCAATATAGAAAGTGTCAATATCACATATACACATATCCTACATTATAAACGGCAGACTTCTCATCTAGAAAATGGACGTGAACAAAGGCTTCCTATCTAGAGTTCCTGCGCTTCAGTTCCCTCCTGTTCGGGAGCTTATGGAAATTTGGCATGCCAGGATCTTTCACTTATGAAATGCATGTGGGTAGCTTGTCAAATACACCAGATTTTAAGAATAAGAACATAATTTCAGCTCATCTACGCTCGCCATTTACCATTTATTGCTTTAACATTGCTATATGTCACGTCTCGTGCCTCCGCGTCCGAGTCTAGTTCTTATATGTATTTTCTATCTGGTAGTCCGTTTCGTGTTTTCCCTCTCTCCCTCCATTTTGTGTCTCCACTTCCCCGCACCTGAATTGTGTTTTCTCATTTGTTTTGTCTCATCTGTTCCTCGTTGCTTCTTCGTTAGTTTGGTATTTAGTCTCCTCTGTTTCTGCGTTCTCTGCCAGATCGTATTGTGCCCTGCATTCGTGCTTGTCGCAGTCTTTCCGACGTTTATTCCTGTTCCGACGAGTTCCTGTTCCAAGTTCCTGTTCTCCTGCCTGTCCTGCTTGTTCCTGTCCAGCCCTGTTCTTCGCCCTCCTGTTCCCCAGCTCTGACGGATTCCCCGGTTCTCACCCCTGCCTGTTCCTGGACTTTGCTTTAGCTTATTCTGCATTGCCCTGTTTGCTGGACTCTGACCCCTGCCTGGAACTGACTACGAATCTGCTTTGTCTTTATTGCACTGTTTGCTGGACTTTGACCCTGTTCTGTTGACCTCGAATAAAGCCTATTCCTATCACTTCCGGTGTCTGCGATTGGTTCCGATCAGTTCGCATAACAGCTATATTCCTGATCTGATTTTAATTATATTTTTTTTTTTCATTTAAAACATGATTGTCAGCTGATTCAATTATCTTCTTGCTTCACAATATGTCTCTCTAAAAGGAAACTGTGACAGCGTTGCAGAACGTTTCTTTCTTTCCTTCGCACCATAAAGCCATTAAGGCTGCGGTGCATTGAACATCTCTGGTGCACACATGTTCAAACTTCTGTCTGCACCTCGCGCACAGTGTGACGTGCCAGCACATCCATTATCGCAGCGCCAATGCTAAACCCTCAGCGGCCTTCCGAATCCCACAGCATTTTAGGGCATTAAGGACGACGGGAGGCGAGGGGTGCCGGGTCAAGTCAGTGCAGGAGACGGAGCTGTCATCTCCTTTAAATCTCCGCTGGGCGTCACCTCCCGCTCGGCGTCGCTTTGTCACCTGTTACAGCCGCACATTCGGAGACGAAGAGTGGGTGACACTGTTTCATTTACGGATCGACAGCAGGACTGAATTGGCGATTGCCTTTCCGGCACGGGAGAGTCAAGCTCCGTTAAAAAATGATGCCACTATTCCGATCGTCTGACTGAGCAAATGAGCCGCAGAATAAGAAAAGGACGGCGGTTTCAGGAGGTTTCGTGTTGACGTTTTATTATCTTTTAAAGTGTTTTGGAGGGAATTACTCTGCTGTGTCAGTCCTGGCTTTGGTGGTGTGTGATTTGAGATGGCAGCAGGGAAACCTCACTGTCAGGGGAAGTTAAAGAGCCCGTGCTATGGCTCGCTTGTGCTAAGATGTCTTAATTCATCCCTTACGCCATAACCAGGAGAAACCGATAGCTGACGGGTTTGTTTGTGGTATGATTCCGGGAGCATAAAAGGGACAAAGCACTTTTGTACAGAACAGAACAAAATATATTACTACAAACAACTAATACCTAATGATAAAGAGGTTCTTATTCTCCGGATATTGCTGTTAGTCTTCAAAAGTATGACATGAAATGCTTGCCAATAAAATCAACGAGTAGTAAATTATATATAAGCTGTTGTTATTGTTGTTTTTGTGTGTATTTCACTCAAGCATGTGCTTGTATTGTTCAGAACAGAAAAGAATGAGCCTTGTCTCTTGAGGGCCTTTAAAAGTGATGTTTTTAATATTTGTACACCGTAAAATGTTCATTGTTAAATCAACTATCATAGAGTACATTGTACAGTGATAGAGTATGTATGGTCACTCTTGGACTAATATAAACTATATTGGAGTTGAAATAGCACTGACCATTGACCGTGTGTGTGCGGCAGCTTCACATTCATGCAGTGCACGTTTTACAGGAACCGCACCGGTTAAACAGCGGGTTGAGGGTTCGGAACCAGTGTCCAACTCAGGACTCAAACCTTTAGCGATGTGGTGATGGGGTTCCGAATCTCTAAACCTAATTCACTGGTTGTTGCCCTTTTTAACAACTATTCCTGATGAAGGGATTCTTTTGAAAAGTTAGGAACTTTAACATTTTTATGCAAAAAAAAAAAAAAGACAATGTTGTCCAAGCACCTGGGCCCTGGTCTTCAAACCACAGAAGCACTCTACATTTCATCTCCCCACCTCCTAAACAAACAGACACATCCACGGGAGGAATCCTAAAGAACGCCCTCGCTCTCCATCTATAACATGCAGGCAGTAAGAGGGGGGCTTGGCCATTTTCCACAGCGAAAGTGACAGAGGGTATGAACATTCCGTTCCAGAGGTTCCTGCTCACCTGCGGATTTGTTTGGGATACCCATGCTGGAAGTGGAGTGGAAGCATTAATCAAAGTTAATAAGGATGACCTGCTTAGTATGAGCTTTGTAAAAAGTAAAAATTAAATGGTGCACAATTGCTCCTTAACCTTTATTTTCAATTTTCTACTTTTTGTTGGCATATACAGTATATAGACTAAATAACAGAAGGCATTGGATAGGCCATACTAGAGGTAGGGGAGCACCGTGTGGTACACATGCTTTAATATTTTTTGTGCATTGATATGAGGTTATACAGTGATGGCAATAATGCCCTGTGTTATAAAAATGTAAACTCCCCACCCCACAAAATGCTGGATATATGCCTTAAATATGCTAAAGTTGATTGCGTAGAAGATACAGAACATCTGCAGACACATGCAAAATAAAATAAAAAATGCTCCTTTTCCCGCAATCGAGCAGAAATCAAGCAAGTCTGCAAACAATAAAACAAATAACAAGCCGTAAGGCCAGGTGAGAATGGTTTCAAATAGTTCCCCGTTTTATTACTGTCAAAATCTGGCCGCATAACCCAAACATCTGCGAACATATATTACACAAAAACCACTGCCAAGCAGCAATTAAACGATCTGCAGGTGAGACAGCTGAATGGATAGTGTAATTGCATTTCATTTTCACCGTTCTTATATTTTCAGCAGAGGCCCTGTCATACGAGGCTACTCTCAGTTGTCATGGAAGATATATAGCGGTAGGCATGAGAAGTAGCGCTCTCCCCAGGTTGACTGCGCAGTCAGGCACAATTACATGAAATACTACTGGTTCAGTGCCGTATGGTGGGGTTTAGTGGTTACAAGCTGTTGTTATATATCATAAAGAATTATGTATATTAATTCCTACAGCAGCAGCTGTGGTCTATGGAAATTATTTCAGGAAAACATACAAAACGGTTCAATTGTTTCAGGTAACCTGACACCACATGTTTGGTAGCCAATGCTGATTGAACTATTCATTCTTCTCTTTTAAGGTTTGGCAAACTATACTGTTATTTCTTTATTTTGGGGGGTGTAGAGGGGGAAAGATATTAAGTTTTTTTTAACATTTTTGGAATTTATGTTATTTTAATGAAAAGGAATGGAAATGCACACAGAATGACCTTGAACTGAAGATGATGCTGCCTAACTGGTGTTTCTCTCTTGGATTTTTCTCCATCTGTTTTTAATTTATTTCTCCTTCCTTCCCTGTGCAAAAAAATAATAAAAAATGACAGATTGATCACTTTTCAGATGGGATGAATTAGAACCACTCTGAGGTCACCATGGTTACTGTGGCTGGGGTTCTTCCAGGGGGTCATGGGGTTGTAGCCCATTTCAGGCGTGCCTCAGCCCAGATGGAGGTCTGCGAGGCTTCCTGGCTCTTTATTTTCCCAGTACGCCCATTCCTCTGCCGCACCTCCACCATGACACAACTTAACTACAATTCAGTTGCCTTAGTAGGTGAAATTTTAAAATGTTTTTTAAATGTTTTTTTAATGTTTTTAATGCCATCACATTCTTCCCTGCTGCTAGGTATTGTTAGGCAAGAGGATCATACCTCAAAAGACAGAAGCAGAATTTCTTATTTGTTGATGTATCACTTAATACATTAATTACATTCCCTTTTTTTTCTCTCATTTTATGTGAAGCACATTGCCTTGAATTTGTTGTATGAAATGTGCTATATCGATAAAATTTGATTGATTGGTTGAAAAAACTGCTTGCTTTGATAATGCCAGTGCAATGAAAGTGCCCTGTACATTAAACCAGGAATAGAAACTCTGAGGTCTAGAGTCTGTGGGCAGAGCCGTGATACTGTGCCAAGGATGCTGGGAATTCCAGCCAGGCTGAACCTAATGAGGGAGCTGGAACAACATCACCATCAGACAGACAGCAGCTCCCGTTGGCTCATGCCATATACAATAGCATGCTAGCATTGAGCCTTTGCTTGCTTTTTTATTGTTACCTGAGCAAATGAAAGTTATATAAACAGATTAAATTTTAAAGGAGCCCATTTCACCAAAGACGCAGGCCGTGCGCAGGCCGATTTTTCTTAGCTGTCAGAAAGAACACAATGGAGTCGCCGCGGAATGGTAAACCGCCTCCTTTGGTGCTGCTCTGTGTTCTGTTTGTGCGCTTTTCTCTCGTTGAAAAGACGGGCGCGCGCGGGGATGCGTTGTTGTTTGCAGGGACCGAGCCTCTCCCGTCATTCGTATTCCAGTTTCATCTCGCCAAAAATGAGGAATTGATTCAGAGCCGAGTGGTGTGGGACCCCATCGCTCTCCCACCGCGTTCGGCCCACTGTCTGCACCATAGCTCAAGTCTCAGGCATCAGGCTTGAGACTCACACACTGAGGATCAGTCTCACGCTAGGTCTAAAAAATCTCGCGCAGTTTCAATGAAAGCTACCGAGTTGGATTAGCAACATTTTAGCAGTATTTTAAAGCAAAAACAGATGAAAAAACTACTGTGCACCATCCCTGAAACTGTACCTTTCTCTGAACAAACACCTTCTCTACCTCCTAACACAGGGTGGAGAAATGAGAAGGCTAAAGTAAAGATAGGCTATACGAGGGTTACTGACACAGTCCCCTTCTCGCCGATGCAGGGCCCCCGTCTCCACCTCCGTAGTGCAAAACCGTTTAATATTTCACACCGTGCAACGGGGAATCGGGCTAATTATCTTCGAACAATTCTGGTAACAGCGTGACCTGTGCTTATAGGAGGGTGCGTTTCCATGTATCGCCTCTATGTAAATGAAGCGGGGCTTCTCCGCGCTCGGGAGCGTTATTAAAAAATGATGACCTCCGGCTAATTATTAGCTAGCGCAGCCCCCTCAGAGAGGACCAGCCATTGTTCTCGCTCATGGACTTGTACATGAAAGTTGGATGCCGAGGATGGTGGGTGAGGGAGCTCGCCGGTAATCTGAAAATATCCCTTCAAACTGCCTGTTGCGTAATTGGGCCTCACAGCTTCCTGGTGGACAGGTGGGGCACGCAACGCTGCCTCTTACTGTGTGTAAAATGTATAAATATACGTATAACAATGCTGTAACTCCAGAATAACATATAGAAATGGGCAGCCTCGTTGCCTTTATTCCTGCCGTGAATCGCGCATATAAATGAACACACAGTTATCTAGATTACATAACTGACAATTCATGATAAAAGTTGTTTTTTTTGCCAGATTTCCAAGAGACAAAATCTGTCAAACTCATGGGTTACAGTATGACTCATGAAGCATGACGGCGAAAGGCAATTTATAAAGACGCAATTATTCGAGAACAAAGAGCGCAATCACAAACAATACAGTCTGTTTAAATGCACCTTGTCACTCCATCTGTTCGTCCTTATGTCCTGTAAACACATGCTTTACTTAAGAAGTCCCTTTGACTGGAGCAGGTGTGCTATAGAAGTGATACACAGCTGAACCCCTGTCATTTACCCTTCAGAAAGCACTGCACAGAAGGACTTCATTTGAGAATGGCTGATGTTTGCATTGGTTAGTAGAGAAATTGGGACTAACTCTTGTGACGGGAATTTCCAAACCTCGCACATGCCGGTCCACGTGAAAAAAACATGTATTGAGCAAGAGTATGAAGATTTTTGACTTAATATTTGTCACTGAGTCGAGTGACAAATTGTAAAAAAAAAATGACCTTGAAGCATGTAGTTTGTATTTTGTAATAAATTCCACTGCATGTTACTCAAAGTGAATATTGTTTTTCATTGGTCCAAACAGTCTATTCCCACAAATTAATTCATTTTTACAAAATGTAAGAATTTCAATATAATCTGGAAATAAACCACTAAGCTTTCACTTTTTTCATTTTTTCATTCATAACACAAGCTACTGTGTCTGGTAGTGTTCTGGCTTTCTGTGTTCAGCGCAGACAATACCAAAGGCCAACAACTTTCCTGCAGGCTAAAACTTCCTGGCCAAACATCGCCTCCTAAATCATCTAGCGACGTGTCGACAGGGCCGCGATGGGACCCGCGGTGAAGGTGGAAATGGCGGCTGACTGATTTGTGGCCTGGCAGGCAGTTGGTCGGTCAGATTAGAAGGACATTGATCAGTTCTGAGAAAACATCCTCGGGGCTCAGAAGAGGATTCCCAATGCTGACCTCTGCACCAGCAGTTCAGTACCAGGGTATATTGGAAGTCTAGACATCAGGGAAATCGATGGTAACGTCTAGCAGGGTGGAAGGCAGGCAAAGCCTTCCCTGTATCCATCAAGGCCTGTTTGTATTTTGGTCTTTTCTGTGGAATCCTGTTGGTAACTGGCTCAATGGTCCCATCACAGTCGGAACCCTGGCATTTTTCGCAGATTCTCATTTGCAGAACGTCCAAACTACTGGTAGTTTTGGATAGCCGGACAAGGGCAAAACGGAAGCAACACAATAACACATGCGCTCGCGAATAAAGTTGGCAGAGAACCAGTGATTATGCGAGCCGTGAAGCGCAAAGCTTTTAGAATATGACTCCGGCACCCTTTCTTTAGCCCATCGCTCATTGTTTACGACTCGCATGCTTGGAATCGGAGAGGCCTTACGAGCCATAATGTAGAGAGATAAAAGAACGGAACGTGATGCGCGAGCATGTCTCTGAATAATGCGCCGGGGCCCGCACAATCGTTCCGCGCGCAGTAAAGGCTTAAAAGTTGTCGCTTCGCGGCGTCGTTAAAATGAGGAGTCGTTTGCATGCCGTTTCGTCGCATCACTCATGTGTCCGCGGAAGTGCGCGTCCGGCCCGATTTCTCATGCCGACGCCTCTGGCCCCCCCCCTGATTCATGGCCTTTTCATGTGCTTCAGATACGGTGATAGATTCAGTTTATCTGAATGAACCTTTTTTTTATTTTTTTATTTTTTTATTCAGCTGAGCACGTTGCTTGTATGTATCATTTATCTGTCTGCAGGATATTTTAATATACAGGTGGTGCCACTGAGGGGTTTGGTAAAATGGATGGCCGGTCATTGACTCGACTTGGGAGCCATTGACTTGCCTGGGCAGTCACTCTATCTTGGTGCGTGTCAGGCTATTCACACAGAAGGCATGGGACTGTCACTCTCTGTTAAATGAGCGCTGAACGCTGTTTTAAATGGAATATTTACAAGGTTGTTAAATTTGAACTACTAAGCCTCGTTTTCAACGGTAGAAGCCGCTAAAATTAGATGGAGTCAAGTTTGGGGAGAAAATAATCATACATGGAGAATTTGGCTATTTGACATTTTGTATTTATTCAGGAGTTATGTGATATATTGTATATTTCATCTGAATCTACTCCAGTCATATGAAGATTTGGAAATAAATTGTAAAAGAAACATATCTCATGTGACTCACTGCATTTTTAGCAGACCCTTCTCAAAACTTTATACAAGAAATAAAATTTTTAATGGAATTTTTATATTATGTCTATGGAACTCACCTATAATACAGTCTCTGTACACAAGAACTTTGCCTTCTACTTTAGCCTAAAATTGGGTTTATTATATTCCACTTGGTGAGGGGAATTAGCACTGGTTGTTACATACTGTGCTGTGATTGGTTATGTGAACTCCTGTGAGGTTATGTTTAGGGGTTGGGCCAATCACAGCAGAGTACGTAACACCGGGCTATCCAATCTAGTATCAACGAATTAGCATAGCCATTGTGCCTTATCAGTAAACCTCTGCCCATGTGTCACGGCACTGAACCTGCTTTAGTATCACTACCTTTATCACATCATAGTAATGTGTTTATGATGTCAGAGCACGACTTGTGATATGAGCCTGTGTGTTCAGTGTAAACTCATAGTGCTTGCATTTTGGGGAATGCTGGTCTGTGTACCCATAGATATAGAACCATAGATTAGTCATACGTCATAGTTTAGTGGCACACTTTTTGAGACCGTGCCCAGGTAAGATGGTGGCCAATAACTATGGTTCTATATCTATGAGCCACAGATCTGCTATCTGGCTTCTGAGACCCTATTATGACATCACAGTGGGTTAGAAAGAAAGACAGTATCAAGGCACTTTTGCCATGGGTTCCTATTATAGCTGGCTAAGAACAGTAACCAGGTAAGATGGCTGCCAAATTGTTCCATTTCAGAATACCAAATGACTATTACATCACATGATATGTCACATATATGGTTCTATATCTATGTGTGTACCCCTCTGCCTGTGTCCTGAGAGATGTGCCTCCTCTGCCAGCAGCTCACGCAGCACAGAGCCCAGGATGCGTGGGGTCCTTTCCGCAGCTCCTCCACTGGCGCACATGAGTGACACGTCCGTTTAGCGAGACAAAAAGACTGCCTGCTCAAAGACACTCTGCCGTGTGAAGGGACATCGAACCCCCGCATTCTCTCTCTCGCCACCTCTCTCTTTTGTTTTCCTCTCTCTCCCGAGGGGGTCCGTAACCAATTCTAAATGGGAAAAAAATGCTCCACAAAGAAGCTTACACAACCTCTACCCCCTCCCTCAGTCTCTCCCTCTCTCTTTCCACATTCCCTCCATCCAGCCCCCCCACCACCACTATCACCCCCCTGCATTCAGCATCTGCTCGGAGAATGAATAAATTAAAGCTTCGTCAGTTGAAGTCCCCTGACTGACAGAGGCCTGTCTTAATTGTAGCTGAAAGCCTGCTTTCTCTTTGCTAATTAGCAGACCGCGCTGCTAAATGATTTAAGAAGTCAGGGCTTATTCAGGGCCCTGCCGATCATCACTTATTCACGTGGAGTGCTCCATTCTGAGCAAACGCGGCGCCCGAGGTAAATTTATTTACTCCAATTAGCAGACTCTGTCAGGGTGCATCACCGTCTCACTTAAGTCGAGTTTTAAAGAGTAATGGACTGATTTTGTCTCCCGGTTCTGTTACGCACGGTGCGCGCTGGAGAGGACCGGGAAGGGGAGGGCGAGCCACCTCCAGTCATCCGGAATACTTCCGAAGAGACCGCAGAAGGTTTACCGGCGGACACGTATTGCGTCCTGCAAATACACGCCGGTACCAGATTCTCTATGGCTCCCACACAAGGGTCTCAGCCTTGAGGGAAGAAGACACTGGCGCCATCTCTAAGGCCCTCTCAGGCTGTGTGGGTTAAAATACTGCGTTCCTGTCATACCCTATGTCACTGCACATGCACTCTTTCCCGTTCGCGGCACCGGTTTTCCATTGCAGTGCTGTCCCCCACTGTTCTCTTTTCCGTTCTCCATCTGGAGTGAATACTGAATCTTAAGCCATTTTCCTGTCACAAAAGTGAATTATTTTCATGAGCCAGCAGTGATCCACAAATCCACAACTGGTTTCATTCTGTCAGGTTATGGTGGACTTGAGTTGGCTAGGGTTCTGGAGCATAAGGGACCCCAAGCACCCTCCTCAGGCGCTTAGAAAATAATCAGTGGTGATAAATGAAAGCCTCACCTATTTACTGTTTATTCACTTCCGTAGCATGCTATGTAGCTTCCCTTATGAAATATATTAGAACAAATATATTGAACAAAATGCATCACACTTCACAATATATTGGCAAAAATATATTTCTTTCAGACATTTAAATATACAACAACACTATTTATATTATATTATATTATATTTATATACATTATATTTTGCCAAAATATATTGTTTACAATATATTGTGTTCCATATCCTCTGCCAATGGTTGGGTTGTGGAAAACAGTCACTGGTTTATGGGTGAGTATGGCAAAGGAAAGCAGGCACATGTAAGTTCAGGGGGCATAGCAGTTAGCCCAGACTACAGTGTAGATCGGAGAAAAACGCTATGAGAAAAGAGAGGGGGGGATGAACCATATACAGAAAGATGTGTGAAGCAATATTCAATATGGCTGCTGATAAACCTCCGTACAGCGTAGACGATGTATCCGTACTGTAGGTAAGTGCGGATGGGAAAAGAGGAAGAGGAGAAGCGGGGGACGGCTGCCTACCGCTGGTTTCATGCTGAGAGAAGGGTTGCGGGGAGGATGTGTGTTCAGCGCATGTAGGCCTACGGCCCAGATGGTAGCCAAACCTAGGGCCACATGTGCTCAGTAAGTCGCACGTTATTCGGGACGCTAATACTGTTCATGTTTTTGGGAGCGTAGTTTATGGACCCTTTGAGACTCCCCTGCACAGTGCGAGGCATACTACAGAGTGACCCTTGTATTGCACCGCATGCATTTGTCAAATTAACGGAAGTGGCAGTGTTTACATTGGAAATACCACATACATACTAGCGCAGCCGTTTGACTCCAAAAGTTATTAGCTAAAGCAAGAGGGAGGCATGGATCATTTGCGTCAAATGGCAGAAAATAAATTCTACAGTGACTCCCCATGGACTAGGCGAGTCTCCGTAGATTATAATTTCCTCTGTCTCATTGGTTCCTGAAGTGGGGTACTCCCTTCCCCCAGGATGTTTAGGACCTTTTCTGGGGGCATTTGGGAAAAATTGTGTAATGGTACATCAGCTTACCTGGTTTTGTTTTTTGTAATATGCTAACATGGTGCTTTTCTAAGTATTGTAGTCCCTAAAGGAAAGGTTGACTTATGAGAATTTACCAGAGTGCTCACGCAAAGGCACACGCTCGCACACATGCACACACACACGACCCACACACACACACACACACACAAGGACACTGTTTCAGTTTTTTTTTTAACTCCACTAGTCTCAGATTTTTTAATTTTTCTGTAAAGCATGTTGATGCAGTTCCTCTGCAAGAAATGACCGCAGAAATAAAACCGAATCGAACCGAAGTGAAAGTGCAGTAATGTTGGGGCCCTGCTTTGAAACCTCCACTCTACTTTACAGCCTGGGTTCTCGTTCTCAGCCCCAGTGAGAGCAGCCTTCTTCCATCAGTCTTTTGAGGTTCCCTTCACACAAGCCTCCATTTTCACCCCTGGCCATCATGTCATTCCAAGACTTGTTTGCCTGTTGCCCACCGTTGATATTGTGGGAAATGCTACACTTGGTATTGCTGTCTCTCTTTCACAGTGCATAAGTAAATCATTCACAACACAGCTGTTTGTGTGTTACGAGTGCTAATAAACGTATTCTTTTCACAAAACAATGAAAAACTTAGCTAAAACAATTTTTTGATTAAACACATGGGGATTGTGGGAGTTGTGGCATTGTGGGTAGTCAAAAATATATATATATACAGTACGTGTCCATGTTTAACACCTTCCATCTTTCTGCAAGGCAACTCAACACCAAGAGGGGCTTAAATACAAAAATCACCTTCTCATTTACAAGGTGATTGAAAACATAGTATCTTCATTTCTTAAATGCAAGCTCTGGTATTTACCAAGGGTTAGTGCAAAGATAAACAATCGGCAGTGTTTTGAAAATCTGGCAACCTGAGAACATTAACCGAATCCGACGTTACCACAACACAAAAAAATGACACTATAACAGGAAGGAGTTTTCTTTCACAGCCTTCCGTCAAAAGGCAGCTATTTATATTATGTTCCCTCGACATGGGAGTGTGCTGTTGTGTTAATCGGGCCAGCGCTTCAGTACAGGGAACTGATTGGGCAAGAGCTGACATGACATCATAAAGCGCTGCATCTGCAGGGGTTCTCAGGTTACAGCCACCCGAGAATTCAGACATTAACAATGGAACTCCGCACTCTGGAGTCATGTTAAAAAGCCGCTCCAAGAGATCAATGCTAGTTGCTATTGCATTGTAATTCAGCCCCAAAATTAAAAGGTTTACATTTAACACAGGTATCATTTATCCAAAAGGGAGCTCCTCTTGTAGTTTTGGACAAGATGCAGAATGGCTATATTCTGTTGTTTTACACCATGGCTGTTATAGTTGTAAACTCCAACCTATGCCAATTCCTGCACAATGGGCATTCTGAGAATCAAGCCGTTTGGACAGACATTTTCTACAGGAACTTGACTCATTGTCCTACTCATATCTAAAGATGAGTCTTCTCATTTTTGGCATGTAAAGTATGGCAGAAATCAAAGCTGAACTAATGGCCTCCCGGGTGACCCATCCAGCTATTGCATTAGTCCTTGTGCAGTAACGCACCCCACCATCCAGATGTAAATTGTACCAGTGGCAATTGTGGCCCAGAGAGGAAGGGCTTTAGTTAGTTAGTCAGTTAGTTAGTTACTTAGTTAGTTACGATTTCTTGCCTCATTGCACTATATTTCCTTCTCTGGTTCATCGGTGTATCCAAATGAATGAAATCTTTATTGGACTGAATCAGCTTGATGTAAAACCTGTGCAAGAACATAAAACAACACTAAATTCAACATCAGGGTGGCTGTTAAAGCACTGTTCTAGTGCACAGGTGGGCCCCACAATCCAGGGTAGAATAGCATTCATGCCAGTGCTGACTGTAGCCAGTAGCCCCACAGGGCAATGCATATTTGGCAGTAGCCCTGCCCATGGTTACAGAGGGTTCAGTTGGCCATTAACCACATCTCACTGCTTTCTAGTGAACCCCACCTATCAAATGGGTTCATTGTTTCTCACACTCTTCATTGTACATACCCAAAATCCAAACTGTAATAGAAAGTTACGTAGAGTATTTCTTACTTTTGTAGTCTTTTTTCAAGTAACGCATAACCAAGAGATGCAATACATTATGTGTATGTTATATTTGTAAAACATTCTGTTTTATGTATTGTGCGGACAAGTATTTTGTCTCTGGATTTCCTCCCACAAATGAGAGAGTAACACTAATGCATGAATTCGTGGTGAACGAACGAATCATTTTCTAACTATTCAACCGTAATCAGCAATGTATATTTTTTTTTATTAAAAGGGAGTAATCCATTAAATAAAATCTTTTATAAATAAAATTTTTAATTCAATGATCACTGGACTAATGCTATAGTATATGCAACAAAAAGGTAACATTTATTTCATGTGTCAATGGCAAAAGCACAGCACAGCACAATTACATTGCACAGCGTTCTTAGCAGGAGTGTCCGTACAGCGCCAAACCCATAGGCTCCTTAAGACTTAGGTGCCTTTGCTGTTGTCAGCAGTGTAAATATATCAAAGCTCAATACAGAGGACAATGGTCAATGGACATTGGACATCACTACAATGCATTTGACATGATGATTCCACTGTAAAAGACTATTATATAATACTATTATGCCTGGCTTCAAAGGCAATGCACCTTATTTCTCTCTGAGAAAGAGCTCTCCATGGTGCTGAAATCTCACAGACTCTTACCTGCGACCAAGGTTCATCCGGTTGGTGTTTGAATATATAATTATGATAGAATCATGCAACAATCTCTGAGCAACTCCATAGGATCGACAGTATTGTCAGTGTCTTTATATTAAAGATAGCTTACATATGATAAGAAACTAATGATACATGATAGTTTGCTGTGCCATTTCTCAATCAAAAAAATAATAATTTAATTGCATATGAATATGTGAAATTGATATTTTTGAAAGTTAACCAAGCTTTTGATCTCTGCCCATGGTGTAATTACACTGCATTATGATATGTTTTTTAAGAATGTATTTTTGCGGTGTCAGTCCAGGTAACACAGTGAATATGTGGGCTACAGAGGTTAGTAATCTTTAACCAAAATTGATTTTAATTCTAGGTGTTTCAAACAATATTCAAAAATATATATATATTTTTTTTTACAGATGGACAACATTAAATGCCTATGTATGGAGCTGCTGATCAAGAATATTTGACATAAAATGTAAATATTTTATGTCTTTCTAGAGTAGCTATGGCTTTCCAATATTCCCCTGCATATCATCCAAATGCAATGACAAGGAAGCCCAGTAAAAATCTCTTGTTGTTTGTTCTTTTTGCTCAGTACAGATGAAGTATCACCCTGAGCTCATCCCCAAAATGCTATCTCAGAGAACAGTCCTTATGATAATCATGATTACAAAGGTGCTGTGAGACAATGAAATAAGTTCTTTTCGAAATGCAGTTATTTAAGTTATTAAATTAAGTTACTGCATAATTTGTTTTGGCACCTAGCTCAAGGGTATGCCACTGAGGGTCTATAGATGATGTTGGCCCAGAAACCTCCTGCCTACACCACAGGCCTATAAAGCACATCCACCCTGTGAGTAAATGTGTAGACCGTGCGATGTCCGCTGACAGACCGCCAGGCCCTGCATATAAACAGGGCTTTGTCTGCGCCTCTGCTCCTCTCCCAGTGTGCTTTCAGTGTGGAGGTGGATCTGGGAGGGAGAGAAGGGGAGTCTTTCATGTTAGATTAATGACTTGTGAAATTCAGAGGATCTTGAGACTCGCCCACACGGTCTCCCGCCCCACGACGGATGGAAGGTACCGGGGCATTTCATGCTTAATTTGGCCTCTCCCGGTCCGTACCCAAGACCGGTACCATTGGTGGCAGGTTGCTCTGCCCCCCACCCGTCCCTTCACCGCCCCAGGGGGGCCTGGGACTGACGCAGGTTTGCTTCAGCCCTGACAGAAGCCTGGCAAGCTCGGTTAAACCTGCGCCAGACCCAGTTTCCGAAGCACACATGTTGCAGAGAGTGAGAGAGAAAATAAAACACAATGTTAGTTATAATTAAAGTATCTTGTTACAGCAGAAACACACGTTGGGCCTTGTGGTCTGCAGATCTTACATTTGGTCCTGAATTTGCACAAAAGGTTGACCAGCTGCCGCTGACAAATTGCGAACCCTGTCGCAGTGTCCGTGGGAGTCTTTCGCGAGAAAACCATAAAACATGGTCACATAAAGAGTCGCGATTTCATCCCATCTTCCTTTATCGTCCACAACAATAGCTTGCAAAAAAAAAAAACCCGTCCATCATTCAAAATGCGTTTTCGTATATAAGCCACAGCCAGGGTTTAAAACGAGAGCTGGCGAACGGAAGTATACGGACACATATGTCATGTAAACAATAAAAAAAGGCGTTTAAATAGCGCGGCGCAGAGGATGCGTTTAGAGTGCGCCATCGTAAAAACGAACGACTGCGGGCTATATCGCGGGCGCGGAGGCGGTCGCGCTGTGTAATGCGGAGGGCCCGCGGTTAGCCAGGCCTTGAGAAAGAGGGGGTGCTGATCAACCACAGAAGGAGAAAACAAGCTGTGAAACAGGGCCTGAGAAAAATGGACTGCCTTCCTCAAAGCAGGCCAAGGTTAAGTATAGGAAACAACACGAGAGAGCGCGCTTCCAATAACTCCACATATGGCAACGGCATTGACTCTTGCTGCAGCATTTCAATTGCATCAAAACTCCTCTGCCAGCTAGCCTTGGACCCACTGCCGCTGAGCGACATATCACGACTAATAACTGTAATCTGGAAAACATTAAGAGGCTCACTAAACTATGGGACAGATCTTGCCAGCGCTTTAGTAAAAATCCGTTCATAATGGTTTCAGTGTGAGAAAGTCGATTGCTAATGTATACAGACATTTACACTGGCTTACTTTAGCAGTTAGCTCACATCACATCAGCGGAGGGCATTGAAAATGAAGGAATAAAGTAAACACTCGCACACAGAGTAAGGACATATAAGACATCCTCCAGATCTTGTTTACAGGTTCCTGCTTCTAACATAGATTTTGCACTTTCCTTTTTCCTAATTCAAAGTGATTCACTCTTATTGAACAAATGAATGCAAAATAGTCTCTCGGCGTAAATTCTTGCTGTGAAGCGGATAAAGGGGTTTGCCATACTGTCCACCATGGGACACAAAACGGTACTTACACCAAACCATCACACAAATGGTGAACTAGACTCAACTGTCTGTCACCTGTGATCATCTGCAGTGCAGCGCGCAGACAGAGTGTATTCTATTAATGATATTGAAATGATATTAATTGGGTTGAGCATCCCATCTATCAAGATGAAAGGAATATAGTTTGTTATTGAGGGTACACTCGCATTTCGGCGAGGGCAATCTTTCCTCCCCAAGCGCGTGGGAGTTTTTAATAATGTGGAATGATGTGAGTTTTGCCCTGGGAATATTCCCGCTTTTCATCAATCTGCTGTTTTCTCTCTCGGTGTCCCCATAGCCTAAGATGGAGATGTACAAAGGAACACCAGATTGTTCGTGAAACTGTTGCACTAAACGGCATCAGAGAAAATGATGATTCTCACCGGCGGATTAAATTATTTATTTTTTTTGATTATTTTGAAGGTTTCAAGTCTCCTTTTGTTGTCCACATTTTTATCAACGTTGAACAGCAACAAAAACAGCCCAGTAACAACAGTAACAACCGAACCGGATGCTGTAATATTATTGTGCCATAAATGTTTATTAACATGCTCATATCCACCTGAGAGCCGGCAGTATTACATTGTTTTGACATAATGCAAGTGTCTTGGATAACAAAAAAAAGGTTTCAATAATATTATTTATTTTATTTTTATCGAATGTCCCTCGTAGTGTAGATTTCAGCTTCATATAATATATGGTTCTTGAGATTAAAACCAGAGACTCAAAAACGGGACAAAAATGAATAGCCTTAGTCTTAGGAGGATGTATAGTACAGTCCGTAAGTACTTGGACATTGACACCGTTTTTGTTGTTTTGATGACTGCTGTACAGGCCTGGCAGAGCCTCACCAGGGAGGATACCCTGCATCTGGTGATGTCTATGGGTTGCAGACTTCAGGCAGTCGTCAATTGTCATCAAGGGTTTGTAACCAAGTACTAAATATGACAAATGTATTTAAGATTATGTCAATTTGTCCAATGTCTTTTGGTGCCCTAAAATGGGGGACTATGTAAGGGCTGTAATTCCTTTGCAAATGACCCATTATGCTTGTAAATACGCTCAAATCTCAAGACCGTCTGCTCTTTAATCGCATATTCATTGTTTCATTTCAAATCCAATGTGCTGGAGTACAGAGTCAAAACAACAAAGATAACGTTACAAAACAAACAAACATTATGTTAAATTTAAAGGCATTAAGATACCGTTAATAGGTTCTCGAATACAAATATTATGAAATGAACAGAAATTATATAAAAACAATTGTTTAATAGTTATAGGACATTTAACATTTTTCTGGTGACTGAATACCCATTGTTGTTATATTATTGAGCTTTCAATGAACATTTACATGACTTAACAGTACAGACTTTACAGTAAATTTATATTTAGTTTTATTCATAATTTACTATAATCAAAGTTCATGTTTGCTGTGTAGTGGAGTTAAAAGAAAACGGTATTTAGAATTGGAACAGGGTCAGGGAGTGGATTGAGGAAGAGATGATCTATGGAGTCACCGCCCATTAGAGGACGGTCAGACCAGCTCACGGGCTACACGGTTTCGGCTTTGTTTAACGACAAGGAAGGAAGAGACTGCTTTCCACTGACAAGACTTGGCCTCCGCCAGACTGTTTCTCCAGAACCCATCATAACTTTCCTATCGCAGCTCTGCGGAAGAATGTTCTGGAAAAGGAATGATCATCAAGATTTATAAAAATCACTTCCATCTGGACAAAAGGAGGTGAAGGGTGGAGGGTGGGAAGGGGGATTTCTCCCCCCTTTAACATCTGGAGAAGCAATTTGAAGCAAATGGAGAGACAGAGACTCACTGCCCACCCAATAAATAACACGAGGAACAGAACCATTTAAATCTACAGGCTTCCACCGGCAGTTTTTTTTTTTTTTTTTTTTGCCAGATCAAATTAGACTGAGTTTAGGCTCGCAATTACCCGTCAGATGTTGCGTGTGTACATAACTGTGTTTCTGTAGCGTAGTGTTTAAAGATCATTCATCCTGGACGGTCTTAGCATTTGTCTTGTTGTAGAGAAGTTTTTTTTTTAAATATAATCCTGGCCAATATCATCTGGAAAATGATACAGGGATGTAGCGCCAGTCCTGTGCATCTGCCTCTCTGGCTTTCTGGGTGATTGCAGAGCGATTTCTCTCTAAAGCTTTCTCATTGGCCGTTCCTCTCTCTCTCTCTGGGGCTATGTGAATACGTAGCGGTAAATCTCCCAGCTTCACCTCTTTACGTGTCAGAAACAGGCCGTGTGTGGTTCTTCTTGTGACATTTGCTGTACATTGTAAACCCCGTGCAATTAAAGCACATGGAACTCTCTTTTATGCTTTCAATTCTGTTATAATGACTTATTTGTAGCCGAGACTACCCAATGACCGAAGTAATATTGCATTTTGGTTTTAAAATAAAATATATAGAATCGCATGAATTACAATGCATTCTGATATGTGTGGCCAGTGCATAATTTACTTATGTGTATACCTATGTGTGCATAGAAAAGTGTGTGTGTGTGTGTGTGTGTGTACTGAAAGAAGTGACTGCTCTGATTGTGATCCACTGGACACCAACACATTTTAAAAGAATATTTATTTAGAAAAACGGCCCTTCCTTAGGATTCCCATAGGTTTTTAACAGTTTATTGAACAAAAGACGCTGATGCATTTTGGACACCAAGTCCTTCCTCGGAGAACCAAGAAAGAGTGATAAACGGGCAGATAAAGTATGCAGTATGTACACAACAATCAAAGGATAACCATAATCTATCGTGTAAAAGAATATACGCCTAATTCTCTTAGTCGTGGGGGGCAGGGCCCAATCTCTCCCTTCGGTATTAGCCCGAGCAGAGGTCTAATGAGAGAGGGTAGGGAGGGGCTGGGGCTGTTATTGGAGAGGCTGGTATGGGAGGTGGCAAACTGCATCTTCAATAAAGATAACATGATGGGATCAAGAAAAGTAATGATTAAAAGGTGGGGGAGGAAAGGGAGGCATTCAAAAGGTAAAGGGCGGGAGAGAAAATAAACGCTTATGGCTTTCTGAAAGGAAAGACAAGCCCGATGGTTTTAAAAATTCAGAGAACACGCATTTCTGGCAAGAAACCTTCACGGCAACACACGGCAAGCACCTAATTCTAAGCAAAAAATTGTTTTAAAGATTAATTTAATTAGTTAATAGTTCTAACTAATAGTTCTAACTAATTGTCGTTTGCCGTAAGTGTAAATTTAAATTACTGTGGGAGCACGAATGTTGGGTGCAAGCTTTGTTATCGCATGTTTCCTGCCCCAGGCAGGTGAGCCGTACAGAAACTACCACTCAAAACTGCCCCCGCTGTCCAGCAGGTTGTCCAATTACCTTGGTCCACTAACAAACTCAGAACTAGGGTGGGAAAACAACTATTTGTTCCAACTATTTAATTTTTTGTGTTTATTAAGTGCTTACAGGAAGTCTACAGGAGCTCAATTGAGTAGTTCAACAGGCACTGATTCTGGGACTCTCCAGTACCAGGGATGCATAGCCCTGCAGGGACTGTGACCCTCCAGTACCAGGGATGCATAGCCCTGCAGGGACTGTGACCCTCCAGTACCAGGGATGCATAGCCATGCAGGGACTGTGACCCTCCAGTACCAGGGATGCATAGCCATGCAGGGACTGTGACCCTCCAGTACCAGGGATGCATAGCCCTGCAGGGACTGTGGCCCTCCAGTACCAGGGATGCATAGCCATGCAGGGACTGTGACCCTCCAGTACCAGGGATGCATAGCCCTGCAGGGACTGTGACCCTCCAGTACCAGGGATGCATAGCCCTGCAGGGACTGTGACCCTCCAGTACCAGGGATGCATAGCCATGCAGGGACTGTGACCCTCCAGTACCAGGGATGCATAGCCCTGCAGGGACTGTGACCCTCCAGTACCAGGGATGCATAGCCCTGCAGGGACTGTGGCCCTCCAGTACCAGGGATGCATAGCCATGCAGGGACTGTGACCCTCCAGTACCAGGGATGCATAGCCCTGCAGGGACTGTGACCCTCCAGTACCAGGGATGCATAGCCCTGCAGGGACTGTGACCCTCCAGTACCAGGGATGCATAGCCATGCAGGGACTGTGACCCTCCAGTACCAGGGATGCATAGCCCTGCAGGGACTGTGACCCTCCAGTACCAGGGATGCATAGCCCTGCAGGGACTGTGACCCTCCAGTACCAGGGATGCATAGCCATGCAGGGACTGTGACCCTCCAGTACCAGGGATGCATAGCCCTGCAGGGACTGTGACCCTCCAGTACCAGGGATGCATAGCCCTGCAGGGACTGTGACCCTCCAGTACCAGGGATGCATAGCCCTGCAGGGACTGGGACTCTCCAGTGCCAGGCTTGAGTAGCCCGGCAGGGACTGGGACTCTCCAGTGCCAGGCTTGAGTAGCCCGGCAGCAAGTGCGGCCCTCCAGAACTAGTGCAGAAAGCAACACCACTGAAAGCAGTGTGGCCCTCCAGTACCAAGGTTATAACGTGCCCACAGGTTCCCTAAAAATAGTGAAAGTAGATCAGAACAAACTGTTTAAATGAACTGGCGCAGCTGTGAACTTTATAAACGTGAGATTTAAGAAATGTTCCCATGTTCCCCAGCTCATAAATAACACTCCTCCCATGATTCTGTTGAGCCTCAGCCTTGCACACAACACCAGAACGCCATTGTGAAACATCGCATGCCTTTACCGATTCTCAGGCTCAGTCAGGGAATTTTGAATGCGAGCCTCTATTTTTCAAGAATCTCATTTAGGGCAGTCCAACATCATCAGTCCCAACACTCCCCACATAGAGCAGTAAGAAAACACTGTGAATAGATAGATTAGAGTATTGTGATCTTCTTCAGGCCCTCTGGGTGGGCTTGCGCTACAAATGTAATCCTCTGGTGTAACAGGCTGCCCGCCTCTACTAGCCTTCTGTTTGACCTGGAGGAATCCTTCATCCCCCTGGAGTCTCTCTGTTCCCACTGTCCTTCTACCTTTCTCTCAGTCACCGCCCCCCATGGGAGGGGGGACATTACAGGGCGGCAGGGATGAGACGAAGGGTCCGCAGGTGAGTCTGACGACAGAGCGGGGGGAAAAAAAAGAGAGAGAGAGAGAGAGAGGGGTTATTTGGCTCATGAATTGTTGATGAAACATGAGAGGAGCCAAGCGAGGGTCAGTGGGAAATTGTGTGTCCTATCAATATTGTATCTGGCTTTTACGCGCAAGTACAGAGGGGTGAGCTTTACGCACAGGTTCTTGACACTTTACTCTTCTTCTGTGGTGCTATTAGCTGCAGGTTGGTAAAGGTTTCCAGTGTCGGGCGTCACGATATGAGACACAGGATGGGCCAACACCCCGTCAAGCTTGTGAAGGGAGTGCTGTATCCGGGTTCTAGAATGAATGTGTGTGTGTGTGTGCACGTGTGTGCACGCGTGTGTGTGCGTATGTGTGTGTGTGTGTGTGGTCCATGATTTAGTTCATTTGTCGTTTATAAAAACCAATATCAAAATCAAAGCACATATTTAAAATATATTCAGACAGTTTTTTAAAGTTTAAATAACTGAAAGCCATTGACATTCTCAGTAGAAGGTTATTGAGACTATCGATACATATTTACAGTTTACATTAATAAAGCTTTTATAGACCGGCAAACTCCGCAGTCACTCAGTAACTATATAGTAATATATAGTCCTGTCAAAGTCATTTTCCATGTGCTGCAATTCATTTGACGAGTGCAACTATTGATTAGCTGAATCCAACCAACACATAATCATTTTAAATACAACCTTTCTTGAGACCACATCACAATCTACAATCCGCCAACTGCATACACGCACACACAGGCATGCCTCTCTCCTCAGCCTATGTTACACAAGACACACGTACTGAAACAACCGAGCATACATCTTTCGGTCGCTAAATTATGCATGATGTATTAAAACTACAGCATGACTGGAAACGGGCGCTTGCTCTTCATCCAATTTAGAGTCACTTTTCATAAATTGTATTTTTTTTTTCAAAGTGGGAATGAGTCCAGTCTCCAGAGAATGGGAAAGTTCCCTTCGAAATGTGCGCTCACCGCAGGCAGACTCAGGGGAGCCCAGTCAAACGCTTTAAACGCTGACCGTATTGCACTCTTGAGCTTGAGATTATAAGTTTCTGAGAGAGTGTGCACGTTTGCTCAGTATCTAACAGGCTTTCTGCGTGGGGTTTATCCAGGCATCTGAGTCCTTACTGTCATTATTAAATGATGTATTTGCTCAGCAGATGGTCTTATGCTGAGTGAATGCCATAGCTTACATCTTACGTAGTATGCATCTGGATAGTTACTGAAGCTATTTAGGCTGCATACCTTGCTAAATGCTAAATGGAAATATCCCACTTGGGATTTGAACCTGCAAATTTCAGATAAATAGTACAATGCCATGTGTTTCAGTCAATGACTATCCATTTCATAGCTGCAAAATAATTCACTGTAGTCGCTTGCCGTAAATGAAAACAATCATTCATATGACTGCGTTCATAGTATCGTGCAGCCCTATTTGAACTTTTAAAAAAACTATTTTAAAACTTTGCCTATATGAGGGAATAACAAGTGCAGGAATGCTTACTAAGAGTCTTTATATTCATACGTCAGTATTTTTTGCAATATAAATACTTAAATATAATACTTAAATCATTTCTAAGAACTCAGGGGTGTCAAACCCCAGTCATGGAGGGCCTCATTGTCTGGTGGTTTTCGTGCGTTCCAGTGCGAGCGATTCATTTGAAGTCATTGATTGGCTAAAGAGTCCACAAACCTTGCTTTCTAGGCCTTAATTGGCTGCTGATTGAAAGAAAACCACACATACCTGCATGCAATGCAGTCCTCCAGGAGGTTGATACCCCCTAGTCTAACTGAACAAAAAATACAGAGCCTCCAAAATTCAGTCTGGAAATGTGCACATTGTAAAAAGGAATTAATTAATACCTTTTTTACAAAGCCGTCTTCAGCTTTGAGTTAAGAGTATCATCTTAATAATCAGGGGTTATCACCTTTTCTGATATTTATACATTATCACCATCACCTCATACGTATTTCAAACTTACTCAAAAGGATCAAACTGAAACCAATAAACCATTGAATCACAGAGAAATTATTGAAAAGTAACAGTTCATAATACAGTGTTATGGATGCAGCACTAAAGCGGTTAAGTCCAATGACTCCAGACCGAAACCAAAGAAACAGACACAGGCTAAAACTGTGTAGTAATTGAACAAAATGGCCTTAATGAAGTGCCGTACGCGGAGGTAATGTAAACAGTTCTAGATGCACAGCCGTGAGCGAAAGCTACTGAAATAATTATCGTTTCCACACCAGCCTTCGTGTATTTGGTTTGTTTCTCACAAATGATTAGACAAGCTCATTTGTAAAATCAGCTTATGAATTCTTTGTAAGCTTTGTTTCAGGTTAATAATTTATATTACTGCACAGAACGGATTAGCTTTTTTTTTCACCAGGGGAAAGTAAGTAATAACTATATGCTTAGCAAAAATGGACTCATTGTGCTATGAATTATTTTAATGAACAATTAAGCTTGAATGGGGAAATGGCTTGCGCCGTGTTCTGTTGCTTTACTTTTTTTTCTGAAACAATTAAATGAAACAGTGAAGCTACCAAAGTCATGGTTAGGATCAATTCTGTCACAATTCAGCCAATTCAGAAAGTTATTTAGTCAATTAATTAATTGAAGAATTCTAATGGAACATATAGGCCATTTTCGATAAGGGAAGGGAACTTCTTCTTGATTATTTTCATCAATTTTTCACTTTCTGAATCCACTTAATTGAAATGAGCACAAACCCTGACCCAGGCACACAAGTAAGTAAACGATTGCTTTTTTTATATGAACGAAAGCTCTCTGTATTTTCACATTTTAGTTAAATTTCTTTGCCTGTTGATCATTTGATTGGCTGTGTGAGGTACACCGTAAACCATGAGTGTCAAAGGGAGGGATGCTGAGATAGTCTCACAAAGCCCAGTGCACCACAAAGCTCTCATCCCCACTCTCTTTACACATCTGTGAGCAGCACCTTTCTCAAATTACCCAGCAGGCTGTTTGTTAAAGTGGTCACAGATCAGGAGCTGCTTGGTATGTGGCTCACTTCAGCTGATTTGCCTACGGAAAGGAACACGTATGTCTGCTGCACTTCCTTCAGACCATCAATGACACAGAATAAAAGTCTATACCTAGAAAACATTGGCAGTGCATGCAAATATATGACAAATGGTATCGTCGTTTTGTTAGAATAGCACATCACTGGTAACCTCTGAACCAATGGCAGAAAACGTTATGCATTGCAAGTATACAGGATTAGCATGCACATACTACATGCCCCAAAACATTTTTGGGAGAAGAATATAATTTATGCCTATAACCATAAACAATATTGAATGACCAGTAATATAAAATATTGAAATATTTCTTTGCAGTGGTGCAAAATGTGATAATTCATCTCATAAAACTTGGGTCAACTGGGATTGCAAGTAATAATTTGTCAAAAGCATCGCAATGGTGATAAAAAAAAAACCATTTAATGTGTGTTTAGACTTCTGTCATACCCTGCAATATCTCCCTAAATAATGCTGAAGAAGAGCTATAGAAGCTATGAAAGCCTACTGATGCTTAGAAATGTATTTTCATTTCCCCACTGGAATGCCAAAATGGAATGTATGCATTTTAAAGAGCCTTAAACAGTTTTTTTTAAAGATTAAAAGTAAACAAAATTGAAAGTAGAGAAAAAAATGGCCTGTCCAGCGAATTTACTAACTAAAGCGACAGAAAATTTGTCTAATTTGTATATTATTCAAGGAAATGCTAAATGCCCTATGCTAAATATTTCTTTCAACAATTCTGGATGATTTTTGGGAACATTTTTAAAAATCTTGTGACTTTACAAATATCAATCAGGTTACTTTGATAAATTATTGACAAAAGGCCCCCATTTATATAAAGCAAATAGTACATCCCTGAGTGATAAATTATACCAGTTGTGTACAAAATCCCTCTTTACTCACAGAAATATAAGGGATGCTCATGCATTCAGAAAAGAAACCCATGCAGGCAGTTTTGACATGGTCCTCTTGTGTTGACTATGGTAAATTAAGATTAAAACTTAAAATTACATAATATCGAAATATTACAGAATAACAATTCTCACATATTTTAGTGACGGACAACTGAAGTGAAGCTTTGGTAGATGCTTGGTAGCAAGTTCTTGATATGAATGTTACTCAATTCACTATTTCCCCAGTAAAAATGTTAAAGGATTTAATTCTGTAAACCAAGTTTACAATGCCTGGTACATTTTGCCAAAAAAATGTAAAAAAAGATTTTATGCGGTCGAAGACACCTATTGAACCTAAACAAAATGCAGACTATGGGTACCATACCAAACATACACAGTGAGTTGGGCATTTAAACAGAACATAGCAGGCCTTCTTATATCCTGGGCTTGTTGAGAAGTTCAGCCCAAAATAAAGGACGGCCTGTAGGTTGAATTCCCAAACACAGTTGATGTTTTTGAGCTGGTAATTGAAGTCATGGTCATGTGATGCCACCTAGTGGGAAATATGAGACTTTAACTTATAAATACTGCAATTATTTGAGGCAATCTTTTTTCAACATAAGTCATCTTTTTTAAATGTCCTATTTCTATCAATATTTAAGTATGGACCATTTTAAATTATACTCTCAAAATAATAATATTAATAATCATCATCATCATCACATTTTCTAGTAAGTATGGTGTTTATACTACCAGTTCATAAAACATATTAAATGTATGAGGATTTAATTTATCAGTTGAAATAATTTGTTAGGTTAATATACATGTGTCAAACATGGTTGTTTAAATAAAAAATTTTATGACATCCTGGCCAATCAGTCCATCTAGGATCATTGTTTTGCCTTTTTAAGATGAATTAGTAATACACGTACACCCACCAAATAGTAATATCCTCTTGTTCTGCTGACAAAACTCAGTTTATAGTTTTGTATTTCACAATAATTTCACCAAAATTGTGAAGAAGAAAAAAACCACTGTAAAATCCCACTTCTTGTTAGGGCTAAAACATTTTCTTAAACTGCATTTAAACTTTTTGTACATATCTGAATACCCAAATATTTAAACTAATGAGTTATAATTTTTTTTTTTTTTTTTTTTTTTATTTTTCTCTTTTTTATTATTTCATCTTGTTTCACTATGAAGTATTCAGTAGTCAAAGACATGAACATGTTTTTCAGTTGGTCGTTTTGTTTCTAGGAAGAAGTTTGAAGAAGCCAAAGAAGCTTCTAATATCCCAGCCAGCCTATCGGGTGAAAGATCTTACTCAAGCACTAATAAACATTTCAATATTATGTCAGTAACTTAGCTAAAATACAGAAATGTCATAATTTTATCAAAAGTTTAACTAGCCTCCTGGCAGTAGTATTAGTCATAATGTGTTTGCTAGCTAGTTAATCATGTTCATGAATTCTATTGTTATTGATTATTTTATTGATTTTTTTTTTTGATTGATTTTTTTTTTTTTTCATTTACATCATAAAGAAAGACAGCCCACACATACGCTTAAATAACAACACACTACACCACATCATTCTCAACTTAGACACAGACAAGAAAACAAAACAAAAAAAAAAAACAACAAAACATTCACAACACATACCAGGATTAATGAATAATGATTAGTAGATATAATTCTTATATATAAAGAGATGTGCTCTTCTGCTTTTTTCTTTGGCTTTTATTTTTTTTTTTAAAGAAAAAAAAAAACAAAGTAAACAACAACCGCAGTGTAACCGCCTTTCTTAAATCTATCTCTGCCAACCTCAAGTACAGGGTAAGTGGTACCTCAGATACAGATTACATATATATTAATATTTAATTATATTGCAAATTAAATAGAGTCTCAATTCTTATTTTATTTTTTTTTTTTTTTTTGTTCTGTATTACTTACATTTTTTTTTTTTTTGATTGATTAATTCACATTATATAATAATAATCTAAAAATATGTGTTGGATGGATAAAAATCAAATAATATTTAATTTCTTTTCTTCTGACAAGGGCTGATGCGCCTTGTCCCAATTAAACAATTTTTTTAGGCGATTCCATAATCGTACCATTTCACATTTTTTGTACCCACCCTATACAGTACTGCCCATTCCCAAAACTATGGGCTTATGGCTAAATGTTTTGAAATCTTGATTTCCAAGATGTAGCCTAACTTTATCTACTTACGTCTTTGTTTCCCCAAATAGCTAAATAAAACGTCTTTCAAATAATGTTTGTCTGCTACGTTATGAGAAAGATGTTTTGTAGTTGCCCCAATGCCCTTCGGTATCCACTTATTGTATGTCGCTTTGGATAAAGACGTCTGCCAAATGAATGTACTGTAATGTACTAAAGCCTGATAATTATGGATTACAGATAGCTGGCAGGTGCTTATTCACTTATTCCTGTCCTGGTATTCTTTGCGAAGTAAAGCCAGAGAAAGTCCGCTGTGAAGGCACCAAAAAAGAAAGAGTACTCAAGTAATCGCAAGGACAAATTAACTTGTCATAGTGTAGAGATAATTGTAAAATGCTCCACCTCTACTCTCAATGTAGCCTGAAAAAAACATGCCATTACCTGTAAATACTCACAGATTTTTTTACTTTCAGTTTTGCTTCAAAGAATTTAAAGGGCAATAGTTTCCTTCATTGACAACTGGCTTTATCTACTTCTTCTAGGTAACTGGCTAACATATTTGACTGTCTCTGCTAACCTACACTGTGATACACTGAGATATACTTACAGTGCCCTTCACTATTATTGGCACCCCTGGTAAAGATGAGTAAAAAGGGTTATAAAAAGTTCCCCGTTTGGTTAATTAGCTTAATGTCAGACTGAAAAAATGAGAAAAATCCAACCTTTAATTGAAGTAAATTTATTATGAGAAAAAAAATCCCTCATCAAGAAATAATTATTTTTAACAAAACCACGTGTGCCACAATTATTGGCACCCCTGCATTTATATATAGAATAAAGAATAAATGTTTAATATTTGGTTGCCTATCTTTTGCATGCCATGACGTCCTGATGTCTGTGACCCAACAACATCAAAAAACTCTTTATAGCTTATTTTCTGGTACTCTTACAAGCGATACTATAACGTCTCTGCATTTGAATGGATCTCTATGAGAATTGGGGGGTGGGATTAGATTTAGCTGTAAATTTCACTGAAACAGTACGGAACACATGGTTGGCTAAATGGCTCTAAGAATTATTTTCTTTTTTTCAGTGTGAGATTAAGCTAATTCAACAAACGGTACATTTTGTATAACCCTTTTAACTCATCTTTACCAGGGGTGCCAATAATAGTGGAGGGCACTGTATCTTCTCAAACACTATTGTGCCGTAATTTTTTTAGTGGCTTCAAATAAGTTTGTTTGACTGCCGAAATTATGGAAAGCTATGGTCAAAGAACTATGGAGGGTGATTGGTTTAAAACAAAACAAAAAACAAAAGGGAATAGTTTCATTGTGATATTGATTATAAGAGATGGAAAGTATTTCATAAATTTATATCTAATCTTATTCAGTTGTGCAGTGGCTTAGCATGATCACATTTGCATAGCATAATTATTGTTTTACTGCCTATCCTGTTTTTGTGCTTATATTAATCCTGGTTATTTACAGTTGATGTTGTTTACATGATGGCATTGGAACTCACTTGGGACAAAATATAAATAAATATCATTATAATGTGGAAAAAAACAAAACATAATATTATTTTTTGGATTTTCTAGTTGCTTTTTTCTGTTTTGCAATTCAAAATAATTTTCACAAATCATCCTCCATTATGATCTAGCAGAACTGACAATGTTATGGTAAAGTTCCACTAGATGGTAATAGTGCGCCATCTATCAGCCATAAGGACTCATAGCATTACCTTGAATGTTCTTTTACTGGTTTGGTGAAATGTTTTTCAGTTATCTTCTTGCTAATGGAATATGCAACATAAAAGTTATTTCTTTAAACCTTGTCATTTTGCAATATACATTACTAGCAGAAAAAATAAAATATAATACAAATAAATACAGGGGTGACCTGTACAAGCATGATGGGCTGCACCTGAACCAGGTACTGCAGCATTGGGCCAGCATATGCTTAGAGTAGCACAGGATTATTTAGGATTATTTAAACTATGGATTTGGGGGGCAGGGAAGTTAGAGAGTGAAAGGAGAAGGGAAGTGCAGACGGCCCAGATGGAAGCTGTCAAAGCTACTTATAATAATAGAGAGAACAATAATTATTATTTTTAGAGCAGAATTTTAGTAAGGGTGGCTTGAAGTAGTGAGGTGTGATGGAGCGTAGTGGAGAGAATATGCAGCAGTGGAAGTCTGAAATGTCTTTTACGTTGGCCCTCCAGAGGCAATTTTCATCTAGTTTCTACAAGTCTTATTTAAGTGTCAATATCTCAAAAAATATTCACTGCACATCCATGGTTTAAAGTTCGAATTCATCATATCATTCATAAATTTGCAACAGAATAAATTTATTTCAGAATCATCACAGTACATACATAATATGCATAAAATATGTAGCCTAATGTTTTTAAATACGTTTTTTAAAAGAAGTACAAAAGCACTCATGTTTTTACATAACAACAGCAATGTATTTCAGCCGTAAGTGTAATAGGTGGTCGCTGTGAAAATGTCAACTTTATGAGACTTTGGTGAAATGTAACAAGATAAACTCTTCAGGGTAAATCAGAAAGCAGTTCTAGCGTCCTACCAGGTATAGTATTTGGTTTTATAAACATATTTATACAAGTGAAAAAAATTTGGTGTGTAATAAACCAAAAGTGCATCGGGTAGGCCTACTGTATAGGCCTATAGACAGTACAGTAAGAAAGGGGAAATGCTGAATGCTTATTAGTATAACGATTTTTTTAAAATATTATTGTTTCTATAATGGGAACATGATTTTCTTAGCATGTATAAATGTTACATTTTATGTATTTTACAGTCTGTGGCTGTGGTAAGACTAGGGTTGTAAGCGCTTTGGGCTATTAATAGCACCCTGCTATTTGTTTGCCCTGCAGTGCAACAGAAGAGGCTGGGGTTTTCGCAAGCAGCGACCGTTTTAACCAATCCTGTGTTGAAATTTACGGGGTTTTCTTAAAGCTGTAGTTTATAATATCAGACAAACATGAATGCTGTAATTGGGATGGATATGTCTACCACTAGGGGGCCAACGTGGATCGGGTTAAATGCTAGAAATATAAAAATTAATTTTTTGTAACTTTAGGCTGCTATGAATATTGGGGCGATGTAATTGTTGGGATTACAGAGACATGGATTGGGGAAGGGGGTGAGGATGAATATACAGTGAGCACAATAATTAATTGGACAGTGTTATTTTGGTTCTGTACTCTAGCACTTTGAGTTTGGGTCACAGACATCAAGACGTCATGGCATGCAAAGGATATGCGACCAAATATTAAAAATGATTACTTTATTCTACATTATGTTAAACTGTCCAATATTTTCGATGCCCGAAAATGGGGGGGAGGACTATGCACAAAGGGTTCTATCATTTTTAAATGGCTCATTCGATATAGATGAAAATATTCTCAAATTAAAGCTGACAGTCTACACTTCAACCTCATTGTCATTGTATACTTTCAAACTCAAAGTGCTAGAGTACAGAACCAAAATAACAAAAAATGTGTCACTGTCCAATTAATTATAGTGCTCACTGTAATATAAAAATGTATTTGGAAACATAGATTCAGGAAGAGATGTGGGGGGCTCTATGTAAAATTAATTTTAATCTGCAGGAAATTCTCACCTCATGCCGAGCTATATGGAACCATCTCATGCCTAGCCTAGCTAGGATATTTGGATTAAGCTCATAGGGGAATGTGAATGTGAAGGGACAACATATAGGAGTATGTTATAGACCCCCAGCTTCAGACAACAGTGTGAATACATTTCTCTTTGAAAATGTAAAACTTGTCACGGAGGTGAGACTGTTATTATGGGTGATTTAAATGACCTCGCTATTCATAGAGAATTGGGGACAGGACAAGAAAAAAGTGAGAAAGAATTTCTTAATGTTGTAAATTATCATCGTTGGCACAGTATATGTCAGAAAGTCTACAAGAGTCTAATCATTTCTGGATCTGCTATGTAATAATCCTGACAGAATTTGCAGCATAGAGGTAGTGGAGCCACTTGTTTGGACAAGTGATTATTGCACAGTTAGGTTAGATGTATTTCGACAAATTAAGAGGGCCTCCTCTAAATCCAGAATTGTTTTTAATTTTAGGTGATGCAAGTGAATATAATTAATATAGACTGGGTGCAACTATTTGATTGCCAGACTGTGTGTCACGTCTCGTCTCTCCACGTCCTAGTCTTGTTCTGGTTTTTCCGTTTATTTGTATTTTCTATCTGGTAGTCCGTTCCGTGTTTTCCCTCTCTCCCTCAATTTTGTGTCTCCACTTCCCCGTACATGAATTGTGTTTTCTCATTCGTTTTGTCTCACCTATTCCTCGTTATTTCTTTGTTAGTTATTTAGGTATTTGGTCTCCTCTGTTTCTGTGCTCTGTGCCAGATCGTATTGTGCCCTGCATTCGTTGTCTCACTACTTTCCAGCGTTTCGATTCCTGCCTGTTTTCTGCCTGCTCCCTGCCTGCTCCTTGTTCCTGTGTCCAGTCCTGTGTACCCGTCCAGTACCTGTTTTCCTGCCAGTCCAGCCTGCTCCTGCTCTGCCCTTCCATGTCCTAGCCCTGTTCCTGCCTTTCGACATCCTGATCCCCAACCGGATGCCCTGGTTCTGACCCCTGCCTGTTCCTGCACTTCACTTTTGCTCATCCTGCATTTCCCTGTTTTCTGGACATTGACCCCTGCCTGGAACTGACCTCGAGCCTGCCTTACCTGCATTGTTCTGTTTGCTGGATGTTGACCCTTTTCTGTCGACTACGAATAAAGCCTATTCCTATTATTTTGGTGTCTGCGAGTGGTTCCGATCCGTTCACATAACAACTGTGAATGAAAAGTGGGGCAGGTTCAAAAGGGTTATTCTTGATGCACAGTGTAAATTCATTCCAAAGGTAATGCAAGGTCAGTTGAAAATCAGTCTCCACAGTGGATGGATAAAGCTATATGAGAGAGTTTGAGGGAAAATAATAAAATTTATAAGATATGAAAATGACAGTACTAAGAGTATAAAGCTGGATATAGTAATATGCATGCTCAGGTTAAACAAAGGCAAAAGGCAAATTGTCCGAGGTGAAAAAAAGTAATCATAAACATTGTTTTCAATACTGCAGAAGGTAAAGGAAAGTTAAGAAGGAACTTAAGAATTAAGAATAAAAAGGATGATTGCCATAAAAGAATGTGGATATTGGTGATGCCTTAAATAGTTACTTTGTCGAGAGTTTTACCAGAGAGGAGGTTACTAGTAGGCTGGAAGTTATATTGAGTACTCAGAATGTCTTAACAGAAATTGAGATAGGGGATAGAGAAGTACTAGATAAACTGCATAAACTAATGTCAAATAAGACAGCTGGCCCTGATGGCATATACCCAAGGGTAAGTCAAGTGATATCATCTATAAACCACTAGCATATATTTTTTGTCATTTTTTAGAAACTGGAGATAATGGACGACTGGAAGCAACGTGCTATAATTTCAACATATACTGTAAGAGAGAGAACAGTATTGATCCAGGAAACTACAGGCCTGTCAGTTTAACTTCCATCACATGTAAAATACTTGAATCTATTATTATAGTCCAATTGGATTTATTTATTGATAACAACATTCTAAGGGATAGCTGACATGGTTTTTGCAGGGGACAGTCATGTCTGACAAACCTTCTGGCATTCTTTGAGGAAGCTACCAAGTGTTTTGATTGTAACAAGGCTTATATTATATACATTTCTAAAAAGCATTTGTCTCCACATTAGAGACTCATCAAAATGAAGACACTGAGAAGTATAGGAGGTATTTCAGAGTGGGTTTGGAACTGACTACAGGGTAGAACAGAAAGAGTAGTAGGATGGATTGTATATGAGCAAGGTACTGTGGGAAGTGGAGTCCCATAAGGATCGGTCTTTGGACCTCTGCTCTTCCTTATTTACATAAACAACCTTGACAGGGACATTGAAAGTACATTAGTTACATTTGCTGATGATGCAAAACTGGGAGGGTTAGGTTACAGTTGGGAATCGACAAAAGTAATCCAAGAAGATTTAGACAGAATCCCGAAGTGGGCAAAAACCTGGAAAATGAAATTCAATATAGCTGAATGTAAAGTTGTAGTACATGTGGGAAATAAAAACATAAGGCATGTTATGGGAGAACCAAAATTGGAAATTGTGCAATTTGAAAAAGACTTAGGAGTATTAGTTGATCAAAGCCTTTCAGGTTCTAGGCATTATGCTATAGCAGTAAAAAGGCCAACAGGATGCTGGGATATGTATTGGATATAAATCCAAGCAAGTTAGTTTGTGTTATAGCTACAATACCATTGTCAGACCACACTTAGAGTACTGTGTGCATGTTTTGGTTACCGTATTGCAAGAAAAAGGCTCAGGGGGAAAGTTCAAAGAAGGCAAATTAAATGTGTTCCTGGTATGAAAGATAAAAAGTTATGAAAAAAGACTTACGATACTTACATGTAATTTCTTTAAAAGGAAACTGAGGGGGCGATTTGATTTTAAATTCATAAAACTGACCTACAAGAGATTTGTCAGATAAAAATCTGATTTCACCTTAAATGAGAAGATGATCGTTACATGGGAGAAATAACATCCAATAAATTCTATTTATGAAAATATTAAAGGCATTTAATGCATCTGGGCAATATTTGAAAACACACTTGACCTATGCGTTGTGGCTCTACATGTAGCATAAATGGAATGCAGCATGATTCAAAATTATTCAATCCAGAAATAGCCTTCGTATAGCTGAGGCAAAAACTCTGGGGGTTTTCAAGACCAGGCTCGATTCTAGTTTCTGGGTAAACGATGAGCACTAGGTACCCATTAGTGGTAGGAAAATGGCAAGCATTGTTGGGCTGAATGGCCTGTTCTCCTCATTAAGTTATGTTAAACAGACTGCAATGTCATCATCCATGTGACATGCATATATAGCCTTTCAGTACTATGTTATGGTAATGCAATAGAGTACCTTATGACAGCATGTTGGTGGATAGGCCAATATGTTTTTATAAGTGTTTATACAGATAGGTTATATTTATCAAATACTTGTTATCCAAATAAATAGCAACTAAAACAATGTGTTAATTACCTGCTGAGGGTTAGGCTATGTGTGCCCGGTACTGAGTGCATTAGCCTAGTTAAAGCACTCACAAGTCATATTTCGACCTTCTGTCACCGCTTTCTGAAAAATTTATATTATTGATGCTCTATAATTATTAGAATTTTTATGTCATGCTTTGCATGTCGCAGCCTGGTGAATAATGAAATCCACTATATGACTTGTAACAATCGCTTAATTCTGAATCAGATAAAGGTCACGTCGGCATAATGCATACATAGTATTGTCTCAATTTGCATTGTATTCATTATAAAACGAACTGTTGAAGATGTGGATTCTATGTTCCAAGAATGTTCTACTGTGGAAATTCAGCTGCTTCCGAATCCGTGTCCTGCCAAAAATATGTTCAGGTCTTTTACTGAGAATGACTGCAAGGCAATAACCTTCTTCCACTCCTTTTCGGAGAACGCAGCTTGCACGTTTGTATGATACTTCTTTTCAAAATATTACGGTGACGGCCGATCGTGTCCTTGTGGCGCTTGTTTTTCCAGTATTACGGTGATGTGCAAGCGCCTTTATCTAGAGTGGGAAAACTTTTTTTTTCACCAGCTAACATTGACAAGGATGCACAACGGAGCACGAATGGCTTGGCTCGAGGTATCACTTTGCTTTCTTTTAATTCACATTGTTCGGACATCCTATTGCTTGACTCTGTTTAACAATGAAACTGTCAGAGTTAGAAATAATATTAATAGTACAATCTCATTTGACCACACATCGAATTACAATAGCACCATTAGTGCCGATTCTACACCTACATCATCTTTCAAGCAAACCACAACTGCAAAGCCCGTCGTCTCAACAACAAAACCTCCTAAGAAAACCACAGACGCAAGTTTCAGTGCTGAAGACATGGATGGCATAGAGACCAAAGACAAAACACAACTAGGTGAGATGTCGAATTCCGCCTCATATGCTGAAATCAGTGCGTCGCATTCAGTGTCACTACATCACTACAGTCATGAGATGTTCACGCCATAAATTATTTATGTACAATTTACGTACAATTTTAATTATTGCTTAACGAATCTACTAGTGCAATCTCAGTTTTGGTCGATTGCATGTTTGAATTCTCAGAACATTTCTATTTGAGTAGGCTAAATATTCTAGGGCGCGGTTGTTCTATTTCTAACCTATTATAGAATGCTTAAACTTTGATGTCGTGAACATAATTAAGTAACGACCTGCAATCCAAACGTTCATTAGTTTAGGCTATATATGTTATCAGATAGTTTTCAAATGTAGTGATTCACTGATTGGCCTCGTGCGCGAAATAAAATAAATAAAAGTAGCAGATACGATTGCTTCTCACTACAGGTCATCGCAAAGGCAAATTGTTGATCGCCTTTTGTTCTCATTGGTTGACTCATTTTAGAAGGAAAAGCAGGCACCAGTCAGAGCGCTCTGGTGTGAGTGATCAGTGCAAGATTGATTTATTGAATTAGGACACCCACCAAGGTGTATTCAAAATAGCCTATAATTAACACGCTTCAGAAATGTTATGTTTCATAATAATTTCATGTTGATTCTAGTTATTAGCAGTTATTAACAAAAGTATATATTTTCTTAACTTATTGGTTGATTTCTTTCTGACTGTAAGTAAACACTAGTTTTGTCTGTTTCTTCGGTTTTTGAACGAGCCACAAACTATACTAGGCTACACTTTAAATGGTAGACTGTAACGTTGTTATTACAGCGACACAAATCGACGGAGCAAAAACATTTCATAAGACGGGAAATCGTGGCAGGTTTTAAACCAGAGGAATTATTCTCATACGAAAGAAGGAAGCTTCGAGTGTTAAATGCGATCTGTATTATTGTGCACGGATGGCGCGGACTGAATGAAAGATATCTCACATCTGCGCATGCCATTATCTGCTCTGTCTGCCGCTGGATGCGTTATCACTGGGGGAAGGGAAGAAGCACTTTGTGTAAATATAATTTTCGAAGAACAGCGCCCGATTGAATGATAAAATTCAAGTGGTTATTTCCACTGATATTATGTTGGTTGGTTTAGCCCAGTAGTTTTAGGTAAAATAAACGGACATGTAGAACTTATTTGCTGTTCAAAATACATTTTGACTGGGGTGTATGCATTCATGTATATGTAGAGCTAAAACACACTCATGCAACATTTAATCTCATCACCAACTGTCCAAAGAAAAAGGTAAATCACCAAGGTCAGCAATGGATATACTTTTGAAACATTTCTGAGCACTCAAAATTGTGACTGGTAGTGAAGAAGCTGTCACTGTCTGGATGTTTACTCTCTGGCAAATGGGGGTGGTCACGCATGGCCTGTGTACTGCGTACAGCTCTTTACTTCTTGCGCTTCGTCTTCTCTGGTTACATTGAACCGCTCCACCAGCACAATGCTGTTATCCCACAGTGACCTCCTCAACAGTCTCACCAGCTGTGTCCTTGGAACCTTCTTTACTAGTGTTTTGGAGTCGGAGGCCCATGCAGAGAGTTTAAGGACAGGATGTGGGAATCGGGGGGAGGGTTTGGCTGTGGGAGTGTGTGTGTGTGGGGGGTGACTCAAGGGAATAGATTAAAGACGGGAGACTCGTGTACGTCTGTGTGTGTGTCTGGGGGGGGGGTTGGAGGGTTGAAACATATTAAACCTAACCAAAGTCTCTGAGTCAGCTTATTCTCAGTTTGCTTTTACCCCCTGTGTTTCAGTGTCTGGCCCTTCAGCCAGATAGTGTCCCTGCTTTCTGCTAGTGCTCATGGGATCATGGAAGCACTTCTCTTGCATGGCTTATCATTGTTGTTCAGCCTGAGAACTTCACTGCTTTATTATACCTTGAACTGGTTGAGTGATGAACATTTTCTGAACAATCGCACGCACTGCTTATCAAGGATTGCTACGGAAACACAGGCTTTGCCTTCATGTGTCATGCTTTCCTTTTATCAACATGGACCAGAACAGCGCTGTTCGAGTTGAAATGGGTTAGACCGATGGGGTGTGTGATAAACTTGCATTTTGAAATCAAATTTCACCTTTGTGATGTTTCCCCTATGGAGTGGCAAAGAGCGCATCTCATTTTCATGATCACATATGAGATTACATTGACCGATGGTACTGCGTCCTGCATTCAAAGACGTTTTACTTGTACAGATGGAGTTTCTCTTCTGTGGTCATGCTTAAATGACACACATATGCAAAGATATTCCAGGCAATTATTACCCTTCGAGGTAACAACTAACAAGCGCCTGGTCATGAGTTCCACCATGGAGCACAGACCTAGCATGCAGGGAGTCCCTTGGAACACTGTCTCGGGGCAGGGATTAGATGCCTTGGCCGTTCTCCAGATTTTTCCACAGAAATGTCTTGGCTGCCTTCCTAACTTATTTAAGTCAATCAGCAAAGTCCTAATGTCCTACGCAGCGCTTTTTTAAACAAATAAACCAAAAACTGCAAATTCTGAAGAAAAGTTACATAACACATATCTGCTGAGATGGCTGGACATAAAGCAAAAAGTTGGAAGTGTGTCTTAAATGGGTGGATTACATTCCAGAACTGTAACAAGATAGCAGCACTGGAACCAATGAATAAAGCATGTTAGCATTTTGTGCTTTCATTATGAAAGTAACTTGGTAAGGAGGGGTTCTTTGTTCTTTTGAACATACACCACATACAACGGGGGAAATAAGTATTGGACACGTCAACAATTTTATTATCAAACATATTTCCAATGTAGCTATTCACATGAGATTCACACCAGACATTGGTATTAACTCAATAAAACTACACAGCTAAAGAAATTGTAACGTTCCAATTCTTTAAAAAAGTTATGTGCAATAAAGTGAAATGACACAGGAAAAAAGTATTGAACACACTAAATTAAATGTGGTAGAAAAGCCATATTTTTTATATTTGGTTGCATATCCTTTGCATGCCATGACTTTATGATGTCTGTGACCCAACAACATCAAAAGGCTCTTGATATCTTATTTGCTGGTACTCTTACAAGCGATAATATAACAGCTCTGCATTTGAATGGATCTCTATGGGAATTGGGGGGTGAGACAAGATTTAGCTGTAAATTACACTGGAACAGTATAGAACACATGGTTGGCTAAGTGGCTCTAGGTCATCAAGGGTCTGATGTATTAAACAAGCCTTTAACCATCACTCTGCTGCCAGAAATACAGTAGATATGGAAGGATCACTTTAAGGGTTGTTTCTCCTGACAGATTTTCCTATTGAACTCTATGGAAAAATAAGTCAGGAGAAGAAACCCTTCAAGTTATCCATCCATATCTACATGCGGGATGGCTGTGCCGAAGAAAGTGCTAAAAACGAGGAGAAACTTGTGGATTTGTGGCAGACATGAGTGTCTGTACAATGTCACCTCTGCAAGTTACCACAACAAAACTGACAAAGTTGCAAGCTGTGCAGGCTTCATGTTTGTTTCGGTTTCAAAATATTGGGGGGAAAAAATACATTCTCGCGAGTGTAGGTGTGGGCTACCACAAAAAATCACGTTCGTGCAAGAAAACTTTATAGAGCACAAATCTTTAAAGGCTATAGATACGGCTTTTTACCCTTTCTAGTGTCTCATGTGGAGATTGCATTTCATAAGAAAACAGCCCTAACTGCTGTTGTTTAAAGTACATGCCCCCTCAACTGGTTGCCGACTTGTTGCATCTGCATCTTCGTGTACATAACATTACTTCGTCTGAGTGTGAAGAGTGGAGTCAGAAACAGAATCAGGCTCAATCGTGTCAAGTGACGAATCTTTTGTGGTTGGACAAGTAATGAATTCATAAACAAATTTTTCTATATGTGGCAATGCATTATCTCTGTAGATTTAGTTACTCTATGCGGTGGTGTTTCAAGATTCATGTAACCCCAGTGAACAAAAGCCAGAGGGGAGAAACATCTCAGAATGAGAGGCATTTTCACACGTTCTGAAATAAAAAAAAACTTTCACTTTTCAACCAAATTTAGCTGGTTTTTCACCTACATAATGGATAAGTATTTATTTGGGTATTGTCATAATAGATTAGACATAGATTGCAAGACCAAGGAGGTTATATGGCATGCAATGGAGCTATAACCAAGAATCATTTACTCGTCATAGGCTAGATAGCATAGCTTAAACGCTAGCATTCTTCCTTGTTTCTACCTAACCTAGCTAACGTTAGCAAGCTAGCTAACGCTATGTCTCAGTGTGAGATGATAAGAGAAAAGCAAAATGCCATATAAATACTTTTTATCGGCCATGCTGTAATAAATTACAGTCCGAACTCCAGCTTAACAAGGAAGAAAATAGCTACCATTATATCATCGATCTGATCACCTATCTGATAGTTCGCTTGCTAGCTAACGCGTTCGCTTACCGATCAAGTAGAAAAGATCCTTGTGTTAGATCCCTCATTACATTATGTTACCATCCATTCTACCTTTAGTTTAAACCGGGCCAGCCAGCAAAGGATGGGCTCCCCTCTCCTTTAGTTTAAACTGGGCCAGCCAGCAAAGGATGGGCTCCCCCTCTCTCCTTTAGGTTTAAACTGGGCCAGCCAGCAAAGGATGGGCTCCCCCTCTATAGCCAGGTTTCTTCCGAGATTTCTTCTCATCGGGGATTTTTTATCTCGCCACCGTTTGAGTGTTTTCTTCCGACTGGGGAGTTTTTACCTCAAGAGCTTTGTCAGAGGCGGGAACCAAACTCTGACGTCTTAGACAGATAAACACTGCACTGTTTTACAGCCCGTAAAACATTTTTTGTAATGATACATTCATAATCAATATTTATTTTTAGGGAAAACAATATTTTATTCTGCATCTTTCAGCAAGCTCTGTGGATGTATTTTTTTGTTTTTGTTCTTATGTCTACTTAAAATATCTTGTATTGTTCTCAATGACAGCTGTTGTTATGTGTGTGTGACAGAAAATACAGAAAATCTGCATAAATATTATTATATAATATTATTAAATCTGTTAAATATGTGCTGCTCATTCTTTTCATCGTCGCTTATGATGGGAAAAATAATGTAATATGTCCCCAGGTTTAGTCGCAGAACAGCGGTGTGCACCCAAGATTTGAACACACAAAAAATACATACACCTGACACTAATGCCGGGGTCCAAATCTTGCTTTACATATTTGGTAAAAAGCCAGTTAACTAGTGTTGTGTCACTATATGATATGTCCCATATCATGTGAAATGCACCTTTTGAACAACAATTATCACTGCCTTTAATTTTGTCTTCATCGCTGACTTCTTCATCGCTCACTGAAATCTATTTGAATATATCCTACACAGAGGTGTAGGATAAGAACAAGCTTCCTTGTTCTTAAATAGCACAATCCCATGCCTTGCATTCCAGATACAGTACAAGCATTCAAAATAACCACCGTGATTCTTCACTCTTTTTGAGGAGTGAAAGAAAGTCTTCGATTTATTAAAAATTCTTACACATCGTCGGTTCAACAGTTAATGCAAAAAAAAAAAAAAATTATTGCTGAAGTTTGCTGCTCAGAGTTAAACAATATGGAGCATTGCTGTTAGATTGAACCTGCCCCGCATTCCCCTTTAGTTTTAATGTGGCAGAGAGTTGTTCCCCAATTTGCACAGAGTTGGCAGGGAGAATGGAGAAGCCTCTTTAAAGGGAATCGTACAAGCGTGCTGTTTCAGTCAGGCAGGTCAGGGAGAAACCACAGAGCTTTGATCCAGCAGTCGTCACAGGCAGCAGGGCAGTCTGGTATAAACTGAAACCTGGGAGGGAATTTGCATCGTCCCACCAGCCAAATAAATCAGTGGACCGAGTGTAGCCTCCTCTAACAATGGGAGCCTGTCCTGTACCCAACTGTGGAGGAAGGGGGTATCCGTATGGAGATTATTAAAGGACACCCACTGGCCTGTCAGTGCTGTGCAGGGTCAGAAGAAGAAGGATAATGCATGCTCAGCCTCACAACCACAATTGTACCAGTCAACATGTTGCATGGGAATGAGAGGAATGGACCTGCAATATAATGTCACTGAGGGCCTGGCATGTCTCCAAAATTGGTTTGCAGGTGACTATTAACTTTATGACAACTTAGATGTCTCATTGTACTTCCACACCAGAATGTGTGAAAATGTTTCCTTGGTACTGTAGTGTCTGCCCTGTGAGTGACAGTGCGCCCTTGGCCCTCTCTGCCAGTAGTGTCTGCCCTGTGAGTGACAGTGCACCCTTGGCCCTCTCTGCCAGTATAGTGTCTGCCCTGTGAGTGACAGTGCACCCTTGACCCTCTCTGCCACTGTAGTGTCTGCTCTGTGAGTGACAGTGCGCCCTTGGCCCTCTCTGCCAGTAGTGTCTGCCCTGTGAGTGACAGTGCACCCTTGGCCCTCTCTGCCAGTATAGTGTCTGCTCTGTGAGTGACAGTGCGCCCTTGACCCTCTCTGCCACTGTAGTGTCTGCTCTGTGAGTGACAGTGCGCCCTTGGCCCTCTCTGCCAGTAGTATCTGCCCTGTGAGTCACAGTGCACCCTTGGCCCTCTCTGCCAGTGTCGTATCTGCTCTGTGAGTGACAGTGCGCCCTTGGCCCTCTCTGCCAGTATAGTGCCTGTTCTGTGAGTGACAGTGCGCCCTTGACCCTCTCTGCCAGTATAGTGTCTGCTCTGTGAGTGACAGTGCGCCCTTGGCCCTCTTTGCCACTGTAGTGCCTGTTCTGTGAGTGACAGTGCGCCCTTGACCCTCTCTACCAGTGTTGTATCTGCTCTGTGAGTCACAGTGCACCCTTGGCCCTTTGTGCCAGTATAGTGTCTGCTCTGTGAGTGACAGCGGGCCATTGGCCTCTTCTCCTACTGTAGTGTCTGCTCTGTGAGTGACAGCATCTTGTCCCTCCTCTTAGATTGCCCTCCTCTGGGTCTGGAGTCTCTGCGGGTGGTGGACACACAGTTCCAGGCCTCCTCATACCAGCGAATGGGACTGGGCCCTCACCGTGGCCGACTCAACCTCCAAGTGAGCCATTTATCACCCCTCGGAGGTTCCCAGGTTTTTGTTTTAGCCCAGCACTTAGTCACCTGATTCCACTTATCAAGGTCTTGATTTAAGACCATGATTGGTTCATTCGTTGAATCGGGTTTCGTAGTGCTTGGCTAAACCAAAAACCTGGACCCACACCGTTCCCTTTTCGGATAAGCCTGGACACCTCTGCCATAGACAGTCCTGGTCCTGCTTAAGAAAGCTAAAGCCATGATGATTTTCTTAGTCTCCCTGATTCCTGAATAAAAAGTTTTGTTGAGCAGATAAACTTGTATAGTACCCTAAAACCTATCCATCAATGACATCGTCCTCTGTAACTAAGACGACACAAAACGCATCCATTTAATTTGTCTTTAAATGTGCAAGTAATACAATGCTTACTTAGTCATTGATTAATTATGTTGTATTACCTGCATTAGCAGCCTAATGCTGTTTACCCCATGCTGTGTGCATAATTCTGTCACGTTTGGATGTGTAGTCTGGCATTGAGGACGGGGATCTCTACGATGGGGCCTGGTGTGCCCGGTATGAAGACTTGAACCAGTGGCTGGAGGTGGACGCACGTCGACCCATTCTTTTCACTGGGGTCATCCTGCAGGGACGCAATTCCATCTGGAGGTCAGTGACCCTTTGGCTTCTTCTGTGGAATGGAAACTGCAGAGATACAATCACACCGGTTAACTGTATAGTGAACATACCCTTCTGACTAAGATGCTAAACATGTAAAGGTATACCCAAAATGTGTTAAACATTTTTATTAGGTTTTATTGAAATTTATATATTTACCTTTGTTTTTATTTAATATAAATTGCAGTTTCAAATGTCTTTCCTGTTAAATACTTGCTTGAAAAGTGACCAGCAGCATATACAGCAGTAGTGCATGGAAGGCACTGAAGTATTACAATTTTCATTGTTTTATTTACATTACATTACATTACAGTTATTTAGCAGACGCTCTTATCCAGAGCGACTTACACAACTTTTGTTAGCTTTTTTTATTACATATTATCCATTTATACAGCTGGATATACACTGAAGCGATGCAGGTTAAGTGCCTTACTCAGGGGTACAGCGGCAGTGTCCTACCTGGCAATCGAACCTGCAACCTTTCGGTTACAAGGCCATTATACTACACTGCCGCCCGGGCACTATGTATAGTGCATATTGGACTACATCACACACGCATTGAGAACATCTCACATTCTCCGTTTGTTAATATCAGCAAATATCTTTCCTTCATCTGTGCAAACAATGCACTCTGTTAACGGAGGCCATCTTTTTGTCTGCAGCTGGGACTGGGTCCACTCCTACAAGGTCCAGCTGAGTAATGACTCTGTACACTGGACCCCCTGCATGAATGGGACAGAGGAGGCGGTGAGTCTTGAGGGGAGGGCATGCACTTTTCTGGACTCCAGATGCTCTTTTATGACTGGTTGGTTCCAGGAAGTTTTAGCAAGCGTTTATGTTGTTGGTATGTTGTTGGAGTCACTGCTTCCTATTGGCGTTCCACCAACGCAAGATCATGATTTGTCAAAAGATGTACCTGGCCACTGGTATATTTCCACTGGTATATTCCCCAGAAGTTTAGCAGAGTTATCTCACGTCAGAATGTCAACATCACAGGCTCATAAGATCGTAAGATTATGTATGAGTTTGCAAGTCGGAAGGGGATTTGCATCTTTCCCAAGGGGTGTAATACTGATTATTTACTTGAACCATGCTTTTATATTACAGTTTTTGGTTAAAATCATTTCTCAATACTGAGTTCACCTTTTCAAACTTCCTCACAAAGTTATCACAACAACAGCCAATGTGGACCAAGCGGAATGATTTTCCATTGCTTTGACACAGAAAGCATTCAAAAACCACAACTTACTCAAACTCAACCACCAGAAAAACTGTTTCTACAGCCCATTTTGCAAATATTTACATACTCCTTTCAAAAATGTGAAATTTAAGCTCAAAATCTAACATACAAAATTCAAGTGGATAGCCGTTTTCTAAACACTATACTGATATATAGTATATTAAAAATCCAGTTGGAATTTTAGTTTTTTTTACTTTTCATTTTGAGTATTTTGCTAAACACCCAGGGAAAAATGTAACATTTAGAAGTATTTCTATTGTGTAAGACTCTTTCCTTCCTTGACTGTATTGTTACAAGGTGTTGCTGTAGCATATAGTAGATTATATATGTCCTATGCTGTTTTGCAAGTGAAAGTAAAAAAAAAAGCATATACATGTACTGTACTCTCAACCAAAGATGCTCATATAGTGAAGCTCGCTGCAGTATGTATGGTTCTCCATACTGTTTTCTACATCAAGAGTGCACTGAATGACACAATTAGAGTAACAAAAAGAAAAATACATACATCATGATTTGCTAGTTGCTACTAACAAACATTCACATAAGGCGGTGCATCTCCTGTCCTGATACCTGTTGTTAGTCCTTTTAGGTCATTGTTTTATGACTGACAAAGTGCTATTGTTGGGATATAGCAAGTGCCGTTGCGTTGTGTTTTGTACGTTTTTGTGCATTTTAACTGTTGTTCCAATCTGCATTTACTGAAGGTAGTTATATGAAGAGTGTTAAAAAAGCGAATTCAGTATTTAAAAATGCTTGTAACCAATTGTAAAAAAAAAAATGTCAAAAAAAAAACCATACACTCGGAACATTCTTTATTTAATCTACATTGTGAAAATATCAGTTTTAATATCTTATTATGTAAGAAAAGTGCATCTAAATTGTATAATATTGTGATATTGGCAGATACAATAGATTTAATACCCTGTTTAACTCTTCACTTCAACTGTAGCCCTCTGCAGAATTGAGTCATTCACTGCCTTTTTTTCTTGTTTAATTTGCCCTATTCAAATTGCGGTCCTAGTACCCGTGAATGGTAGTATGAATCACGCTAATAAAGCAGGCTTCTGATTGTGGCAATATAACTAATTGTATATCAGTGATTGGAACACATTCGCATACAGTTGTGTGTTTTGGATGCAGATACTGGATGCAGATAGATTATTAGTTTCACCTCTCTCCCCCCTTATTCCACTGGAGTGAAGTTTTGGGGTTTTGTCCAGCTTATTGGCAGACAGTTCAAATAAGCTGTGCTTGGCAGCTGCAGGATCCAGCCACCACAATCATGGAAGAAGAGTTCTTTTGGAGAGTGCTTGCTGCCTCGTGCCAGTTCCTCTGTGCCAAACCACCCTGGGCATAGACTGGCACCTCACTCAACACTGCACCCCTGTTACTGGCGCTCAGAGAGTTTAGGAACGCCCTATTACCTCAAGGGGAACACATGCTATCTCAGCATAAAAGAAATACAGGGTAGTTGGAATAGGCCATCTCTGTAAACAGCAGTGGCAGTTGTTGAGCTGAAAATAGACGGGGCAGAGAACTTTCCCATGGTCTTGTGCTTGGCCTCCTCTGTTGTCATTAATTTTCCTCGATGAACAAGTGTGCCAACTATCTGAATAATCCATTGGCAGGAAAACACATGGCTTTTTTATTCACATCTAAAGGCATTCAGAAATCCAACAAAAAAATAATGACATTATTAAAGGGAAAAAAACTGTTTATAGTTTAGTTTATTTAATCCACTCTATAGGGGATTAAAGTAGATTAAAGTAAATTGCACTGAAGGGCTTGGCAAATGCTGAAGAGGTAAACTACATTAAGTGTTTTAAAAATAACATGGGGTAAATGCTGGTGGTAAGATGGGGTCAATTCTGGTGATTGATATGAGTGGTAAATACTGTTGGTGAGATAGATGGATAGATGAGATTGGATAGATGTTGATAATGACATGGGTCTCTCCAGATATTTGAAGGCAACCAGGACCCCGAGACCCCGGTATTGGGCCTTCTGCCAGAGCCCACGGTGGCTCGCTACATCCGCATCAACCCCCAGACCTGGTACGAGAATGGGACCATATGCCTGAGGGCTGAGGTGTTGGGCTGCCCTTTGCCAGGTATGTCTCTGCGTCATCCCAGTTCAGACTACTGCAGATCAGTGTACTGGACTCAACATGTTATTGGTTACGGGGTTTGTTTTGCAAAAACACGGCCTGCTATCCAATCTTGTCGCCATACCACAGTGCTGCCATACACACCAAACATGTTTGACGCCATGTGCATGAATAGGTTAGCAGCAAGTGGTGCAAGAGGGATCGTATGAGCCGTACAGGTGCAGCTCAAAAAATTAGAATATCGTGAAAACGTTCAATATTTTTTGTCACTCATTTCAGAAAGTGAAACTCATATATTATATAGATTCATGACACACAGAGTGAAATATTTCAAGCCTTTATTTCTTGTAATTTTGATGATTATGGCTTACAGCTAATGAAAACCAAAATTCAGTGTCTCAGAAAATTTGAATATTGTGAAAAAGTTAAATATTGGAAACTCATGGTGTCACACTCTAATCAGCTAATTAACTCAAAACATCTGCAAAGGTTTCCTGAGCCTTTAAATTGTCTCTCAGTCTGGTTCAGTAGGCTACACAATCATGGGGAAGACTGCTGACTTGACAGATGTCCAGAAGACAGTCATTGACACCCTCCACAAGGAGGGTAAGCCACAAAAGGTCATTGCTAAAGAAGCTGATTGTTCACAGAGTGCTGTATCCAAGCATATTCATAGAAAGTTGAGTGGAAGGAAAAAGTGTGGTAGGAAAAGGTGCACAAGCAACAGGGATAACCGCAGCCTTGAGAGGATTGTCAAGCAAAATCCATTCAAGAATTTGGGGGAGCTTCACTGAGGCTGGAGTCAGTGCATCAAGAGCCACCACGCACAGACGAATCCAGGACATATTCAAATTTTTTGAGCTGCACCTGTATTACCATTTATGTTTATTTTTGATTTTGTGTTAAATTTTAAAAGGACAGCTATAGTCTTGGCTCTTGCTCCTCCTGCTAACATGCTAGGTGGTGACTATCCAAAATTCAGTTCTGGAACAGATTCCAAGAAAAGACGTGTATGAACTGATTATTGGTGTAGCAGCTGGGGCAGAATGTGAAAAGGTATGGTGCAAGTAATTTCAGTTTGGCAGGAAGGTCACTAAAGCTCTGTTCAATCCATCCTCTAGATCCTAATAATGTCTACGTTTGGGAGACAGAGCAAGGCTCAGAGGAAGACTTGGACTTCAGACACCACAACTACAAAGAGATGAGAAAGGTGATGCGAGAGGCTGATTACATCAGCAAGTCAAATTGTTAATCACTCAATTCTATTCATGCCTCTTACAGTTTAGACAAGTTGTGGTTTTCTTATTGATAATGAAGCTTGTCATGATCTGACCACATCTCAAGTCACTGCAGTCACATCTAAGTGTTTATGTATCATTTTAGGTTTTTACTTTTACAGTTCTTGGAAGATGTTGCATAGTGCCAGCCAATGACAACTGTACTGTAATTACACTGCAGTAGCTCTTCTATACTCACAGTGTGGTGTTCCATCTCTCCCCAGCTCATGCATAGTGCCAGCCAATGCCCACTGTACTGTAATTACACTGCAGTAGCTCTTCTATACTCACAGTGTGGTGTTCCATCTCTCCCCAGCTCATGCATAGTGCCAGCCAATGCCCACTGTACTGTAATTACACTGCAGTAGCTCTTCTATACTCACAGTGTGGTGTTCCATCTCTCCCCAGCTCATGCATAGTGCCAGCCAATGCCCACTGTACTGTAATTACACTGCAGTAGCTCTTCTATACTCACAGTGTGGTGTTCCATCTCTCCCCAGCTCATGCATAGTGCCAGCCAATGCCCACTGTACTGTAATTACACTGCAGTAGCTCTTCTATACTCACAGTGTGGTGTTCCATCTCTCCCCAGCTCATGCATAGTGCCAGCCAATGACAACTGTACTGTAATTACACTGCAGTAGCTCTTCTATACTCACAGTGTGGTGTTCCATCTCTCCCCAGCTCATGCATAGTGCCAGCCAATGCCCACTGTACTGTAATTACACTGCAGTAGCTCTTCTATACTCACAGTGTGGTGTTCCATCTCTCCCCAGCTCATGCATAGTGCCAGCCAATGCCCACTGTACTGTAATTACACTGCAGTAGCTCTTCTATACTCACAGTGTGGTGTTCCATCTCTCCCCAGCTCATGCATAGTGCCAGCCAATGCCCACTGTACTGTAATTACACTGCAGTAGCTCTTCTATACTCACAGTGTGGTGTTCCATCTCTCCCCAGCTCATGCATAGTGCCAGCCAATGCCCACTGTACTGTAATTACACTGCAGTAGCTCTTCTATACTCACAGTGTGGTGTTCCATCTCTCCCCAGCTCATGCATAGTGCCAGCCAATGCCCACTGTACTGTAATTACACTGCAGTAGCTCTTCTATACTCACAGTGTGGTGTTCCATCTCTCCCCAGCTCTTACATAGTGCCAGCCAATGCCCACTGTACTGTAATTACACTGCAGTAGCTCTTCTATACTCACAGTGTGGTGTTCCATCTCTCCCCAGCTCATGCATAGTGCCAGCCAATGCCCACTGTACTGTAATTACACTGCAGTAGCTCTTCTATACTCACAGTGTGGTGTTCCATCTCTCCCCAGCTCTTACATAGTGCCAGCCAATGCCCACTGTACTGTAATTACACTGCAGTAGCTCTTCTATACTCACAGTGTGGTGTTCCATCTCTCCCCAGCTCATGCATAGTGCCAGCCAATGCCCACTGTACTGTAATTACACTGCAGTAGCTCTTCTATACTCACAGTGTGGTGTTCCATCTCTCCCCAGCTCATGCATAGTGCCAGCCAATGCCCACTGTACTGTAATTACACTGCAGTAGCTCTTCTATACTCACAGTGTGGTGTTCCATCTCTCCCCAGCTCATGCATAGTGCCAGCCAATGCCCACTGTACTGTAATTACACTGCAGTAGCTCTTCTATACTCACAGTGTGGTGTTCCATCTCTCCCCAGCTCATGCATAGTGCCAGCCAATGCCCACTGTACTGTAATTACACTGCAGTAGCTCTTCTATACTCACAGTGTGGTGTTCCATCTCTCCCCAGCTCTTACATAGTGCCAGCCAATGCCCACTGTACTGTAATTACACTGCAGTAGCTCTTCTATACTCACAGTGTGGTGTTCCATCTCTCCCCAGCTCATGCATAGTGCCAGCCAATGCCCACTGTACTGTAATTACACTGCAGTAGCTCTTCTATACTCACAGTGTGGTGTTCCATCTCTCCCCAGCTCATGCATAGTGCCAGCCAATGCCCACTGTACTGTAATTACACTGCAGTAGCTCTTCTATACTCACAGTGTGGTGTTCCATCTCTCCCCAGCTCATGCATAGTGCCAGCCAATGCCCACTGTACTGTAATTACACTGCAGTAGCTCTTCTATACTCACAGTGTGGTGTTCCATCTCTCCCCAGCTCATGCATAGTGCCAGCCAATGCCCACTGTACTGTAATTACACTGCAGTAGCTCTTCTATACTCACAGTGTGGTGTTCCATCTCTCCCCAGCTCATGCATAGTGCCAGCCAATGCCCACTGTACTGTAATTACACTGCAGTAGCTCTTCTATACTCACAGTGTGGTGTTCCATCTCTCCCCAGCTCTTACATAGTGCCAGCCAATGCCCACTGTACTGTAATTACACTGCAGTAGCTCTTCTATACTCACAGTGTGGTGTTCCATCTCTCCCCAGCTCATGCATAGTGCCAGCCAATGCCCACTGTACTGTAATTACACTGCAGTAGCTCTTCTATACTCACAGTGTGGTGTTCCATCTCTCCCCAGCTCATGCATAGTGCCAGCCAATGCCCACTGTACTGTAATTACACTGCAGTAGCTCTTCTATACTCACAGTGTGGTGTTCCATCTCTCCCCAGCTCATGCATAGTGCCAGCCAATGCCCACTGTACTGTAATTACACTGCAGTAGCTCTTCTATACTCACAGTGTGGTGTTCCATCTCTCCCCAGCTCATACATAGTGCCAGCCAATGCCCACTGTACTGTAATTACACTGCAGTAGCTCTTCTATACTCACAGTGTGGTGTTCCATCTCTCCCCAGCTCATGAAGGCAGTGACTGAGGAGTGCCCCGACATCACTCGCATCTATAGCATTGGAAAGAGTTACACAGGGTTCAAACTCTATGTCATGGAAATCTCTGACAACCCTGGCAAACATGAACTGGGTGAGTGTGTGTGTCTGTGTGCGTGTGTGCGTGTGATATCTCATTTATGATATTGTCCTGTTTTATAACTCATTCTGCTCACCCCAGCTTCAAAAGTGGAGCAGCCATTCCCATTTACAGAGATATTTCCATTGGCCTAAAGAACCAGAGAGGATAGTCAGCTCTGGCAACAAGCACATCCCTTTGTGCCAGAACACATAATGCAAAGTGAAATTTGAAGGGCCATAAGAGGCATACAATTCTGGCCAAACTCAGAAATACTGGAACAAATAATTACGGCATGGGGCTGCAAGACATAAAATGACTATGTTATGAAACCGAGGGCTCTTTTACAAGGGAGTAAAGTCTTGTATTGGGGGCATGTAATGGAAGGTCTTCAAAATGTCAACGAAAAATGCTACAGTTAGCAGGCAGTCTTTTTGAGAACATCTTTATGTTTTTTTCCCCATGTTATTTACATTGCATTATTTATAGCAGAAAACATAGCCTACTGTACGTAGCTTACATGTTATCCATTTGTACACCGGGATATAGATTTTGTGTAGTACCCTGCTGAAGACCACTGTTCCCTCTCGTTGAAATAAATCTTAAGCCTTTTGTTTATGAAACTGGTTTATGAAACACTTATCATACATCATTTTTTTTCTGTAATACTTCTTAGCTTAACTGCCTACCCCCTGCCTCCCCATGGTTCACTAAGATGTCTCTGAGCATGAAGATAAAGAATGAAAACATGCAGTTAGTCTTTCCCAGCTTTCCTTGGGAAACATGAACAAGATAAAAAAGAAAAAAACGGGTTATTTATTTCAATAGCTGTGGTTCCACAGAATTTGACTGAAGAGCCTTTTGTTTGACTCACAGGAGTTGCCATATGTTTTTAATCTAGACTGTTTTAACAGGAAGAACTGGAAGGTTAGCTGAGTAGATGCAAACTTGATGAAACTCATATCGGCTCCTAACCAGTCCCAGATTTCCGTAAAAAACACATTCTGTCTTACTGTCACTAAAATGAAGGAATCTTTCCTTCAAGTCAAAGACAATGCACAAGTCTCATCTATTTTTTTTTCTTTTTTAATCATCTATAGATGTAAAATAATTACATTTATTATTCATTCAAATCATTTCAAATGTAAAATGTTAAACATTAGGTACTGCATTTCTTCATTAATCATCTGGCTCAGATGAGTAAATCGATAGTATTGTCTTTGTAAGTCCAAATAATTTCATATTAAGGAAAATTTGTACAAAATGATGATTGATCAACATGACGATTTAGTCTCATGGTTTTGAGCCAACATTGAGTTGTTGAGTTATGAGAGATGTAGAGTACGCACTGTACAGCTGCATGAGAATATTCAATTTCAGCTAAAAAAAAACGAAAATACTGTGAAATATGCAAGACCCTGTGTGAAGTTGGCAGCACGAGGCCTTTACTATGATACACTACATACACACGTGATACGCACGCATGTCTTTTTTTCTCAGGCGCGATTGTAACAACTGCGCTCATCTTGCGCCCTCCGCTGTTATTTTACGTGGCCTACTGCACTGCTGATATATAATAGTAATAGCAATAATATAGTACTATAGTTACTAGTATGTAGATTAGTTTACAGCCATGTTTATTAGGATTTACAAAGTAGCCGTACCCCACACTGAATTAGCACACATGCTACTAATCCAGATATGGCAACACAACAACTATGTCTATTACTCACCAAATACGAGCCGCAGAATTATGAGAGCATTTTCCTCCCGGCTTTCCTTGCAGCAAACTCAGAAATATTGAGAGAGGATTGAGAGGATGGCAAGTATTACAAGTTTTAACTTCAAGAAGCTGCGCTGCAACTGTGACGGGGATAGGCTGTGTCTGTGCCGTATGGCTGGCGCTGGTGCTAGCTTCCCCTGTAGCGTTAGCTCCCTCATCACCGCCACTATCTCAGACTGGGAGGCCGCTTCGCTGTTTTTTGTGAAACGCTTTTCAAGGGAACATCTCAGCAAGGCCCTAAACTCCTTTCTTTTACTCTTGTTTCTTTTCTCAGCCCATATTTCAAATTACCTTGCTTTGTATATTTCTTTAAAAATTTTAGCATCCACAATTACATCGCAAAAACACCAGTGTCAAACACGCCCAAGCGCACAAAATTGACATACCATGTAAGGTCACGTATAAGAAAAAAAGGACTGTTTGCAAATCTGTCTTATGTCATCATATAGTCTACCAGTGTTTGGGCTTTTAGATGACTGATTAATAATAAATTAGATTTTATGTGTGAGCATAAATTTATCCCTGCCTAACACAAGGCCCTGACAGGCCCTGTGCGACCGCCCCATTCAACCCCCACCCCCCGGGCCTGATACTGACAATATGTAAAATGAGCTTTAGATGAGTTTGTCTACTTGGTAAATAAGGGATGCAATGTAATCTAATGTCACACAGCATATGACTCTGTCTGTGTTTGCAGGTGAGCCGGAGTTCCGCTACGTGGCAGGGATGCATGGCAACGAAGTTCTGGGTCGGGAGCTGGTTCTGAACCTCATGCAGTACCTGTGCCGGCAGTACAAGAGAGGCGACCAGCGCATCGTGCGCCTGGTGAAGGAGACCCGCATACACCTGCTGCCGTCCATGAACCCGGACGGCTACGAGGGGGCCTACGAGAAGGTGGGCGATCAGGGTCGGGGTAAATGCCATTGCTATCGGGGTTCTCTTGGAGCTCTTAAGACGGGACCTGCTGAAATGCTTCTAGTGATGTCCTGAAGTGGTGCGCTCATCGCTCACTGGTCACTTTGCACCTCTGTAAAAGTGTAAACATTTGTCTTTCACTTCCCGCTCCTTTGGGCTCAGTCTGCAGTGTTCCCATGTTACCAAAGTGAAAGCAGAAACGTTTGTGTGAGTAAGATTTCCACTGTGCAGTAGTGATAGGCATTCCGGCTCTTTTCAGTGAGTCAGTTCATTTGGCTCAGCTCACCAATAAGCTGCAAACACTCTTTCGGCTCTTCATTCAGTAGCCGTCATCATTTCCAGTTTTTCTAAATCGGCCAAAGTTAGCGATATTTTGACCTATGATTGGTGTTTGTGCACAACTATCACTTAAAAGGAATCTTACTCTACTTTCTAATGTCCAAAATAACATTATTTTGCATTTTGTTTGTTATAAAAACTATTTAAATAAATGTACAAACAGTAAGACGCTATTACACATGTGCATTGAAAATTGCACAAAAAACACAGTGCATAGTTGAACATTTCAAAACAAAATAGACACTCATAAAATAGAACATAATATTGTGTCATAACAACAAAAAATAAAATAAATGCATAAAAAAATAAATGTGCAAAACTGCAGCATCAGAACAATTAAACTGACCAACTGGTTTTTAAATTATTATTAATGTTATTTTCTTATAGTGGTTTTATTTATTTTTGGCCTAAAAAAAATTATTTTTGATTACAGATGGAACTTGAAGACAAAAAACTAATAAAAGTTCCACCAAGACCAGAAGCACACAACTAAAATTATGACCATAATACCACTATACTTGTCTTGTGTTTATTTACAAAACAAATCGGCTCTTCAGATATGCGACTCGGCTCCCGACGTTCACCTAAAAGAGCCGGCTCAAAGAGCTGTGCAGCAGTGGGAGTCATAACTGCTTTCTCCAGCTCTGTTTCGACGCACTGCACGTGTATGAACTGCGGTGTAGGCAAGCGTGTATGCGTGTTTGTTCACGTACTGTGCTGTGTGTTTATTTGGGCCCTCTGCCCTCTGAGTTGAGTTGTGCCTAGTGCAGTGATGCACTCTGTGGTTCAGGTTGAATCCAGACCATGTGAATCCGGTGGCGGCTGTGTTTGGGAGTTCTGCTGAGTCGCGCATAATTGTCAAGGGACAAGGGTTTCAGCCAGCAGGGCACTCCCAAGCTTGTTGCTCAATAGCGAGTTAGCTAGTGCACATCTCACTAGTGTGCACACTTTAAAACGGGGGACAAAAAAATTAATGGGGAATAGAAAGTTGTTCAAAAATATATTTGATTAAATATGTATGTGTAATATAAATATTAGTTCTCATTGGATAGAGCGTATAACTGCTCTCTGGTGAGTGTCGTTGTCATCTCTGCGTGTTCCTGGGCCTTGTGCAGGGCTCGGAGCTGGCCGGGTGGGCCACGGGACGCTACAGTTATGAGTGGATCGACCTGAACCACAACTTCGCCGACCTGAACAACATCATGTGGGACGCCAAGGTGATGGAGACGGACAAATCCAAACTCAGCAACCACTACATACCCCTCCCTGAGTACTATACATCTGAAGAGGCCCTGGTAAGTACAAGTACCATATCAGCCCTGCTGTAAGAAACAGTTGGAACACTATTGGAATACTCTCCTGTGTAGCTTCTGAGGTGAGTCAATGAAAATGGCAAGTATAAGCCAGACCAGCCTATAAAATTGTACATGCAAAAAAAATTAAATAAAATACAAGTAAAATAAATTGTATGCAAAAAGTACCTATGAGTGGACTGAAAAAGATATCCTCTGTGGTAAAACCACAGTCTGGTACTCACACGCAAGCAGATGGCAATAGCAGTTTCATAAGTCAAGTCATCTTGACTTAATTTCTCATAAAATGCGCAGTCCTTAGTTTCTCAATCGTAGTCTGGTCAATATGTAGCAACATTGTGCTAAATGGTTAAACAGCTGAACTTGTAAAGTAAAGATCATAGTTTTAGACAGCCAGGAAAAGCACTGCTGTTTAACTGTGATCTAATTAGTTACCCTGCCTTGGTTCAGTAATTATTCGGTTGTTTAAGGATAAAATAGAATATGTGAGCTACGTACATTACCCAGTATAAGTGAATCTGCTGTGCTGATAACTAATCATAAATATAAAAACACATTTGTGAAAGCTGTTTTTGAATGTTCTATTTCAAAATCTTTTTGGAACAAAGTATGGCCGTACATTGTGAGCCAGAAGATTTATTTTGACCTTATTGATGAACGGTTGGTGGATTTTTACAGAGAATGGAAAAAGACAGCACACTGTCTCCAACTGCTGTCAAAAGAATGCCTGTGCTTCCCTTCCTCAGCAGTTTCTGACATGTGGCCCTTATTTACTTGGTGGAACAAGTAAATAAGTATTGAGGAAATTGTTCTTGAAGCTGTGGTATTTTAACCAAACCAAAGGGAAAAAATGGACATGCTAAGTTATTGGTTTGAGGCATCTGGAAAATAGGTTAGAAGACCCATCTCTGAGAGACATACGACTAAAGGTTTCACAAAGTAGTGTTGGACCCTCTGCTACAGTCTACCCTTAGTTATTGTTTTATTGTGTCTCTAAATTAAAGAGTATGATGTTATCCCATTTGACCTGTGGCCAACATTTGAAGTTAAAATCGTAAAAACAAAAAGTATTAAAAGTAATACTTCCTTAGACGTCTTAGACAGCTCCAGGTAAACAAAATGTCACTTCCTTGTAAAATATTTGTTGCCATTGTTTGTCAAAAAAGGAAATCCCAGATGTGTAATGTCAATTCCTTGTGTGATAAATGTTCTTGCCCTCATTATTTGTTAAATAAACCTCTGGCCAATACTGTTCGCCTATCTGAATTTAATGGCAACAATAACAGTACTGAAATGGCAGAAGCTGGGTTTATTATTGCAGCTGTTGCCTAAAGACACACTTGTCTGCAAGGGGGCCGTACAGAGAGAGGGCGAACAATATGGATACACAGATGTCCTCAAACGTTATAGGAGGAAGAATGCTGGGAAACCAGATTCTTCAACAAGCACAAACACAGAATTGTTCACATTCTGTGGAAGTCCTTAAGACAGAGAAACCAAGCAAATTTAAGTAACTTATATCATTGCTATAATTTCAGACTTGAATTTTGAGAAGTCAGTATAATTTAATGTATAATACATAATAATATTTATAATGTTCTCTGAAAAATGTGTTGATCATTTCTTGATTATTTCAGGTTGCTCCGGAGACCCGTGCTGTCATAAACTGGATGCAGGACATTCCATTTGTGCTGAGCGCCAACTTACACGGCGGGGAGCTGGTAGTCACCTACCCTTTCGACTGCACCCGAGACTGGGCCCCAAAGGAGCACACCCCAACCCCGGATGACAGCTTCTTCCGCTGGCTAGCCACCGTCTACGCCAGCACCAACCAGGTCATGGCCAATCCGGACCGCCGCATCTGTCACTACGAGGACTTTCAGCGGTACAACAACATCATCAATGGCGGCGATTGGCACACGGTCCCAGGCAGTGCGTAACATTAACCCTGCAGGGTTGTGATTAACTCCCTTCAAATTGCACAAACAGTGATAACAGGAGTAGCTTTGAGATTGTGAATTTGACCTGTATTTGTTCCCACCTATGCTACAGGCATGAATGACTTCAGCTACCTTCACACCAACTGCTTCGAAGTGACAGTGGAGCTGTCCTGTGACAAGTTCCCCCATGCCAGCGAGCTGCCAATCGAGTGGGAGAACAACAAGGAGTCTCTATTGATCTACATGGAGCAGGTGAAGGTTTTTCCCCAAATGGATTTCTGAACCTTTGCTGCCTCTCTGTCCAACTCATCTTGTCCAACTTTGTGCTGTTTTTCTTTAAACGGTACTATTTTTATTAACTGACTACAAGCAGTTGCAATTTAGAATTTTTTTTTTGTAAATCAATGATGAAATATTATGAATTATTTAAACTTTGGTGGTGTTTGTGGTAAAAGTGTGGCCAAAGTAACAGGGAAGCCATAGCTTGGGCCATAAACAAAGCTCTAATGTCCCTTCCATACACTGGGGGAAAGGTCATGGTATATCAGTACTAAAGGCTGAAGTAGTACTTTCCTACTGCTCTACCCACCGCAGGTTCATCGGGGAATAAAGGGTGTGGTGAGAGACAAGGAAAACAAGGCTGGTATTGCCAATGCCATCATCAGAGTGGAGGACCTGGACCACGACATAAGAACAGGTTTGCCGTCCAACCGTTAATCCTGAGCATTAGGTCCTCAAACTCTGTTGAGGCATGTGGACTTTCAAGGAAGGTTAGTGAAGGGTCTCATATCTCTTTCTACATTTCAGCCGACGATGGGGACTACTGGCGGCTGCTCAACCCGGGGGATTATAAAGTGATTGTTCACGCTGAGGGCTACATCCCCGCCGTGCGCAGGTGCCACGTCGGCTCAGAGCCCCGCGCAACAATCTGCGACTTCTATCTCACCAAGATGCTCAAACAGAGGCTGCAGGAGATCCTGGCCAATGGCGGCAAGATCCCCAAGGACCTGCAGCTACGTCTCCGGGCTCTCCGGTTACGCAAGCTACGCGCCAGCACCAAAGCCATCAACCAGCGCCGGGCCCGGGAGCATAAAATCAGACCTCCCCATAGGTATTTCTGAAGACCAGTCTGAGCCTCATCACATGCACGCTAAACCAGTGTCTCTGCATTCACTTCTGGTGTATGTAAGGTGACACTGGGAGAAATGCTAGTGCACTTATTCGAGTGGCGAAGGGGTAGTCGAGTGCCGAAGGGGTAGAAAGCGAGAGCCAATATTTCTCATTCATTTTGATCACTTTGTCCCCAATATCACTGCATCTCCTGTGTTTTGATCTGCGTAGGTGTTAATTTGCTAAAGTTATAGCCAGATCAAATGAAGTTGTCCTCAGAATCATGAGGGGTGAGTGCATTGGTTCTTCATTAGTATGCAGAACATCTCTCACAGAATAATGTGAAATTTGACTATTGTACATACAGAGCATGTAACATCTTTTAACAGTTTGTCCATACAGTGAGTACACAGTATTGGCCAGAAACCTAGGTTGAACAGGTTTTCATTTGAATGCGTTTGGTTTATTCAGCTGTACATATTTACTAAAAGGTTTTTTGTTCAGTACAAATACATACCTTTTTGTAATTAATTTCAATGTCAGCTAACATTAGCTTGTAAGGTTTGTCAGTGCACAAGAGGGAAAACAAACCATTTCACACCAATAGCCAGTACAGAATTTGCTACAAAACAGCTGTTATTCCCACATGTAGACTAATTCACTGTTCTGCTTGGATAAACCGTCATGACATGGTTTTAGGCACTGTTACAGATTATAGAAACCAGTACACCTTTAAATAATGAAGCGAACTGGTGAATGCAGTAGGTTTAACACATTATGATGCTTATACATGAGTTTATCTACAGTTATGAGGCAGAGGAACTCCTATGCTCAAAAGGGCAAAGGAGCTTAATACACAGTTTATAGCACTTAGGTGTTACCCATTGTATGCAGGACTAAGATTTATTTTTATTTTGAGGTGCACCTTATCTTAGTAACTTGAGGAAACAAGTAACATGCACCAAAGTGAATACTGAAACATTCAATATTGTCTTGTTTTCATACTTTCATGAGTGTCTGTCATGGAATATGAAGGTGGTTAGTTGCTCTTGACATATGAGCTACACATATGTGCATGTGTGAGGACTAAACTCTTACAGTCTGGAACTGCTAAGATAATATGAGAAATGCTCTTTTCTATGGGATGAAAACTACACTTCAGAGTATAATTGTATGTGCTTATTCATGTTTTATTTTCCATAAGTGTTAAAAATCTATAAATAATGCTGGCATTCTGGGGTCAAGAGCATGTTTAACAAGAATTCCAAATAAAGTTTACTAAGAACAGTCTTCCATTTTCTCTTTAAAAAAATGCTACTGTATTTGATACTTTATTTTTCATTTGACACGGATTGTCAATGTTTATTAATCTGTAACTCAAAATTTTCAATGCAACTTTGAGTGCCAGTGCGACTGCATGTGCGAATGTGACTCTCGAGTACCAGTGCCAATGCTAATGCGGATGAGTGACACTAATACGCCTGCAAGTGAGATTTTGGGCGCGTCCCAATACTCGAAAAATGCACCCCCCCCTCCCTTTCCTCCACTACCACCTCCACTCCTCCGTGCCCCGGAAACTGATCTTTGTGTTTTAATCTAATGTTGCTGATTGCATCTTAATTACATATATGGTTACATATCATATATAATGTCACAAACCGCAATGTCAGGTACATTGTATACAGTACATGCAAATACTTGTACTTGAAACGTATAGGCTATTTTGCATACTTGCGAGTGGCGGATAGGAGTGGCGGAAAGGAGGAGAGGAGTGAAGAATATTGGGACGCACCCCATATGTACAGTTTTGCAATTCGTGCGTACCATTTTTCAATCTGTAGCCTACGGTTTTTGAGTGAAATCAATTGGGTTTGCAATGTTAAATCCGATTGTAAATAAAGAGTTAATTGCAGGAAAGTCAGACACAAATGAATGGCTACAATTCACACTCGCGCAAACATGAGAAATAACAAAGCAATAACACAATAACATGTGGCATTGGCCTATCATGAATATTGGCAAGGCTAGGGGATGTTGCTTGGCAGGACCTGAAGCAGGGTGCTGGCAAACCCCATAGCTGTGTAAGTATTCACGGGTGATATAACACGGGTTAGACTGCCATATAAAATGATGTAGGACTGTAGATCTGATAATAATTCACTGAAGAAAGTCAACACAACAACTTTAAAAGTAGGCCAATGTTTTAATATATTGCACAGTGTGTCCTTCTGCTGAATTTATTAGGCTACTAAGCAACGTAGCCTAATGGATAATGTGTAAATCCGTACTCTTGGTATTGCCATCTGGGTAACACTTTACATTAAGTTGCACCTATACCTGTGTGTAGTGGTTCGTGGCTGTTTGTTTGCTTTTCTTTTGCGGCTCTCGTCCTGCCTTCACGATTGGGAATCAATCGGATTTTTTCACCTGGACTTCTACATGCGGGTTATTTAAGTTTCTCACTTCCGCTTCTCCGGTGCTTGATTGTCTTATGACATTGCATTTGAGCCAGGTATAGCCAGGTACATAGCAACCTCCTGATATTAACTTGTTTATGTTCAGGAGGGACTTGCTATTAGCTCTTAATTGGGTATAGGATTTATTTTCCTCCCTGTAGCGTTCTGCGCTATCTTATTAGTACATTGCTGTTCTCTCGGAGACAGTTTTTTCTGTGTACTTTCGTTTTGGTTTTCACTCCGGCTCTGAGCTAAGGTAGCCGAGGGTGTTCTTTTGTTTACTAAGTTTCCTGTTCGTTCATTATTTGTGTTCGGGAGATTTAGTTGTTAGTTACTAGTTTTCTAGTTTGCCCGGTTTTTGTGGGTCTATTTTTGTTTTTGCTGTTTAGCCTTAAGGAATTATGTTCCTATTTTTTCTTTCTTCCTTTATTATTTTCTCTCACTTTATTATTTGTTGTGAGTTGACTTGTTCTGATCTCCCCACCTTTGCATGTGAATCTCCAAACCATCAATAAACCCATTACATTGTGTAGTTAAATCGTAACTAATTTGGTAACAAGAGGTTATTACTGAGTAACTCCAATGTAGGTAACATGGAACAACAGTTAGCGGTATTCATAATTACACATGTAAATATTTTTTTATATTTTATTTACACTCATAGGCCACATATTCATGATACACAACAAATAAACCATGCCTGTTAATTTCACCATATGTCTTGATGATATGGAATCATTTAATTTTAGCAGGAGAGATGTAACAGGGCTGGCCTTGTTTCACATGTGTAATTAAGTATACCACTAACTGCTGTTCCATGTTATCAACATTGGAGTTACTCAGTAATAACCTCTTGTTACCACATTGGTTACAATTTAACTACACAGGTATAGGTGAAACTTAATTTAAAGTGTTACCGGTACTCTTGGGTTTACATTACATTACATTACAATCATTTGGCAGACACTTTTATCCAAAGTGACATACAATAAGTGCATTCTGAAGGTCATTGAAGCGACTACAAAGTACATCCGACAAAGCACAACTTTGGGTTAGTCCCAATATTCTTCACTCCTCCCCTCCTTTCCTCCACTCCTCTCCTACCACCCGTCTCCTACACGGAAGTAGGCTATAGGCTATGTGGAGGAAAGGAGGCTACATTTCACCCTCGGTTTTGCAATCCGTACGTACCTAAATATGTAAATTAAGGGATGTGCAGGGGTAAAATCTCAGCCACAACTCCTAAGGGAAATGTGTTTTCTGAAACTCATCTGATTTAGATAGTAGACATTCTGCAGAAGCCATTCCACCCCACTTTCATTGAGTTGGAATATGTTGCTTTGGCAGGGAAGCAAATTTTGACAGGCTCACAGACTATAGCCAAATGAGGCAAAAACCAAATTGGTTAACCAAATGATGAGATTTATTCATGAATGCTTGAAAATATGTTAAATAACCAAGTAATGTTATAATGGCAGGATTATGTATGTACAGATGTCATTTTGTTCAAAATTAACTGTATACTGTAATAAAGAATGAATTCTAACTTTTATTGTGAAATATAGCCATGCTGTTATCTACCGGAAGTCAATACCGGAAGTGGGTAGTATCCTTCGCACTTTTGTTTTATTATACCTGCTACTTGCATGTCTTCTTCAATAATACCCACATTCACGATTTCTACATTTTCTCTTGGTATTTAGCATGGATAAAGAATAAAATATAATAAAACATTTTATTACACAACTGGTCTTGTGATAACAGTCTCTCAGCCATTTTTGGATTCGAAATCTCAGGTAAGGTCGCCGGTTTCTAGCTGGTTAATGTTACTGCCGAGGTACAGTAGCAAATTATAGTTAGCTAACGTCCTCGTTTATGACAGGAATGTTAACTATGTGGTGTTAAAGCTGTATACACTGTAATACGTATCGTTAACTCGGGTATAGCACGGTAGCTGGTGAACGTTAGCTAACTAACGGTTTTTTTATTGTTGATATTACATTACGGGCATTTAGCAGACGCTCTTATCCAGAGCTACTTGCACAACTTTTTTGGGGGGGGAATTTTTCGGTTCAGTAATTGTGCATTCATTGTCGTTGTGCATTGATCAGATTACGTAGGCTACCTTGCTCAAGGGCACAATGACTGTATCCTACCTTGGAATTGAACTTGCAACAGTGTGTAGCTGCCCAACACATACTAACGTTAGGTTTTAGCTTAACTTTCATGATACATATGTCTTTATTTTTTCCCCTTAGCTGACGTTACTGTGCAGAAATTTTGTATTTGTTTAATAGCCATATTTATATAGCTCGCTATCAGATTGCTGATAGTTTTCTTTACACGTATGAATTAACAGAAGAGTGACTTGCATTGCGTCAATGGCGTATTGAACCCAGTCCTGCGGCTAATGTAAGGTGGAGTAATATAGAAGAACACTGCGGTGTAGCTGGAAATAATTAGCCTCAAACCGACATCGTAATACCAAGGTCCAACTTGTTCAAAAACTGTTCATAACTACAGTTAAGTTCAGGTGAGGATAGTTTCTTGCGTCACATGGCAATTGCACCATCTTTTGCTATGACTTTTGAAAACAGCCAGTAGCGAGGGTCTGGGGGGTCAAATAAATGTGAGCCTTTTAAAACGAATTTCGTGCATTTCTACACAACCTCACTCAGGGCATTTTCTAACATAAAGTGTTTATTTTATGAACATTTTGAAGATTTTTTAAATTACCTTTTAAACCCCCCTCCCCAGTCTCTGTTCTATTTTCTATTTACATGTGAAACTACGTTACTGTAACTGGCTCATCATTTTCATTTATATTTTAGCCATACTCCATATTTTATGGACTTCATATTGTCGGATTGAACCCCCTAGAAACGGCCCTAACATGTAACATTGTAGCTTTTTACATGTAAACAAGGCAATCATTTCATTTTATGAAAAAAATAAATAATTTTTTAATAAAAAAAACTTTTGCCCTCCTTGTGAATCCTTGTATCCCCGCTACAGTAAAAATACGTTGCATGCATCCCCGTCCATTCTAAGACTGAAAAATTGCGGGTAAAATAAAGCACGCAAACATAAAAGGTCCAATCAAATAACCCATTGTCACACAAATCGAATGCATATGTAAGGCTACATACATAAAAGGAAAAGGGCCCTAGGAGGCCAAACCATTTTAGTGATGAACGCGAAGATGAAGAAGTAGGAAGGTTAGTGCTTTAATGATTTTTCGTGACTTTGAGATGGATGTGCGCATAGGCGGAGGGTGTGTAGGCTGGACATGGCAATTAAAATAAATATAAATACAAATGCTAGCGATAGATGATCCACTAGGGTACTGCCTACTGCGGAGGAGGTAACGTGTAGCCGATTGCTGCGTGGTTAGACTACCTGTAGCCTACTAACGTAAGTTGGAAATTATCAACGCGCAGTCCTGTCAGTGAAGCGACAGTCAAGCTGACGGATCATTGCGGACTCACGGAGCATTTCTGGACACACTTCAATACTTCCCCCGCCGTAACCTAGCCTTACCTTGCGGTTGGTTCACCCTCCGCCTATGGATGTGCGCTACTGACTGAACACATATCCACTAGCGGTGGGACGATTCAATCCCATAACGATTCGATTCGATTACGATTCTTTAGGCAAAGGTTCGATGCATCATAACATCTTACATTTGACCGCGATTCGATTCGATTCGATTAATTTTGATACTTTAAAAAAATTTAATAGGTATGCTAATGTGATTTGATACCGATATATTCAGCAGTAATTAAATATTCAATTAGAACCTTACGCCAAGTTCACAGCATTATGTTTATTGTTAAGGCATGCCATACATTTTGCAGCTGTCTGCAGCAAATAATGCAGCAATAAACATTACTAACAGTGTATTTTCTAAAGTTGTCCTATTTAGGTTATTGTTTTTCAAACAGTGTCAGACATGGTACCCTAATACATTTCCTTTATTTACTAAATGAAAATGGCAAAATGTATAACAATTACTAAACTGGGCCAAGAAAAATGAAATAGCCTATAGGTTAGTGTCATGCATAGTACTTTCCTAAATCTTAGTACGATCTAGACCTTCGGTGGAGCAAGATGCCCATCCATCCGTAGTTAAAGCTACTCTCGTAGCGTTTTGCAAGGAGTCGAACAGTTTTCTTCACCTCTTCATACAGAGCAGGTATACATTTTTCACTAAAATGTTTTCTGCATGGTATGGTGTATCTAGGTTCCACGACATTCAGTAAGTGAATCGGACAGTTAACGTAGTAATAATTAATTAAACGTAAGACATTGGAAATAGTCTTACTATTTTAGTTTTTTGTCTCTAACGTCTACTTGATTTTGAATAGAAAATGGTTTAAATTTAAATATCAGAAAGCACTTTACAATTAACTGTCTGGACACGGTATGTGTATAAAAACTAATAAAAACAATTATACAAAAAAATAGAACTGTTTACGTTACCGTTGCTATTGCTTGCTGCTCCTCGGCGGCAGTGTGACTGTAATGTAAACTCGTAGTTTAGGTTAATTGAACAAAAAAATGCTTGTTGCTTGTATTTTTAAATCTTACGTTAGCTAAGAAATTAGCTATAGGCTACAATTATATAGCCTATATTTTAGGCTACACTACAGTGTGTGAATTGATGAGGGAGATGGAAAAACTTATTAAGCTACTTCCGTTATGCATTATTTTAAATGCGAGGTAGCGCACTTCTCATGTTGTTCGTTTGTTATTAAATTCTACCATAGCCAAATTCAGAAAAGCTGCATCTAAATAATGTAGACCTAAAGTTCCCTGCACTTTATTAGACTCGCTAATTTTAGCATAGGCTACGATTCTCCAAAATGCATCGCAAATCAACGTGATTCAGGTAAAGACGAGTGTGCATTAAGGTGTTTTACGTTTGGGTTTGTCCCAATATTCTTCACTCCTCTTCTACCACCCGTCTCATACACGGAAGTAGGCTATAGGCTATGTGGAGGAAAGGAGGCAGGCCCACCCTCACAACCACTATGTAGTACAAGTTCTCTATGCTCCAGAGGTTTTAGGGAGATTTTTTGGAGCATAGCTTCTTCAACCTTTACGATACATTTTCTGAAAATATGGGGATGGTTACTTTCTCCCGTCTTGAGTAATGAGTCATTGAAGTATGTCAATTTCGGTTCCATTATCTATTAGGGTAGTACCTGTTTTGACTGTCCACTAGAATATAATTGGTACTGAGGACAGGAGAACATACTAGAATATATCAATCAACAGGTTAATTGGCTTCAGATAAGGTTCATTACTACCACAGAACTATATAGTCTACGTTCGTATATAGTTCTGTGATTACTACTCAGTGAAAGAAATTGGCTCATGCTTTTCATCCTCATGGGTAAACTTAAATATAGTCATCACATGGTTGCATATTCTTAGTGTGCCATGACTTCCTGATTTGTGTGACGCAACAACATCAAAAGACACTTGATACCTTATTTACAAGTAATGCTGAAACCTCTCTGCATTTGAATGGATCTCTATGGGAATGAGGTGGTCTAGACTAAACTGTAAATTATGCTGTAACAGTAGTATTGAACACATGGTTGGCTAAATGGCTGTAAGTCATAAACGGTCTGAGGTGTCAAACAATCCCTATACCATCACTCTGCTGCCAGATATGTAGTAGAAGTGGATAGATCACTTTAAGGGTTTCTTCTTCTGACTTATTTTCCCATAGAGTTCGATAGGAAGATTAGTCAGGAGAAACTACCCTTAAAGTGATCCATGTAGATCTACTGCATATCTGGCAACTAATCTGGTAACTAAATTTAGCCATTCACATACGATGTCAATGTAAAAGTACTCCAACCTGTACCCCAATAGAATTCCATCCCACATGCAATTTGACTATGGTAATTACAGTTCATTTAGCCTACGTCATTCAGTTACACCCTTATCCAGAGCAACTTACAAAAGTGCTTTGAATATCATGCTGTGCAAAATATCTTTGCGTCTATGTCTTACTTTCATTGATAGTAGGGTTGTGATAGTATGGAAGAGACGATTGCTGATTGCTGATACCAAGGATACGTTTGGTCCGTTTAACAATAAGTGATTTTAAAATTATTTAAATTCATTGTTTTAAAAATTCTAATCACTCTGCTATGGTAATCCAAGTGTGAGTTCCTAAATATGTGTTTAACATTCTTAAATTGTTAGAAATAAAATGTAATTAGAAAATAAGAAAATAGGTTCTTTTCCCTCCACTGAGGGCATTAATGGTCCATATTCACGTCGGCCAGAGAATGACTACATTGTAGTCCGAATTTTTAGCATACAACATTCAAAACTGAACACAATGTGTCAAGTGTCAACTGCAACAAAGAAGGCTGAATATACAGTGGCCACCATAGTGTTTGGGGTAAAGACATGTTTTTCTTGTTTTAGCTCTGTACTCCACAATTTTAGATTTGTAATCAAACTAATGGGTTTATTGATAGTTTGGAGATTCACACGCAACGGTGGGGAGATCAAAACAAGTGAACTCACAACCGTGAGGACAAATAATAAAGGGAGAGAAAATAAATAAAGGAAGAAAGAAAAAACAGGAACGTAATTCCCTAAGGCTAAACAGCCAAAATCAAAATAACCCACTAAAACGGGCGAACTATTAAAACTAGTAGAATACTAGCTCCCGAACTCACGTAATGAGCTAAAAACGGGAAACTTAGTAAAACAAACGAACACTCTCGGCTGCCGTAGCTCAAAGCCGGTAGAGTGAAAAACGAAAGTACAAAGAAACACAGCAAAGTACAAAACAGATAGCACCAAACGCTACCAGGCGGAAAACAATCCTATACCCGATTAAGTAGCTATAGCAAGTCCCCCCTGAACATAAACAAAGTTTAATATCAGGCGGCCGCTAGTTCCTGGCTATACCTGGCTTGAAAGCAATGTCGTAAGACAATGAAACACCGGAGAAGCGGAAGTGTGAAACTTAAGTACCCTGCAGGTAGAAGCACAGGTGAAAACAATAACGAGGCTGGCAAACCACGAAACGGAACGTGGAAAAAATCCGATTGATTCCCAATCGTGAAGGCAGGACGAGAGCTGTCATGTATTGGTTATTCAGGTCACATGACCAGGAACACGTACGAGGTTATGTAACGTGAGGACAGGATTGGGACCGGAAGGTGGAGAGAGGTTTTATGAATAAACTTACAGAAAGACAAGAAGCTTTCAGTGTGTATGATTCAATTCAGGTTGCACTAACTAATTCAGTAATAAGTTAGGCACACAACAATGGCGACGAGGATTATTGTGAACGTGTGAAGACTAAGTTGAACGTTAAAACAAGTTAAACGAGCAACATGGAAAAGTCGGGAATTCAACCGTTCGCATGCTACACGGATCCAGCCACACTCGGACCAAGATGGGCACGATGGCTCACTTCGTTTGAATTATTCGCAGATGGAAAAGGACTAATAATTGATGCTGATGCCACGGCTGTGGTGAAGCAGAGGAGACGGGCTATGCTTTTACACCTGGCAGGACCAGACGTCCAGGATGTATTTTCAACTCTACCGGACACCGGGGAGGCGCTGAACACGTACTTTGTGCCCCAAGTCAACGCAGCGTTTGCCCGCCAGACGTTTCACAAGTTGTGCCAGGAACCAGGTGAGACTGTGCAACAGTTTGCTACACGTTTGAGACAAACCGCGAGGGACTGTGCTTTTCAAGCCGACACTGACAATCAGATAAGGGATGCTATCCTGAATAAGTGTACGTCAGTATATGTGCGCAGAAAATTACTGGAGGAAGGGCATACATTGACACTTGCCCACACATTGGAATTATCCTCACAATGTGAGAGAATTGAGGAACAGATGGCAGCCATGTCTCTGACTGGAGAAAGTAGGGACACTGAGACTGTGCATCACGTCACGCAAAAAGGAGGGAAATACTCAACATCGAGAGGGAAACCACCGGAAAAAGAAGAAGGCGCCACATCGGAGAGGAAATGCTTCAGGTGTGGATATGCTGATCACATGGCAAAGGATCCCAAATGCCCTGCACGAGGACAGACATGTCACAAATGCAACGGGAAGGACCACTACTCCAAGATGTGCCGCACGAGAGGATCAAAGAACCAAAATGTGAACACTGTGGAGGTAGAACATGACAAAGAGTTTGCATTTAATGTAAAAGAGGGTGACATGTCAGATAAACTTACATTTTGTGTGGGGGGAGTAAATGTAGAAATGTTGGTTGACTCAGGTGCTAGGAGCAATGTGATGGGAGAAAATGTATGGGAAAAACTGAAGGCAGAAAAGATAAAATTTAATTCTTATGTGCCAAAAGAGCAGAGGAAGTTGTACCCATACTCATCCAGTGAACCACTACCAATTAAGGGGATGTTTGAATGTGAAATCACCATTGGTAACAGGTCTGAACAGGCTGAATTCATTGTAATTAAGGGTAATGGTGAACCACTATTGGGGAAAAAGACAGCCATGAAACTGGGAGTGTTGAAAATAGGTGAAAATGTCGCTGTGGTTACAGACATCAAAGACACACTCAGGCAGCAATATCCAGATGTGTTCAAGGGTGTAGGAAAATTGAACACCAAGCAGGTTAGCCTGTACATAGACCCACAGGTTAAGCCTGTGGCCCAGCCACTTAGACGCATACCATACAACCTCAGGGAGGCTGTGGAGAATAAAATAAAGGAATTAATTGATCTAGACATTGTGGAAAGTGTCAAAGGCCCCACCCCTTGGGTAAACCCAGTGGTGATAATTCCAAAACCTGACAAAGATATCAGGATGTGTCTGGATATGAGAAGGGCCAATGAAGCAATTGTAAGGGAACGGTACCCTATTCCTACTGTGGATGAAATTTTGCAAGGCATGAATGGCTCAGCTATATTTAGCAAGCTAGACCTTAAATGGGGCTACCATCAGTTAGAACTGACCCCAGAGTCAAGAGAAATAACCACTTTTGCAGTACACAATGGAGTGTACAGGTACAAAAGGTTGATTTTTGGTGTCTCATCAGCCAGTGAGCAATACCAGCATGAGATAGCCAATGCATTAGCCGGCATTGAAGGTGTTGAGAGCATCTCAGATGATGTAATAGTGCACGCACGAGACCAGGAAACACATGACAAGAGTCTACATGCTGTAATGAAGAGGCTCTCATACAGCAGGACAAGGTGGAGAAGTTCACCACACCATTCAACGCAACACCACACAAAGTTGTGAGCAAGACAGGAAATCAGGTTGTGGTTGAATCACCAACAGGAGCAAGATACCAGAGAAACACCACACATGTGAAAAGATATGTGACAAACAGGCCTACGGGGGCACACAATACACAAGAGGAGAAACAGTGGACTGAGGACAGTGCACTTGACGTGGACACACATACACAGACTAATGTCACTCACACACCGCAACAACACATTCAGATGTCAGAGGTGCCAAAGGCCAGACCTCAAAGGGTTACAAAGCCACCTGAAAGGCTCAGTGATTTTGTGATGACCTGAGCTGAATTGCATATTGTTAAAAAAAAAAAAGGGTATTGTGCATTGTTTGAAAAAAATAAAAAAAGTATTGTACATTGTTTGAAAAAAAAAAAAGATTTTGTTGTTCTAACGGTCAGTACAGAGGTTGTTTAAGGTCCAAGTTTATTTCCAAGGAAAGGAGGGATGTCATGTATTGGTTATTCAGGTCACATGACCAGGAACACGTACGAGGTTATGTAACGTGAGGACAGGATTGGGACCGGAAGGTGGAGAGAGGTTTTATGAATAAAGTTACAGAAAGACAAGAAGCTTTCGGTGTGTATGATTCAATTCAGGTTGCACTAACTAATTCAGTAATAAGTTAGGCACACAACAAGAGCCGCAAAAGAAAAGCAAACAAACAGCCACGAACCACTACACAAACAATTCACATGTGGTTAACGTGCAGATTCTCACATATGTTAGCACATGTTAGGTTCAAACCAGACCAATTTTCTGTTTTTATGTAAGCATAGAACTTCCAAATTATTACCTAATAATTGGACAAACATTTACACCTGTTTTGTGCACCAGACATACATTTTAATAATAACGTGTACTTACCTTTTTACCTCCAAAGAGGTACTTTGATATCACGATTGGGGAGGGGGCAGTGTGGGGAGCAGAAAGGAAATTCCAACCGTTAGGGGCAGCACAAAGATGCTTTTCTACCAGTTTCTTATGATATACAATCTTATTTCAGAATAGTTGAAATAACGGAATGCATGAATAATTTTTATTATATGGTAGGCATCAGGCACGTGCAGAGGATGTTAGAGGGGCAAGGGCCCAAATTCATAAAAGGGCACGCCAGCGATTTTTGCAAATAATTAAATAAATATATGCTTGGAATGAAGGGATATTAAAATGTATGTATTCAGGGTTTTTCCTGGCAGAGAATATGGTTTCTGGCAGTACGTAGGCTATGCGAACGCACGCAGCAAATTTCTGTTCCATAAATTTTACCGTAAATACAGTTTTTGGAGTATATATGTAGGCTATGGGTGTAAAGTACCAGTAGGGTTGTGTTCAGGAGTTAGGTTTTAGAAATCAAAGGTAATTGAATATTATACCAATTATGATATTTTGATAGCGCACAAATAGAAAAATAAATAAAGAACACTCAATCACTGACTGGTGAAAAAAACTGAATTGTGGGTCTTTTATACACATAGGAAAGGGATGGGTAACAAACGACGTGAGGTTAACACATTCGATAAACAATAATTAAATCACGAGAACATAACGAAAACATGGAAGGGACCCGGAAACATACATAACAAACAATGGGCTCGAATAGGAGCGGAGTGTGCACAGTAATCAAGAGAGGTGAAGTCTAAGTACAAACAGCTGGAGCGAATTACAGAGGTAGCTCAGGACCAGTTAGAAATGCGAGTAACAAAAATAAAGCGGAGCAGCTGGTTAAATGTTAGTATCTAACTATAAGACAGACAGTTAGAAATCAAAGGTAATTGAATATTATACCAATTATGATATTTTGATAGCGCACAAATAGAAAAATAAATAAAGAACACTCAATCACTGACTGGTGAAAAAAACTGAATTGTGGGTCTTTTATACACATAGGAAAGGGATGGGTAACAAACGACGTGAGGTTAACACATTCGATAAACAATAATTAAATCACGAGAACATAACGAAAACATGGAAGGGACCCGGAAACATACATAACAAACAATGGGCTCGAATAGGAGCGGAGTGTGCACAGTAATCAAGAGAGGTGAAGTCTAAGTACAAACAGCTGGAGCGAATTACAGAGGTAGCTCAGGACCAGTTAGAAATGCGAGTAACAAAAATAAAGCGGAGCAGCTGGTTAAATGTTAGTATCTAACTATAAGACAGACAGTTGTTAGTATACATTTATGTTAATTGGTTTTAGTAAAGTGCACGTAACTAATAAAGCACCCGAGTGATTGTTACCGCGAGTTAGTAATATATACAATTATACACGGGAAGGAAATCAGGAAGTAGCAGAAAACGAAACTTCGGAAATACAGCGTTAACCCACGAAAACTCCCGAAGTCACCCGAATAGTGCACGCACGAGACTGGGTAAACAAACACACAGATGAGACTCGGACAACCCACGAACAGAGGGGAATGCAATGATGAAATTAAAAATAATAAATCCAGAATAAATATAAAATAATAATACAAACAGACAAACAGATGTACAGAACATAACAGGTAGCCTAATTCAAAATTGGAGCGTGTTCCATCCAACTCGCTGCGTACGCTATGTCTTTCTACTGAGTCGCCTCAAAGATTTAGGTTGCACTCTGCCACAGAATAGCTGAGCCTCATTTATATACAGTCAAGGGTTCTGCTTGTTCTACTCATCTCCTAGTACTGAAATCTTGAAGGCGACCAGTACAGTATACATCGCCATCCGGTAGCTGAAAGACCATATTGCACCCAAAAAATAAAATTAATTTGGATATGAATTTATTTGCCTTTTTCTCAATTATTGTCATTTTGGCGGTCGCGACTTCCCTTTGGCGGTCCGTGAAATAATTTATTTAAAACAAGCCCATCACTGAGGTTGGTTCAAACACTGCTACATGACAGGTAATTAATGATACATGCAAAGAAATTAAGTGTATTTCAATAAATTATTCTCACATGTAACGTATTACATTAGCTAACTAGCTATCGAGACAATAAGACAACATTAAAACTACTGTGGTGAGGTGAGACCGTTCTTTTAAGTTCAGTGGATGGGACACAACAACTCGACCATATTCCACTGATTCCCACATTACTAGCAAAAGGTATCAACGCTAACGATAGCTAGTTGGCCCATTTTGAGCTGCCAAATAGTGTCAAGCAATTTCTAAAGCGCATTAATATCAATATAAAACGAAAATTAACAGTATATTTATACTTTGTCTGGCTACATACCTGATGTCTGCCTCAAAGTAAGTCATCACACTGACTGACTCACGACTGTCGAGTGCCTATGCATGGGTATGCGTGCAATTTTGCGTGCGTGCGTGCGTTCTTTCACCATAGAAAGGCTTGGTGCCCACACAGTGCTCGCCGCTGCGGCGGAAACCAAGAGGGAGGGTAGAGGTAGAGGGCATCGCCGGGGAGCGCCACTCTCCCGACCTGATATTTTGATTCAATCAATATATCTGTTCGGCAGGGCAGGCTGTGCTCAAACAGGAATTTATATATTTATTTATTTAAAATATATATATATTTTTTTTTTTATTATTATTTTATTTTACTGAAAAAGGGCACTTCTCTATAGCAGGCCAAACGGCAGGTGCTCAAGCCCCCTTTGAGGTCTATGTGTGCACGTGCCTAGTAGGCATACAAACACATTTACAGCGAAAAAATGTGATCTAGGGTGTACTTACCCTTTGAGTGATTCTAAAGCAGTTTCCCATTAATGTATTAAACTGTGGCGGCCCGCCATAGTTTAATTTCTACCGCCACAGTTTCAAATTGATCAAAAAAAGATATAAAAAATAAAAATTGTTGTATGTGCATAATCTCATTATTCTACTTGCTGCCCCTCCCCCCTGCTTACACACAAACGCACATGCATAGACAGTCTATGCGCAAGTGCATTTCTGAGAGAGGCTGTATGTCCTCATGATTCTGAGGAGATTAGACGTGGTTAATATGTTTGTGAAAGTTAAACCCTCTGTGGTAGCCTACACTATAATGGATATATTGTTTAAGCAATAAAGCAAGCCAAGTTCTCGACTGTTACGATATTAATTTTGCATAAGCGAAATTTTAGCTAGCAAGCTAGCGGCTATAAAACATTCTAGCCACAACTAAGCTAGTTATCTTGCTTGCTAACTTGAGAAGCAAAACTAAATTAAATATATACTAGTTTATGTAGTGTGACGTCCCGTGCCTCTATGTCTAAGTCTAGTTCTGGTTTTTCCGTTTATATGTATTTTCTATCTTGTAGTCCGTTCCGTGTTTTCCCTTTCTTTCCCTCCGTTTTGTGTCTCCGCTTTCCCGCACCTGAATTGTGTTTTCTCATTAGTTTCGTCTCACCTGTTCCTCATTGTTTCTTCGTTAGTTTGGCTTGTAGTCTCCTCTGTTTCTGTGTTCTGTGACAGATCGTCTTGTGCCCTGCCTTGTGCTTGCGACTCATTACTTTCCAGCGATTTATTCCTGCCTGCTTCTCATTCCTGTGTCCAGTCCTGTTTACCCATCCAGTTTCTGTTCTCCTGCCTGTCCAGCCTGCTCCTGTCCTGCTTGTTCCAGTCCAGCCCTGCTCCTGCCCACCTGCCCTTCCCCATTGTAGCCTTGCTCCTGCCCTTCGCCCTCCTGATCCCCTGCTCTGACGGATTTCCCGGTTCTGACCCCTGCCTGTTCCTGGACTTCGCTTTTGCTCATCCTGCATTGCCCTGTTCGCTGGACGTTGACCCCTGCCTGGAACTGACCTTGAGCCTGCCTTACCTGTATTGTTCTGTTTGCTGGACATTGAGCCTTTTCTGTCCACTACGAATAAAGCCTATTCCTACTACTTTTGGTGTCTGCGAGTGGTTCTGATCAGTTCTCGTAACAATATATATTGTAGTATCTTGTGGAAGATAATACAAACGTTATTCAAGGGAGATATCAGCACAATGTAACGCAACCTGTTGTTTTCAGGACAGGGGTTCCCTATTTTCCTGCAGTGCAGTCTCTCCGTTTTTCACCGACTGTGGCGTTGCCCCACTTGTTTGGCTTCCATGTCATATAACAGGGTCTTTTTAAAGTACTTTACTAATAAAATAAATAGCCTAGAGAAGACGAAGATGAAGAATCATGGTAGCAAACATGTAATAGCCAGCCAATCCGATTCAGAGGCTTTCTTGACAATAAACAAGTATTTATTGAACTTGTAAACTTTATTTATTTGTTTTTATTGTAGGCTAATTTTCAAGTTCAGTCACATTTAAGACAGGGCTGCAGGTTTTGGGCAGAACAGGTTAACATGCATTATGGTCGTTTCTGTATAGTCTTGTGCGCTGACCATAACTTTATGAAAATGTTTTCATCAGACTACGTTTGTGCATGTTAGCTAGCTGCCTATCCAAAAAACTCAGCTAATCAAATATTTTTCACGTGTTCCATTCCCCATGTTCCAATAACAAGAAACGGTATCTAGTCTTAAAATTTTAATCACAATGAGCACCAAATTGATACATTTAGCTGTTTAAATTAACAAAGAATTCTTCTGGGGGGAGGGGAGCGGGGCATGCCCCCAAACCCCGCTAGACAGTTCAGGGTCCACCCACCACAGTTTCATAAAATCCTGTGGGAAACACTGCCAAAGTCTACTTTTTTTTTAGCATCATTTGTTGAATTAGTTTACCTTAATCAATATGGTTGAAATTGAAATAAACTTGTGTCCAGATATGTCAAAAAAACTTTTTTTAAAAACTGACGACTGTTTGAGGGTGTACTTATTTTTTCACATGACTGTAGCTATACTGCTGTGTTAGTTTAAGCTGCTCTGTGTTTTGTTTGCTTGCAGGGAGTTTTGGTTGAATTGTGTAGCATGGCAAGACTGACTGTATGCTTCTTCAAGTGGTGTGATGTACGAGTGTTGGTACAGCGTGGAGGAGGCTGTGAAGAGTTCCGCTCTTACTCAGAAACTCCTGTCACCCCGCTGCCTTACTGCCGGATCTTCACCCTAATCCATTTACCCCTTAAATGTATTTTTTTTCGTTATTTTATTTAAATAAACAAATTCTTAGGTGGATCTGGCCTTCTTTTAAAAGTGTACTATGCAGGATTTTTTGCCTTACTGTGGTCCTGTGATTACAATCAAAGAAGTCTCCTGCTCCGTCCTCAACCCCACCCACTCACGGTACCCGGCTTCGGCCAGAGATATGAGCACGGTTGTTTTATAATGTTTTCAAGGTAAAAACCCTGCATAGTGCACTTTTAATATTGGGTAAAAAAATGTTGTTGAAGGTAATTCAGATCAATGTTCTCCAGAGCCACAACAGTATTAGGAGGAACTACAGTGCAGTATTGACTGTCATTGGTCCCAATCAGACTCATATAGCTGCTCGTACAATTTCGGAGCGTGTCTCGCAGAAGCCGATTCTGTTTAAAGGGGCAGTTCACCCAAAAAATTAGTTTTTATATGTTTCTACATACCCGGAGTGGAATCTATCCATCCAGGTGGTTTTGCTGAGAACTCTGCAACGTATCAGCCAAAGCACGCCAGTATTCTAGGGCGCACTGTGTTGACATGAGCCCCACAGTCGCCTTCACCTAATTTGGTAGGAAGTAGTTTTCGGGGAAAAAAACAGGTCTGTGGATGTTCGTGAGTAACTGTCATTATATTTGTAAAGAGATGTAACATTTTGACCTCCACAAACTTTGGACCCGTTGAGGTTCGTTCTATCCGGGTGATATCACGGTGAGTTGCAGCGGATATCTACAAAATGAATGAGTTCTCAGCTAAACTACCTGGATGGATAGATGGCACTCCAGGTATGTAGAAACATATCAAAATGTTATTTTTGAGTGAACTGCCCCTTTAAGTGGAGCTACCAGAGCTGCCCTGCTCTGAAGAGCTGGCATCAGTGCAGAGTTGTCAGCTGATCCTGTGTTTGTGTTGAAGGGGCCAGTGAGTGTCGTCACTGCCATGGCCGGCTTTCAGATTCGACGGTACCGGGAAGAGGACGATGAGGCGGTGAAGGAGATCTTCACCCTGGGCATGATCGAGCACGTGCCCGCCGCCTTTGTGCACCTGCTCAAGCAGCCCCTCATCCAGATGGTGCTCATGTGCGTCTTCTGTGCCCTGCTGACCAGCTCCAAGTCCTTCCTCCTGCCCGTGCTGACCATCACCCTGTTGCTGGCCGGAATCCGGCAGCTGGCCAGCTACCTTTTCAACAACTACATCGAAACCTCTCTGAAAGAGGACATGGCCTGTATACGAGATACGTACATGAGTAAGGGAGACTCCTGCTTCTGGGTGGTGGAGAGCGAGGGCCAGGTGGTGGCCATGGTGGCCTGCCTGCCCAGCCAGAAGCAGCCGGAGTGCCTGGAGCTGAAGCGCATGTCCGTCCGGAGGACGCATCGTGGCTTAGGCATGGGCAAGGCCCTCTGCCAGACAGTGGCAGATTTCACGCGGGAGAGGGGCTACCCGGCAGTCGTCCTCGCAACTTCTATGATTCAGACTGAAGCTCAGAAACTGTACGAGCACATGGGCTACGCTAAGATGGGGGAGTTCGTCATTCCGGACCTAGTTGGCAAGCTCACAAATTTCACTATATTGCAGTATAAATTAGAGGTGCAGGAGGGGAAAGCTGGATAAAAGGAATCCCAGCAGTCAGGAAATGGTGTAAATGGCTTATGATTAACCATAACCACCAATGTCTTATTTGGAAAGAGTGATCTCATTCTTTGCCAAGCTCGACACTGGTCATTAATGCCAGGGACAAAATGTATTGATCTGCCGGTGCATCAGTTCAGACCGGCAAAAAAACAAAAAAATAATTGATAGGTAAGATGTAAAAATTATTTTTTTAAAACATTTTAATTAAGCTTCTGAGATAAATTGCTATGGAATTACTGGAAATTAGTTTGAACCATTTCTAAGTACTTCAATAATAATGAAAGAGAAATAAATAAAAATAACAAATCAGATGTTTAAATTGTAATAGTTTTACCAATACAACTATGAATTTAGGAGTATTGTCTTTGAATACCAACTAAATTATGTATTATTCTTGGAAATTACTGAGCAATGAGAACTAAAACAGTGATTTTGATTACTTTTGGTGAAAATTAATTGTTGGAGAGGTATATATTAAGTATGTATTTTCTTTCCAACATGCAACACAATCCAGAAAGGGATTAACTGAATATTTTCTGGAATGGCTTTTGGAGTGCATACCTATGCCACCATTAAAGCAACATTGAACTTTGGTAGAACTTTGGGTTGTGTAATTACCTGGCCATGATATGAGTCCAAATGGTGGCGAAATATGTTCATTAGTTGCTCTGTGCTCCCTGGGGTGATAATCCAGAATAGGGTATTTGTTGCTAAAAAATGACACTTCTAGCACGTATACGAACGCGAACAAAGCGGATTCTGTCAATACAAACAATAACCACAAACAATCAACAGATCCAAGTTATCAAAATTTGTTTTATGAGAGGTTTGTGTAAGGATGGGTAAGATTACCACAGCCAAAGTAGGCCTATATACATGCACTTTTATTAATATTTTTCTGCAGTAGGATCACAGAATAAATTGATTGTGTAGTTTTGTACGTTTCTATGTACTGTGTGTGTAATAAATAATGCATAACTCCTTTTACTTTTCTGATGGTAACAGTCTTTCCTGATGTGCTTAAAAGTTACAAGTAACACTGAGTATTTCCTGTGGATATTGCTTTCATGTAGTGCCTTTGTGCAGTAAGTATATGAGGTTGTACTAAGTGTGCACAGTACCCTTTACTGCTGGGGGTGTTCAAAGCCAGAAATGTAACTTCTCTTAAAGAGCCAGTTAAGCATATCATATCAGCCATGGCTGATCAGTTAATCAAGATGTTTTGTCAGTATCCAACATTTGTTTTTCTAACAACGGCCTACATGCATACATGAAGAAATATCATGTTGCTCTGTCTAATACAGCCTGCTAATGTTGTTCTTGAATGCTATATAGTGATACTGCACATAGGAAAAGATGGGACAAAATTAAACGTTAACATTATGCAGTAAAAAGAAAAATCAAGTCATTTGTTTGCTTCCGTTTCAAGTTTCACGGATGTACTGGCACACTCTTCAAGACAGTGGTACTGTATATTAATGGTTCAGGAGTTAATAAAGCTGTAGAGGTTAAGTCCCAAGTGACAACACGTTAAAAACACATGAATGTTGCAAATGGCGGTGCTGGGAGTCGGAAAACAATTTGGTCAGGTTTCTCAGACTAGCAGCTCTATTATCTATAAACCTATAGCTGTCCATAGCCAATCCAGGTAGGAGATTAGTGAGCATGACATACAGGCAGCATTTATTTGTCATATTTCCATTTGCCCCTCTAATGTTGCCCACTGCACCACTGTCATCCCTTTATTTGTCGTCCAGGGTGAATAACTCCTGTATAAATGACTGTAGTTCATGCACGCCAGTGGCGGTGAATAACTCCTGTATAAATGACTAGTTCATATACACCAGTGGCAGTGAGTAACTCCCATATAAATGACTGTAGTTCATACACACCAGTGGCGGTGAATAACTCCCGTATAAATGACTGTAGTTCATACACACCAGTGGCGGTGAATAACTCCCGTATAAATGACTGTAGTTCATACACACCAGTGGCGGTGAATAACTCCCGTATAAATGACTGTAGTTCATACACACCAGTGGCGGTGAATAACTCCTGTATAAATGACTGTACTTCATACACACCAGTGGCAGTGAATAACTCCTGTATAAATGACTGTAGTTCATACACACCAGTGGAGGTGAATAACCCCTGTATAAATGACTGTAGTTCATACACACCAGTGGAGGTGAATAACCCCTGTATAAATGACTGTAGTTCATACACACCAGTGGCGGTGAATAACTCCTGTATAAATGACTGTAGTTCATACACACCAGTGGAGGTGAATAACCCCTGTATAAATGACTGTAGTTCATACACACCAGTGGCGGTGAATAACTCCCGTATAAATGACTGTAGTTCATACACACCAGTGGCGGTGAATAACTCCTGTATAAATGACTGTACTTCATACACACCAGTGGCAGTGAATAACTCCTGTATAAATGACTGTAGTTCATACACACCAGTGGAGGTGAATAACCCCTGTATAAATGACTGTAGTTCATACACACCAGTGGCGGTGAATAACTCCTGTATAAATGACTGTAGTTCATACACACCAGTGGAGGTGAATAACTCCTGTATAAATGACTGTAGTTCATACACACCAGTGGAGGTGAATAACTCCTGTATAAATGACTGTAGTCCATACACACCAGTGGAGGTGAATAACTCCTGTATAAATGACTGTAGTTCATACACACCAGTGGAGGTGAATAACTCCTGTATAAATGACTGTAGTTCATACACACCAGTGGAGGTGAATAACTCCTGTATAAATGACTGTAGTTCATACACACCAGTGGAGGTGAATAACTCCTGTATAAATGACTGTAGTTCATACACACCAGTGGAGGTGAATAACTCCTGTATAAATGACTGTAGTTCATACACACCAGTGGAGGTGAATAACTCCTGTATAAATGACTGTAGTTCATACACACCAGTGGAGGTGAATAACTCCTGTATAAATGACTGTAGTCCATACACACCAGTGGAGGTGAATAACTCCTGTATAAATGACTGTAGTTCATACACACCAGTGGCGGTGAATAACTCCTGTATAAATGACTGTAGTTCATACACACCAGTGGAGGTGAATAACTCCTGTATAAATGACTGTAGTTCATACACACCAGTGGAGGTGAATAACTCCTGTATAAATGACTGTAGTTCATACACACCAGTGGTGGTGAATAACTCCTGTATAAATGACTGTAGTTCATACACACCAGTGGTGGTGAATAACTCCTGTATAAATGACTGTAGTTCATACACACCAGTGGCGGTGAATAACTCCTGTATAAATGACTGTAGTTCATACACGCCAGTGGCAGTGAATACCTCCTGTATAAATGACTGTAGTTCATACACACCAGTGGCAGTGAATAACTCCTGTATAAATGACTGTAGTTCATACACACCAGTGGCAGTGAATAACTCCTGTATAAATGACTGTAGTTCATACACACCAGTGGCAGTGAATAACTCCTGTATAAATGGCTAGTTCATGCACGCCAGTGGCAGTGAATAACTCCTGTATAAATGACTAGTTCATACACACCAGTGGCGGTGAATAACTCCTGTATAAATGACTGTAGTTCATACACACCAGTGGAGGTGAATAACTCCTGTATAAATGACTGTAGTTCATACACACCAGTGGCAGTGAATAACTCCTGTATAAATGACTGTAGTTCATACACATCAGTGGCAGTGAATAACTCCTGTATAAATGACTGTAGTTCATACACACCAGTGGCGGTGAATAACTCCTGTATAAATTACTGTAGTTCATACACACCAGTGGAGGTGAATAACTCCTGTATAAATGACTGTAGTTCATACACACCAGTGGCAGTGAATAACTCCTGTATAAATGACTGTAGTTCATACACACCAGTGGCGGTGAATAACTCCTGTATAAATTACTGTAGTTCATACACACCAGTGGCGGTGAATAACTCCTGTATAAATGACTGTAGTTCATACACACCAGTGGCAGTGAATAACTCCTGTATAAATGACTGTAGTTCATACACACCAGTGGCGGTGAATAACTCCTGTATAAATGACTGTACTTCATACACACCAGTGGCAGTGAATAACTCCTGTATAAATGACTGTAGTTCATACACACCAGTGGCGGTGAATAACTCCTGTATAAATGACTGTACTTCATACACACCAGTGGAGGTGAATAACTCCTGTATAAATGACTGTAGTTCATACACGCCAGTGGCAGTGAATACCTCCTGTATAAATGATTGTAGTTCATACCCACCAGTGGAGGTGAATAACTCCTGTATAAATGATTGTAGTTCATACACACCAGTGGCGGTGAATAACTCCTGTATAAATGACTGTAGTTCAAACACACCAGTGGCAGTGAATAACTCCTGTATAAATGGCTAGTTCATGCACGCCAGTGGCAGTGAATAACTCCTGTATAAATGACTAGTTCATACACACCAGTGGCGGTGAATAACTCCTGTATAAATGACTGTAGTTCATACACACCAGTGGAGGTGAATAACTCCTGTATAAATGACTGTAGTTCATACACACCAGTGGCAGTGAATAACTCCTGTATAAATGACTGTAGTTCATACACACCAGTGGCAGTGAATAACTCCTGTATAAATGACTGTAGTTCATACATACCAGTGGCAGTGAATAACTCCTGTATAAATGACTGTAGTTCATACACACCAGTGGCGGTGAATAACTCCTGTATAAATGACTGTAGTTCATACACACCAGTGGCGGTGAATAACTCCTGTATAAATGACTGTAGTTCATACACACCAGTGGAGGTGAATAACTCCTGTATAAATGACTGTAGTTCATACACACCAGTGGCAGTGAATAACTCCTGTATAAATGACTGTAGTTCATACACACCAGTGGCGGTGAATAACTCCTGTATAAATGACTGTCGTTCATACACACCAGTGGCAGTGAATAACTCCTGTATAAATGACTGTAGTTCATACACACCAGTGGAGGTGAATAACTCCTGTATAAATGACTGTAGTTCATACACACCAGTGGCAGTGAATAACTCCTGTATAAATGACTGTAGTTCATACACACCAGTGGCGGTGAATAACTCCTGTATAAATGACTGTCGTTCATACACACCAGTGGCGGTGAATAACTCCTGTATAAATGACTGTAGTTCATACACACCAGTGGCGGTGAATAACTCCTGTATAAATGACTGTCGTTCATACACACCAGTGGCGGTGAATAACTCCTGTATAAATGACTGTCGTTCATACACACCAGTGGCGGTGAATAACTCCTGTATAAATGACTGTAGTTCATACACACCAGTGGCGGTGAATAACTCCTGTATAAATGACTGTAGTTCATACACACCAGTGGAGGTGAATAACTCCTGTATAAATGACTGTACTTCATACACACCAGTGGCAGTGAATAACTCCTGTATAAATGACTGTAGTTCATACACACCAGTGGCGGTGAATAACTCCTGTATAAATGACTGTACTTCATACACACCAGTGGAGGTGAATAACTCCTGTATAAATGACTGTAGTTCATACACACCAGTGGCAGTGAATAACTCCTGTATAAATGACTGTAGTTCATACACACCAGTGGCGGTGAATAACTCCTGTATAAATGACTGTACTTCATACACACCAGTGGAGGTGAATAACTCCTGTATAAATTACTGTAGTTCATACACACCAGTGGCGGTGAATAACTCCTGTATAAATGACTGTAGTTCATACACGCCAGTGGCGGTGAATAACTCCTGTATAAATGACTGTAGTTCATACACACCAGTGGAGGTGAATAACTCCTGTATAAATGACTGTAGTTCATACACGCCAGTGGCGGTGAATAACTCCTGTATAAATGACTGTAGTTCATACACACCAGTGGCGGTGAATAACTCCTGTATAAATGACTGTAGTTCATACACACCAGTGGCGGTGAATAACTCCTGTATAAATGACTAGTTCATACACACCAGTGGCGGTGAATAACTCCTGTATAAATGACTGTAGTTCATACACACCAGTGGAGGTGAATAACTCCTGTATAAATGACTGTAGTTCATACACACCAGTGGCGGTGAATAACTCCTGTATAAATGACTGTAGTTCATACACACCAGTGGCGGTGAATAACTCCTGTATAAATGACTGTAGTTCATACACACCAGTGGAGGTGAATAACTCCTGTATAAATGACTGTAGTTCATACACACCAGTGGCGGTGAATAACTCCTGTATAAATGACTGTAGTTCATACACGCCAGTGGCATTCATGTGTTTGAGATGATTTGTTGGGATGCATATGTGATGACTTGAACATCACTGGCTGCAGTTATTTGTGTATATCAATTGGAAACAATCTTTTCCTTGGTTTTTCCCCTTTGTAAATCTTTGAATAAAACATTTTCTGGATCTTTCTATGCGGAGAGACGCTGGTATTGTTTCAGTTCTTGCTCAGTGGGTGAAGGGGAATTACTGAGTTGTGCTTTTTTATTGTTATTCAGGAAATATTACATTGAGTACTGTAGTGCTGGCACAATTTATTAAATAGTATATATATTTATATATATATATATATATATATATATATATATATATATAAATGCAAACAGAATTGTTAATACGATCGATTTACGTGCAATTTCGTTCTGCTCATGTTTCATGAACGAGGCCCATTGAATGTACACACTAGTCTATGAATGTTGTTAGTCAGGTCTGGCACAATGGCTCATATTACATGGGCGATTGCTCTTGTGTTCACTTATGTTGTAAGTCACTCTAGATAGGAGCATCTGTTAAATGAATGTAGTGTAGTGTAGTACACATGGCAAAAACTGACCACTAAATGTATTCAGACGAGGATTTACTATGGTATTCTCCGACTACTTCTTTCACATATACAGCCTTTACATTCTCTACAAACTACAGTATCTTCATTTTCTGCAGTTGTCTCTCCATCTCAAGACCTTTACAGCAGAACACTATTGTGCTCGTTGTTTCTATATATATATGTTTGCTGTGTCCCCCAGGAAAGTCTCAAGAGTGTGGAGGAGATACCCGGAGACTGAGACATGAGGAGAGCTGAACAGGGTCGTAGAAGGGCAACCACCCAGCGGCAGGACCGGTATCTGCTCCTTTGTGCAAAAAGGAACAGGAGGAGCACTTCCAGAGCCCTACAAAATGACCTCCAGTGGTCTACTCATGTGTATGTTTCTGACCAAACTGTCAGAAACAGGCTCCATGAGGGTGGCATGAGGGCCCAACATCCTGTAGTGGAACCTGTGCTCACAGCCCAGCCCATGTAATATGAGCCATTGTGCCAGACCTGACTAACAACATTCATAGACTAGTGTGTACATTCAATGGGCCTCATTCATGAAACATGAGCAGAACGAAATTGCACGTAAATCGTTTGTATTAACAATTCTGTTTGCATTTTGGCATTCATCAAGGTTTTTGTATGTTGTAAGTATACAATATTTGTTCGTAAGTATCTACGCCTGCTCAGTACTGCATCCGTAAATTCAAAATGCCTCTAAATGTAGCTTCTGAATGTTAATTGGAATAGCCCTGTGAATTTTATTTTTATTTTCAGTTAAATTCACAAGACTAAATGTAGTTTTTGATATGCACAATGAAACCGTAATAATTACGATTTTAAAAAACAAGCACTTTATTAAAACAAGCCTATTAATCAATTGTGAGAGACTTATTGGTGTAGCTACGTCAAATAATTGTTTAATGTGTCAGAGTATAGATTCCTAACTACCTTTTTCCATCACTAGGGGATCGGAGATTGCGAACCATGCACAGAACACCAACAAAATGGCAAAATCAATACATTTATTATTTTATTTATTTCCAGGCTGCGGTTTAGTGCTTGGCAGATGGAGGCAATGCGCTTATGTCCAATGCAGATAAGCTTGAAGTACCAGCTCATGGAGTAGGGCAGGGGTTTTCAAAGTGGGGGCCGCCAGGGGGGGCAATTGGAAGAAAGAGGAAAATGCAAAAAAAAGAAAAAAATATAATAATAAAATAAACATTTATAAAAAAAGTCCTTTCATATCGAAATGAGGTCTTTGCCATGCCCTTCTTTCAATTGCAGCCAATAACTAACCGTCAGTCAAAGCGTTACGTTGAGCTGCCAACGGCCAGATTATGGAATCAAAATATTGTGTTGTGTATCAAGAAGCTGTATGTTTGATTTTTTAAATATTTGCCAGTGTAATTTATTTAATATCATTAAACATTAACGTTGCCCTGCATTGCTCTCTGACAATAAGCAGCTGAACTAACATCGGTTAGTTTCCTTCTGGAACTTAATGTGCTCCATCTAGCCATCTACATGCATGATCACTTGCTAGATAAACTAAAGCGATTCAGCAAACTAACTTACGTAGGACACACGCGTTGCTATGATAACGTAACCACGGCTGTTGTGAAAGTTTCATCCACTATCTCAGCCCATATCTGTTATTTTTAATTATTAGTTGACTTATTTTTCACTGTCAGATCCGTTCAGCTGTAAGGTTGACAAGTGCCAACTCGATGTGATGAAATTCCCTCGGTTTTGTTTTTTAAACACCCGCCCAACCTACGAACTATATTCAACTCTATCTGAAGGGGCGTGTCTTGGAGGGCGTTTCTTGGAGTCTGCAGCTGCAGCTACGTAACTCGGAAATAGACCCTAACCCTAACGCGCAAATCCTTTTTCGTTGTTTGAAACGCTGGGGCGTTGCCAGCCTGGCTCTTGCATCCTAAGTGTAACTTGTGAGTATTATAATATTGCAAATCTGTGTTTTCGCTAAGTAACTACCTTTGAATTTATGTTGAGCAAACTGAATGGGTGTCGTTTTGTAGTAGTCTTAATTGATGGAGTAAACGGGCAGGCACGGTATGATTGCGTCAGCGCTATACAGGTATTTTAATGTAATGTTTGATCAGGTTTCATGTAATACTGTTTGATTCTATGGGCATGTAGTATAATAATTAGAATAATCCTTTCACCGCCCCGTCGGGAGGGGTCGGGACCATTCCACCACAAGTTATTCAAACTTTCTTCCAAATAGACACTACATTCCAGAGTCTGGTATAACGTAATTTATTGTATATAGATTCGCATGAATATACATACCCAGGCTGGTCGGCTAAGCATACATATATTAAAACAATGTTAAAACACTCTCAATCACACGGTCCAGTCAAGTCCGTCAATTTCATGCTCACCCATGTAGTATCGTGACTACATTATAATAATGAAGCCACAACTGGTTTGGTTAACTTTGTATTCACAACGTCGGAAGCAATACAACAAGCAGCCAAACATGGCTGGGCATACATCATAACAGCGGGGGTGAAGCATCTTCGGGGAAGTTTAAGTTCAAGGACGGTCTTATCCCATACTGTCCCCTAGTGGACTAATAAGGTAAGTTCAGGTTACTACAACCCACAAGACGTAAAAACAAGTCCGTTGATGACCGAGACAAAACAAACTTGGCACCCGTCCAACTCAGATAATTCCGTTCTATTTCATACCGGTCAACACGCCACGGTATGGGTCATCCTCGTCGAGCTGTTAGGAGACTGAATAGCAAATTAACCACCACTACGGGCGGACCCACGTCACGCCATAAATATGGCGCTTGTACGCCGCCCGACCTCTTTTTGCCTCCTCGTGAGTTTAGCTGAGACTGTTTTTTTATGGTTCCCTTTGGAACCCGCGGAGTCGCGACTTTTCTTGCCTCTCCCGATTGCCCGTAGCTACGTCCTAACGGAGTATACTTCTTGGGCTTTTCCTCCCTAGCAACGCGGAATCGCGGTTTGCTACTGGTTGTTTGGCTAAACGTTTCAAGGTAAGTGCTAGGCAGTTCACTGCCGGTTTTCCTTGCAGAACTAGATTGGGTTATGCCGATATATTCTGATTGTATTTAGCCATGTTGAGGCATTGAATTGTCTTTCTGCTCGTTGTTACTAAGAGAAAGAAAGGGAACCGGAGGTAGCCTCTGTGTCGGTAGACACACGCTACCTGAGGTTTCAGCGCCCTCTGGCGGCTCTTCAGTGCTACTGATTCGGGCTGGTACTGTGTAGTAGGCAGATGACTGCCGTTTTTTATACAAAAGTTATATTAGTAAATACTAATACCTTTCTGTTGATACTACTGCGTTGGTTCGCTCTCTTCGCTTTTCCTTCCAAGGCAAAGGGTACGATTACTTAGTCCTCCCCTTAGCCTAGCCCTGGCCCCAGACACTTTTTATGAAGTGCAGGGAGGCCACGCTGATCCCACTCTGTCACTAGGGATTCGCATTGCGAACTACCTGGACTACTGGCAAATCTGCGCTCCTTCAGAGGAGCAAGCCAGAAGGGATACAAGGTCAGTACTGGCCCACTTAGCCAGCTTGGGTCTGATTCTGAACAAGGGAAAAGAGGCCTCTCTGACCCAGAAAGGCAGCATGTTTTGATGGAGAGTCTGTCCCACTTTGCTGCAGCGCGGCAGGTGACAGTATACATTAGCCGAAGGGTGCTCAGCCTGATGGCTTTAGCGGCCAGGTGGTGCACGTAGGTCAATCCCTACATGCAAGCATGTCAACTCCTGCTGTGCGCACAGGCCTAGGGCATGTCCCCAAGGGCAGTGCATGTGCCGGGCACAACCAAGGTGGCAGCTGATTTGCTGTCCAGGGGTTGCCCGAGAGCGGGGGAATGGCGCCTGCACCCAGACAGTGTGCAATCCATTTAGCCCCTCATCCAGGGAGGATGCTTTGTCCTCTACAATATTCCATAGTGGGCCCAGAGGGGGATCTTGGGCATGGATGCCTTGGTGCTCCAGTGGCCTCCAGCCCTGCTCTATGCCCCCCCCCCTTCCCTCTCCTGCTTATGGTTCTTGCGAGGATCAGGGACTCAAGGGTATGAGTTCTGCTGGATGCCTCTAATTGGCCCCAGCAGACATGGATAGCGAACTTAGTGAGTTACTAGTGGGCACCCCGTCGCGCCTCCCCAACCCGAGTGGATATGCTGCCGCAGGCCAGGGCGTTTTACGACCTGCTTGGCCCCAAGATGGACTAGCCGCAGGGCCTAGGGCCAGCAGTACACTGGTAACACTTCAGGTAGTGAAGCCTCCTCCACGAGGGCGCTCTACACCGGGAAGTGGGCAGAGGTCAGCCACTGGTGCCACAATAACGGGTTTACCCAGATTTGGGCGACATTTCAGTCTTTTTAGCATTCCTCCAGTCCCTCTTTGTAGAGGGGCTAGTGGAGTACATGCTAAAGGGTTATCTGGCAGCCATATCAGACTGCCATGAGTGTACTGAGGGCCTGATGGTGGGATTGCACCCCCTCGCCAGCCAGTTTCCCTGAGGAGCCAGGCGGCTTCGCTCACCTAGGTCGAACTCAGTCCTTTCGTGGGGCTTACAACTGGCTTTGAATCCCCTCACTGAGCCGCCCTTCGAGCAGGCCAGACTCACTCTAACCTTGAAGACTGACTTCCTGCTCGCTATCGCCTTTGCGAGGCGTGTGAGCGAGCTGCACGCACTGCCCGTATACCCCTTCTGTATGCAGTGGGGTGACAGTAGCTCATCGGTCTCTCTGATTATTAACCTCGCATTTCGGTATAAGGTCCTCTCGCGGTCGAACATCTCATTCTATGGTGTTGGAGGCGTCTCACCCTCCTCCCCACAAGACCCCTGAACAAGCCAGGCTGCACTCACTGTGCCCCTCCTGGGCTCTACGGTCTTATACCGTATTCATAGAACCGGGGTTACATCCGTAACCCGTACGTTTTATGTTTATCTCAACTCCTCCCATGCGTGCTGACATTTGAGACCGTCCCCCTTTGGGAAATATATTTGTTTCATGGTCTGCAGCGGTCTCTGCTGGTCTTATTTGAGCATTGGAATTGGCCTTTGTTTTATATCGTAGTTTTAATGAAATACCATGATTCAATTATCTCAGAAACAGTCTGGCCATGGTCTGACCATAGTTATTCAATACGTAATAATATAACTCTCTGATAGGTTAAATAATACCAGCTGTAAGCTTTTTAATTGCTATTCACCACAGATATGTGTTTTATGAACCAAGGATAACATCTTTCTTTGTGATTTTAAACATTATCCATAGTAACATATTCTTTTATACTAAATGGCTGTGAAGGAAGAAAAATAACTTATTTGTAATGTATTTTTATACTAACGTTTGTTGCAAAATAAAGGAAATGTTTTCTTTGAATTTTTTACTAAACTCTACTAGTTGCTCAAACTGCACACACACACACACACATTTCCATGCCCAGGGCGCCAGACGTTTTTAACGACGGGGCCCCAAGGCATTCCTCGGGGAGATACACACTATCTCTTCAGCCGATCTAGGACCATAAATGTGTCCCATGTGAGTGTGTGTATGCAGGTGTGAATGGGTCCCTTTACCTCCTTATCGTGATAATTATACAAATGCTTTATCACTCTGGCATTTAAATATACAAATGTAACTGAAATAGTCTCTGGAAAATTAGGAATTGTTTTACCATATGGCTTTTTGCTGAGAGCGGGCTCTTCCCATCAATTCTTCAGCGTGTGGGTGCGTGCACATGTCCTTGATTTACAAGTGTCGAGGATGAGATCATGTTGTGTGCCTAGCTCGGGACAACCGACCATGCAGATGCAAATCATGAGCTAGTTTATCTTCCTTAGAGAGAGTGTCTGCCCGTAGATTCAAGGCCATACATTTGATGTGTGTACACTTGGGCCTTTTAGAGCTGTTTCTTCCAATACACCCTAACACAGAAAAGCATCTTCTTATTGACACCATTGGTTCATACAGAAGATCCTACAGTGGTTTGTAGTGATATATAATATACGTTTAATCTATATGTTTTTTACACTACAGGCAACATTTGATAACTTGGTATGAACTTTATTTAATTGATCCTTGTCCAACTGCAGTGCCTGTATGCTGTTGGTCAAGCCAAAGAGTGAAGGAATTGTGAATTGCCTTGTGTATTGGGTGAGTGTGGCTGCATTCGAATAGTCAAATTGGAGCAGGGATGGATCCTGGCTTTAGCTCGCATGACCCGGAAATATTTCCAGGGCAGCTATGCTAAGGGCCGTTCAAATTTCTTCTATTGAGAAGGAAAGAAGCTAAACAATTAATTTTATCCGTCCTTTCACTAAGGTCGGACTATCCTTTTCACAAGGAAGGTAGTATTCACGCCCCACAATGCAATGCCGCCAATGTTTTCATAAGCGTCGATGCAGCCTCTGTCTCAAGGCCGTTACACATTGGGGACGTAGCGAATACGTGGGGCGAAAATGCGTAAAATTCATCTGCGAATATTTCGCGTAAAAACCTGTCACACCTGCAACGATGCGAAAAAACGAAAAGCTTGCATTCTTTTTCGCGGTTGAAAATCCCTGTGAATAAAAATGGATTACTCTTCGTTGAGCGATGACGACCTGGTTATCCGTTCTCGTTCGTGATGTCATTCATTAAACACAACAACGTTCAAGAAAATAAAAAATTCGGTCCATCATGGAACGAAAGTGTATTTTTTGCCTCTGCCAGAACGTTAAAAACAGAGCATGATTAAATTACATTGCCAAAATATTGAACCGGGCTTATTATGTGTCCGTTTTTACTCATGTAAAGTTTGTTTTGTCTACAACATGCTCTCCTTCTCTTCACTCCTTTTACGGACATATGTGTCCCTGAGACAAATTTAAGCCAATGCTAATAACCTGTGGGAGCTCATCAGATAGCAAGTTGTGCGTATTGCAACCATTTAGCTATAAACCCACCATCTTCATAGCCTATTTGCTCGGCTATGGTTTTCCACAAATTGTCCTTCAAATCGTTGTCTTTGTAACTTTCATGTCTCTTATCAAAGAGTACACTATACTGGGAAACGTATAAAATCAGTTGGTCCACCATATTGGATGTTGTAGTTTGTTGTGGCAGTGCGGTGACGTCAGTCATGGAAACTTGTTATGATTGGATAGATAAATAGTTTAGCAAAATACGACCTTGCTGTTATTTTTCAACGTGCGATTTATTAGTGCGAATAAATCGCGGCCAGTGTAACGGCCTTCAGCCTCAGCCGCTTTGACTCACTTCGTACGCAGCGTCTGATGCATAGAGATCCGTAGTCCCGCCCACTTTGGTGACGAACGTCTCGTGCCACTTTTCGGTAAAAATATAATGGGAGTTAATGGACTGAATGTTTTTCTATATTCAGGCAGCTAGACGTTCAAAACACCCAAGAGAGGGGTTGTCACATTTTAAAATAATTTATAAAATTGGTCATTCTAAATTATGTCCAACAAATGAACAACAAACATGTTTTCAAAAAAAATAAAATGACTACAACATCCAGCCTACTCGCTCACCACCACTGCTAGAGCGAAAGCCATAAAGCTGACACTTTTGACATGGCCAGACTTATGGTGATTCTCGCCCTTGGTGATCATCTTAGTTTCACTTCCATAATAAGACAAAGTGATAGCCATTTTCGCTACTTCTTTGGCAGGTAGCTACTTCCATAATAAGTTACAAGAGCAGACCGACGCTGTGTCCCAAACCGCATACTTCCATGCTCCGAGCACGCATAGCGAGCACGCGCATCAATGTGAGTTCATAGCGATGTAAGGTAATGCGGAGCATGGAAGTATGCGATTTGAGACACAGCCCGAGTGGTAACCATTTTCGCTAGCAGAGTGGTCGGTAGCTACTGCATACTAGCAAAAGTGGGAGCCGGCGATGTACGACCGTGGATTCTGGGTAGTGTAGTTATATTTCTCAAACTTTGTTAATTATAAGATTCAAATTTGATTTAAATGCAGTGGTGAATATATAATGGACTTAGTATCACATATATGCTAAGTTTTGTCCATACAATTCCATAATATCATAAGGGTGACTAAAAGATCCCAAAGTGGGGGCCAGTAATGGCTTCCGGCAGTCTTCCGGGACCAGCTAGGGATAGGAGGGGGCAGGACTACGGAGCTTGAAAAAAGAAAAAATTTAAAATTTAAAAAAGGGGGACAACATTTGTATGGGGTTAAATTTAGCAGTAAAAGTGTTTCTGGAACTGGGGACTGGGAGTGTTTCTGAACTGGGGACTGGCAGTGGGAGTGCTTCTATAACTGGGGACTGGGAGTGTTTCTGTAACCAGGCAGTGAAAGTGAATCTGCTTCAGTATGGGCAATGAAAGGGAAGGTGCTTTTGTGACTGAGAAGGGAAGTCTGAGTGAGAGTCGCCCTGATGTAGAAGAGCGAAGGGGTCGAGCAGGAACATAGTTCTGGATTAAGTCCTGCGGGTAGGCAGGGCCTGTCCTATTGGCTGCAGTGTAGGCCAGGGTCAGAACTTTGAACCTGATTCTGGCTGCAACTGGCAGCCAGTGGAGTGGCCTCAGCAGGGGGGTGACATGTGAAAATTTTGGGAGGTTGAACACAAACGGGGCAGTTGCGTTCTGGATCAATTGAAGAGGCGGAATGGCGCAGCCTGGTAGGCTTGTGAGCAGGGAGTTGCAGTAGTTCAGGCGTGAGGTGACCATGCCCTGGACAAGAAGCTGGGTGGAGTTGGTGGTCAGGTACGGTCGAATCCTCCTGCGATTGTACAGGAGGAACCTGCAGGACCGTGCCGTCACCCTGATGTGCTCTTTAAAGTCCAGCTGGTCATCCAGGACCACCCCCAAGGTTCCTTGTGGAGCGGGAGGCAGCCACTATGGTCCCGTCAATGGTGATGGAGAGGTCGTCTAGTGGGGAGGTCTTGTGTGGCATGAAGACGAGCTCTGTCTTGTCAACGTTGAGCCTCGTGATGGGTAGCCATCCACTCAGATGTCAGCCAGACAAGCAGATATTCTCTCCTTAACCTGTGGGGTAGAGGGAGGGAAAGAGAGGAAGAGTTGAGTATCATCAGCATAACTATGGTACGAGAAGCCATGTGAATTAATGACTGAACCAAGAGACTTGGTATAAATGGAGAACAGCAGAGGACCCAGTACAGATCCCTGTGGAACTCCTGTAGACAGTGGTTGTGGTGCAAGTTATTCAGGTTATTTTTCTATCTTGTAAGTTTTGAATGTTTTTCTGTCCGGTATAAATTGATGCGCAACTATCATTATCTCTGGGCTGTAGGGCTATTAAGTGGAAAATGCTCATTTTACACAGGATCAACAAAACTGATTAATTTCGTACTTTGCTGTATAACATTCTTCTAGCTAAGTAACGTAGCCTAAACCTAGTATTTTCGTGCTTGTCAAGAGATTATTTAGCAAAAAGTTTGCAAGAGTTACTGAAAATTTTAAAAATAGTTTAGCCAATTGAAATTTCTGGATTTTAGATGATTGCTTAAATGGGCTATTATAAATTGCATCAATTTATTAATAGAATAAATAAGAAAATAATGAATTAATTTAACCATTTGTTATTTAGTTATATAGACCTACGTGGAAATTAATGATTAATTTGTTCAACGTGAGAACATTTTGACTTTCAAACCAGGTTCATAATGCTATAATGTAGGCTATGAGGTGGTTCATGAAAATGTAAAACCGTTACCCTATAGGCTACAACTCATATCATTAAATGATCTGTCAAAACAAGATGTAATTATTATTTACAAAGTGAAAAGTATAATTGCCTGCACCTCGTATACTTTTTCTCATGTATCCTAGACTATGACATGAATGTCATGTGCAACCTTTGCTGGAGATAATGCCACTATATAATTGAGTATTCTGATAACCTCACGGACTGGACTAAGTGGATATGATACTTATATCAATTTTACGTCGCAACACTTGGCTGAACCTTGCTACAGTTGATGAATAGTGCAAGTTTACCATATTCTTGCTTTTGATTGGTCAGTACTACCTTTGCTGGAGATAATGCCACCATTATAATGGGGGGTATTCTGATAACCTCACGGACTGGACTAAGTGGAACTAATGTTACTTGTATAAATTGTAGGTCACAGCAACACTTGACTGAACCTTGCTTGCAGTTGACGAATATAGGGCCATTTTGCCGTATCCACACCTTTTGATTGTTCTGTACTGCCTTTGCTGGAGATAATGCCACTGTAATAGGGGTATTCTGATAACTTTTTGTTTCACGCGGGTCTGTTCTTTTTGTAGCGCTGCTTCTGGAATCGAACATAGACGGTCTGTGGTTGGTTGTATTGCATGTCAATCAAAGGCGCCATCTCGTCAAAGTGGGCGGCTCTTTACCGCGTTAGGTAAATCTATGGACCAGACTTTGTGTTTATCACAAAGTCTGGCCTTCACGAGACTAACTAATCGGTAGCTAGCGAATGCTGCGAATCCATCAAGAACAAAGGGTTTCGGACCAAGTGCTTAAAGGGGAGTTCCACCCCAAAATGATGTTTAGTTTGTAGAAAAGTAGCTCTCCTCCTGATTAAAATGAGCTCTCAGCCAACTTTCTACCTGTAGTGAGAGCAGCGATATAGCTCCAAACTACTGCGCATGTACCAGGCTGGCACTTGCCTTAGAATTAACTACAACAGCCACAAAGCTTCCAACAGGTTTCCACGCCCACTGAATGACGTTACAGATGCGGAGGCCAAGGAAGGGCTGGGCATTTTACTGCTAGTGCTATAGTTCGGTGGTGTGTACTGCCTGTGTGCTGCGTTTAGAGATTAGAGAGGCCATGTAACTCGCTGGCAAGTTAGCCATTAATGCAGTGGTGTAATTTCAGCAAACAGTAGGGTATGGCAAGTAAGCTGGGGGGGGTGAAATGCTCGAGTGATTTAAATTAAATAAATAAAAGACATAGTGGATTTTGGTGACTTCTAAAGAAAGATTTAGCCAGATGCATGGAGGATCGGGATGACTGGAAGCACCGATGGAGGGCCCGTCCGAGGACGACCTAGTAGTAGTCAAGGAAAAGTCTGATCCTCTCCTGCATCTCGGCAGTCTCAATCCAGTAGCCTATCTTGCAGAGTTTCTTCTAGAGCTAACCTTAATAAATTAGCAGAACTGCGAGTCTTGGCTCAAGTTAAATGACAGAAATAGCCTAGGCTAGGCTACTTCTCAAAATAAGCGACAGTAGGATGTCATACCCTCGATATAAAGATTCATTTTGGATGGAGAATATGTGAATTATTTGCCTAATAAAATTTGTATAGCTATCTTTTATAAAACAAACCTTTCACAATGAAAACGGGTGAAAACAAACCTTACACAATGAAAACTAGTGGTCAGAAAAAGGTACTACCCTAATGGATAATGGAACCCAAATGGACATACTTAAATGACTCTTTACTCAGGACAGGAGAAAATGACCATCCCCATATTTTCAGGAAATGTATTAGAAAGGTTGAAGAAACTATGCTCCAAATTGTATCTCCCTAAACCTCTGGAGCACAGAGTACTACATAGTGGTGGTGGGGGTGAGCCTGCAGTAGGGTTTGGGTGATCCTTGGATGAATTTCGAACATTTGTTTGAATCTGTACCTAGGAAAAGTTTGGTACACATCGGATGTTGGAAACAATATTAATAGAATTTTATTTCAATCCTACCCAGTGAACATGGAAAATTTGGATGCCATCAATTATCATTTTAATCAAAGATTTAATGATATTCCTATCAAATAACGTTCCTGGGATGCTTATCTAACGTGTATACCTATTACTACCAGTATTATATGGTTCTGAGACTTATGGTGTAATCCTGTTACAAATGGTCAAACCTGACTCATTAGTACACTACAGTGCAGTACTGACTGTCATTAGTCCCAATCAGACTCCGATAACTACTCGTACAATTCCTGAGCGTGTCTAGCAGAGGCAGTTTCTGTTTAAAGGGGTAGTTCACCCAAAAATTAAGTTTTGATATGTTTCTACATACCCGGAGTGCAATCTATCCATCCAGGAAGTTTTGCTGAGAGCTCTGCAAGGTATCATCCAAAGCATGCCTGTATTCTAGGTAGCCGTTGCCTACTTCAGTAGAAGGTAGTTTTAAAAAATAAATGAATAAATAAAAAAACATGCACATGGTTCCTGGATGTTCATGAGTAACTTACATTTGTAAAATTACATTTGTAAACCGATGTTACTATTGATTTTTTGACGACCACAATCTTTGGACCTGTTGAGGTCCATTTTATCAGGGTGATATCACGGTGAGTTGCACCAGATATCTACAAAGCTAATGAGTTCTCAGCTAAACTACCTGGATGGATAGACGACACTCTAGGTATGTAGAAACGCATCAAAATGTAATTTCAGTGAACTGCCCCTTTAAGTGGAGCTACTGGAGACAGCGTCCCTGATCTGGAGAGCTGGCATCAGTGCAGAGTTGTCAGCTGATCTTGTGTTTGTGTTGAAGGGACCAGTGGGCGTCGTCACTGCCATGGCCAGCTTTCAGATTCGACAGTACCGGGACGAGGACGATGAGGCGGTGAAGGAGATCTTCGCCCTGGGCGTGATCGAGCAAGTGCCCGCCGCCTTTGTGCACCTGCTCAAGCAGCCCCTCGTCCAGATAGTGCTCATGTGCATCTTCTGTGCCCTGCTGACCAGCTCCAAGTCCTTTCTCCTGCCCGTGCTGACCGTCACCCTGTTGCTGGCCGGAATCTGGCAGCTGGTCAGCTACCTTTTCCACAACTACATCGAAACCGCTCTGAAAGAGGACCTGGCCTGTATACGGGATACGTACATGCGTAAGGGAGACACCTGCTTCTGGGTGGTGGAGAGCGAGGGCCGGGTGGTGGCCACCGTGGCCTGCCTGCCCAGCCAGAAGCAGCCGGAGTGCCTGGAGCTGAAGCGCATGTCCGTCCGGAGGACCCACCGGGGCTTAGGCATGGGCAAGGCTCTCTGCCAGACAGTGGCAGATTTCACGCGGGAGAGGGGCTACCCGGCAGTTGTCCTCCACACTTCCATGATTACGACAGACGGTCAGAAACTGTATGAGCACATGGGCTACACAAAGATGCGGGAGTACGTCATTCCAAACCTAGTTTGCAAGCTCATTAACTACACTTTCTACGAGTACAGATTAGAGGTGCAGGAGGGGAAAGCTGTTTAAAATGAAACCCTGGCAGGGCAGGAAATGGTGTAAATGGCTTCTGATTAACCATAACCACCAATGTCTTATTTGGAAAAAGTGATCTCATTCTTTGCCAAGCTCAACACTGGTCATTAATGGCAAGGACAAAATGTATTGATCTGTCGGTGCATTAGACCGGCAAAAAATTTTTTTTTAAATAATAATAATTTATAGGTAAGATTTAAAAATGATTTTAAATAAACATTTTAATTAATTGTTTAGCAATTCAATTATGAATTTAGGAGTTTTATCTTTGGAAATTAAATTACTGATTAATGAGAACTAAAACGGTGATTTTGATTACTTTTGGTTAAAATGTATTGTTGGAGAGGCATACATTTTCTTTCCAACATGCAACACAATCCAGGAAGGAATTTACTGAATTTTCTGGGATGGCTTTTGGAGTGCATACCTATGCCACCATTTCAGCAAAATTGAACTTTGGTAGAACTTTGGGTTGTGTAGTTACCTGGCCATGTTATGAGTCCAAATGGTGGCGAAATATGTTCATTAGTTGTTTTGTGCTCCCTGGAGTGATAATCTAGAATAGGGTATTTGTTGCTCTCCACTTCTATAGCGCAAAATGACACTTCTAGCATGTATATGAACGTGAACGAAGTGAATTCCGTCAATACAAACAACCAGTTTTCTTACGTATTTTTGAGAAAATTAAATGGCACTTTCTTTGCTTTTTTGCATTTAATTTGGAACGTAGATCCGGTAGGTATGTTCTTGCGCCAGAAACCACTCTTTGGTCCAAATTTCCACGGAAGCAAGCATTCTTGGTAGTAAACAAACCGACTTTCCGACATTTTGCTCGTCTTTTCTGGTAGTTTGCTAACAACATAAAAAATAGTACTTTGAAGACCGGTTATTGTTTGTATTGACAGAATCTGAGTCATTTGCGTTCGTATGCGTGCCTATAGAAGTGAATGGCGAGCGACAAATACCCTATTCTGGATTATCACCCCAGGGAGCAAAGAGAAACTAATGAACATATTTTGCCACCATTTTGGACTCATATCATGGCCAGGTAACTATGCAACCCAAAGTTCTACCAAAGTACATTTTTGCTTCAAAAGCCCAAACAGGCCTTGCTCCTAACACTAGCTTACATTCTTCCTAGTCCCAAAGCCTCACTTAAACGTCCCAGATTGATCATTCACGTGAGTCTATTGAACCCAGCTGGAAGTTGTTATTCAATAAAATTAATTTAGTATTTTTAATCAAGTACTGCAATACATCTCTCCGTGTCCTAACTGAATAAGCCGTTTTGGCATGGTTCATTAATATTAAAAAGTCCTTGCCCTGATTGGCTAAGCAGCCCGCTTCCTGCATGCTTTGAAAAAGTTAATTTATTTCTTGCAAGATGGCTACCAGTCCATAAACGCAGCAATGCGTTGAGATGTTTCTAATCTGTGTTAATACTCAGATTATCATTGTAAAAAGAAAATCAAGGCCTTGTATACACAAGGACATTGGTTACCAAGCTAACTAAAAAAGAAACCACACACTCTGGCTGTAGATGCAAGTAATAGCTGTTTATTTTTGCGACCCATTTAGCTAATCTTTCTCGAGGTAGCCTACTTTTCTCAAAGGTGTGATGAGTCTTAAAAAAATAAAAATAAATAGATAAATCAAATAAAACCTGCCCTTCACGGCTGCTGCTGGATCTTTTGGAAGGGCGTGCAGTGATTTAACAGCCCGACAGCCGGGAATGGAAAATGTTTTACGGGACATTGCTAGTTATGTATATTCTCACGCAGAGTGATACTAAAAGTTACTGGCTCTCTTACCGCATGTTCATAAATCTAAACAGAGGCTGAAACGACAATCTATACAGTATACTGTATATACAGTGCCCTCCACTATTATTGGCACCCCTAATAAAGATGAGTAAAAAGGGTTATAAAAATGAACCGTTTGGCGAATTAGCTTAATGTCACACTGAAAAATTTAGAAAAATCCAACCTTTCATTGAAGTAAATTTATTATGAGAAAAAAAATGAGACGGATGTGTGCGGGTTGGATCCGTAATGCACGACTCAGAACACTGGCAAGGGCTTTACTATGGGGAAATCCAAAATCGTAGTCACACAAGCAAAGTCCAAAAACCAATTTATCCAGCCAGACCAAAGATACAGTACCGAGGGAGAAAGCAGTCTCGAAATCGGTATCCGTGCACAAGTTCATTAACCAGAGTAGCTGTCAGCGGAGCAGAAGTACAAAACGGGTAAAGCAAAGTTCGTAGTCGTGGGGCGTAGCAGGAGTCAGACCGAAGTCCTATCCGCGGGGCAGAGGTACAAAACAGACAGCAGGCAAAACTCGTGGTCTAAAACAGGCAGTGGAAACAATAGGCAGGCAGTAACGATGGTCAGTAAACAGGCTAGATTAATAACGGTAGTCAAAACAATGGAAAACGCTCAAAAGTGACAGTAGTGAACTAAAGGCAACAATTTCGCAAAGACATGACATGAACACTGATCTTATATGCAGGTGTAGACAGGTGCAGACACTTAGCTTGAGAGCAGCAGGAAATGAACAACAGCTTGAGAAAATGAGACACGTAACGAGGCAATTAGTAAATCGTTAGTAGTTAACCTATCCTGACCTAGCGTTAGTAAATTAGTAATTTACATGCACGAGAAACGTAAGGTAAACATGAACACATGGTTAGATAGTATTACCCAATCCTGATCTAATGTTAGTATATTAGTAAATAGACACGGGATAATTAAACAATTAGGGAAGCGTGAGTGACAGCAAGAGAAAGAAACAGCATGAACGCAAGGCTGCGGAAAAACATGGAAATGTGTATGCAAACAATGAACTGCATCGTAACATAAACAGAACCCAAGCATGACATGAACAGAAAATAAACTGTGACAAACACTAAACATGAAACATGGCATAAACATGACAGAAACGTAACAGTACCCCCCCCCTAACGACCGACTCCTGACGGTCTACACATTTTATCAGGGAAGTCACGATGAAAGTCACTTATCAGGGCAGGGTCCAGAATCAGACTTGGTGCGACCCAGGAACGCTCCTCCGGACCATAACCCTCCCAGTCCACCAGATACTGAAACCCCCGGCCTCGCTTGCGAATGTCCAGTAGCTTCTTGACCGTGAAGGCCGGGTGGTTATCTATGATACGGGGAGGAGGGGGTGGGGGATCAGGGGGGCAAAGGGGGTCAGTGGAATAGGGCTTAATGCATGAAACATGAAATGTGGGGTGAATCTTCAGGGAAGGGGGCAATGACAGCTTGACTGAGGTGGGGTTGATGATGCTGTGAATCTTGTAGGGACCAATGAAGCGGGGCTGGAGTTTGTGGGAAGTGGATTGGAGGGGAATGTCCTTTGAGGAGAGCCAAACTGAGTCGCCAGGCTTGTACTCAGGGGCTGGAGTGCGGTGGCGATCAGCGACTCGACGATTCCGTTCGGCCGTGCTCAATAGCGCGGCCTGGGCGTCCTTCCAGATCTTGAGGCAGCGGTGCATGTGGGTGGCAAGGGAGGGGACAGCAATCTCCACCTCTTGATCTGGAAACAGAGGAGGTAGGTAGCCGAGAGAAACCTCGAATGGGGATTTTCCAGTAGCGGCGCAGGGCAGGGCGTTGTGCGCATACTCGACCCAGGTGAGCATCTTGCTCCATGAAGTGGGATTCTTGGCCGACACACAGCGTAGAGCAGCTCCGAGGTCTTGGTTGGCCCTTTAAGTCTGACCGTTAGACTGGGGGTGGTAACCTGATGTGAGGCTGGAGGTGGCTCCGAGAGCCGAACAGAAGGCCTTCCAGACCTGGGAGATGAACTGGAGGCCACGGTCAGAGACAATGTCCGCGGGAATGCCATGGATCCGAAAGACTTCTTTGACTAGAACATCCGCGGTCTCTTGGGCAGTAGGCAATCCAGGCAGAGGAATGAAGTGCGCCGCCTTACTGAACCTGTCCACCACCGTCAGGATGGTGGTGTTGCCCTCAGAAGGGGGAAGTCCGGTCACGAAATCCACCCGATGTGGCTCCAAGGGCGACTGGGCACTGGCAGAGGTTGGAGCAGACCAGCTGGGGCCTGTTGAGAGGCCTTGCTCCTGGCACAGGTGGTACAGGCCTTGACGAAACGCCTGGTGTCGGGGATCATGGAGTTCCACCAGAACCTTCTCTTGAGGACAGTCAGGGTGCGGGTAAAGCCGGGATGGCATGACATAAGGGAGGAATGAGCCCATTGGAGAACATGTGTCTGGGCGGCGGAGGGAACGTAAAGGCGTGTACCGGGATTGGACCTTGGATCGGGCTCCTTAACTAGCGCCTTTTTGATGACGGCCTCAATCCTCCAGGACACCGAAGCAACGGTGCAGGACCCAGGGAGGATGTTCTCCGGCACCTCTTGCTCGGAACTGGCCATGAACTGTCGCGACAAGGCATCTGGCTTGACATTCTTGGAACCAGGACGGTAGGTCAATGTAAAATTGAAACGGCCAAAGAACAGGGCCCATCTGGCTTGGCGGGAGTTCAACCTCTTGGCTGTCTGTAGGTCCGTCAGATTTTTATAGTCGGTCCAGACCACAAATGGTTTCTCGGCGCCCTCCAGCCAATGCCTCCACTCCTCCAGTGCTAGCTTGACAGCAAGTAGCTCACGGTTTCCCACGTCATAATTCCTGCTTTGGTGCAAATGAAAGTGACAACAGATGGACAGGAGAGGCAACAGCAAGACAACCCACAAAAAGTAAATGGTTTTGCAGGTGGTGGCCAGAGACCATTTCTCTCTCCTTATTGTTCCTGACTGATTTTTTTCTAGTTTTGCATTTAGCTAGTGCCCTTGTCACTACTGGTAGAATGAGGCGGTACCTGCAGCCCATTCAGGTTGCACAGGTAGTCCAGCTCCTCCAGGATGGCACATCCATACGTGCTGTCGCAAGAAGGTTTGCTGTGTCCCCCAGGAAAGTCTCAAGAGTGTGGAAGAGATACCCAAAGATGGGCCATTACATGAGGAGAGCTGAACAGGGCCGTAGAAGGGCTACCACCCAGCAGCAGGACCGGTATCTGCTCCTTTGTGCGAAAAGGAACAGGAGGAGCACTGCCAGAGCCCTACAAAATGACCTCCAGTGGTCTACTCGTGTGTATGTTTCTGACAAAATGGTCAGAAACAGACTCCATGAGGTTCACACTGAGCACATGTGACAGACGTGAAAGAGTCTGGAGACGCCATGGCGAATGTTATGCTGCCTGCAACATCATCCAGCATTACCGGTTTGGTGTAATTGACTTGGTGTTATACTGTGATGATTGTGTGTTCCCTTACTTTTTTTGAGCAGTGTATATATATATATATATATATATACATATATACAGTCAAGCCGGAAAGTCTGCCCACCCCTTTCACCTTCTCCACGTTTTATTACATTACAGACATATTCTACAATAGATTGAGTTCATTTTTTGTCTCAAAATTCTACACAAAATAGCCCATAATGACAAAGTGAAAACATGTTTTTAGAAATTTTAGCAAATGTATTAAAAATCGAAAACTTACATTTTTAATTTACATAAGTATTCATACCCTTTGCTTTAACATATTTTCAAAGTATCGTATTTAATATTTGGTCGCATATAATTTGCATGCTGTTACTTCCTGAAGTCTGTGACCAATCAACATCAAACGACTCTGGGGTCCTTGGCATGGAAAAGTTTGGGAACCCCTGGAGTTAGAGTCCCTATATAGAGAGAGTAGCGACATAGAGGGTCCGGAAAAATCTAGTCACGTGATTGCGTGGAGCCATTTTGAGTCCATCGCGGACAGGATCAGGATCAGAATCGGACGCATATCGGTCAGCGTTTTAACTTTCCCGCTGTACGCAGCGTTCTCATTCGTGTTTTACATCGATTTTACGACAAATTGACAGGTTGTAGCGCCTGTGGGTGCACAAATAGAACGGAGAAGGGATTCAAGATGTATAGATTTCCATCAGATGCTAAAAGACGGAAAATCTGGGAGAACAGAGTCAGTCGTGTTGGATGGAAAGCAACTTCTTCGTCAGTTCTCTGCCAGGTTTTTCTATCTTTCGAATCAAAATTGCAATAAACTATACTCAGAAAGTTTCTTAGGAGAAACATATTATGCAGATTACTCCGTTCATTGGGGTGGAGGTGTAAACATAAAATATAAAAATAGAAACATTTAAATATAGTAATGGAACAGGGGTAATGGAGTATTTCTCTTTTGTAAAAATTAAATGAGGTTTATTTAATATAAATATTTAATTTAAAGTACATGTACATGCTTGTTTCATTTCAAAATGTAAGTCTTTGTGTGCACCTGCCAATGTGGAGAGCCTCTCGACAGAATTGATCAATTCTTTTAGGCAATCCCCAGGCATTGGCTGGTGTGTCTTTTTCTTTTTCATTGTTCTGTAATGTGGTTCTATTTTGTCATACCTTGACATTGTTCTGTATATATTTCTGATTTCATGCCTGGAAATTAAATAAATAAATAAATAACATTGTATTGTACATGTACATGTACATGTATAAGCAGGGAGGTGAGAGTTCGAGTCTCGCTCTCGCCTCCCTGAAATTAAAATGAGGCTGAAATAAGCAGCACGTGTACCTGTCTAGTTCATTCCTTCTTTGTCATGGTTCTAAATGTCTGTGACTGTTAAATCACAACCAGCTCTGTGATTTTCTTCTTTATCATATGGCTCTTAGTTGTCATAAATCTTCTATTTTGTCATAATAATAATATAATAATAATAACTTTATTTGTATAGCACCTTTCATACAAAGAATGCAGCTCAAAGCGCTTCACACAAAATGACACATAAAAATAAAAATAAAAGTAAGGCATAAGAAAATTTAAAACAGTAAAAATGTTGAGTTAAAATTCAATAGGAACAGGTAAAATGAAAAATAAGACAATAAAAATGATAAGGGTAGTAATAAAATATTAAGGGAGCATAAAAAATAGGAAACAAAATGATAAATAGTAAAATAAGGAGATAAAACAAATAAATCAATTAAAAGCTAGTTTAAAAGAGCTAATATAAGACAAATAAATCAATCAAAAGCTAGTTTAAAAAGGTATGTTTTGAGCTGCTTTTTAAAAGTGCCAACTGAGTCTGCTGTTCTAAGGTCCTGCGGGAGAGTGTTCCAGAGTTTCGGGGCATAATAGCAGAAAGCACTCTCACCGCTTTTTTTGCGATTTACCACAGGTATGTTTAATAGGCCGGCTGTGGCGGATCTGAGAACTCGAGTTGGCACATAAAAAGACAGGAAGTCTGAAATGTACGAGGGTGCTAAACCATTGAGAGCTTTGTATACAAATAAAAGGACTTTAAAATCAATTCTAAAAGATACAGGGAGCCAGTGCAGTGCAGCTAAAACAGGAGTAATATGCTCTCTCTTCCTTGTTTTTGTTAAAAGTCTAGCAGCAGAGTTCTGAATTAGCTGTAATTTCTCTATGGACTTTTTTGGAATACCAGTTAAAAGAGCATTACAATAGTCCAGTCTACTTGAAATAAATGCATGAACTAACTTCTCAGCATCCTGCTGGGTTAAAAACGGCCGGACTTTGGCAATATTTCTTAATGTATGTGTCATCTTCACATAATTTGTTCATTATCAACATGGAAAAGACTTCCCATCTCTCATACATAGAGAACATAATGGAATACACGGTTCAATGCACTAGCGCCATACGGCGGCTCCGCACTGAATGGACTCAAAATGGCGTCAAATCGTGAGGTGTCGCTACTCTCTCTATATAGGGACTCTACCTGGAGTAGGGTATAGCTTCAGCCTGCAGACTCCAAGAAACGCCCTCCAAGACACGCCCCTTACTACAAGAAACGCCCCCAACACACTACGGTGGCCTTGGGGTATCCTGTTGGTTCGCTGCTGTTAATCCGCAACAAAATTATGCACGCTAATTTAAATGGGTATATACTAAAAGTATTTAAATGTATGTAAACCAGCTAAACAGTCATTTATATCCATATCCATTCTATCCATTGTTACCACTCATATTTCTGTCAGCAGCCAAGTGAATTACGAACGTTAGCTTGCTTGCGACGAGTGCTATATATTTTTACAATACAAACTAGTGAAAATGAACACGGCCGGGGCGTCTATTGAAGAAGTCACTAGTTTGTATTGAAATTGTCTGTTATAGCTTGCTAAAAGTATGGATTACGGGCGAACCGTTCATAGCCTGCCCCAGCCGGCTCAGATTTGTGGAGAGAGGTGACGTGCTAGAATAGATAAAAACTTTCAGAATTACTCGATTGCGCTTGGCCGCAAAACGGCTCTTAAATTACAGCGTTCACTTTTTTGAATGGAAAAATATGGAGCTCTGTCTGAAGATATTCATATCTAAAGCCACATGACCAGATGGAGCAGCTTATTACATTATTATCTCGTTATATGGAAAACAAACGTAGAATAATTTCTGAATATTTTATGAATGAAACTCATTGGTTTAATTGGTTAATGCAATTTAGAATTAACCTATGTGTAGTAACCTAATTGTAATTTTGAATTGTTATTTCGTATTTCTTAATCATTATTGTTTAATCATTCGGCAGGTTATCATTCGAGTAAGCTTGTTACCACCAGCTGTGCCAGCCGTCTCATTTTGTTCATTATTAAACCCTCCAGAATAAAACAGAATAACCCCTCTTTTTTAAATGTCACCTAAGTCCACTCTGAGATTCTTTAGTGCAACATTAGCATTTTAATAGGCTGTGTTGGCCTATTGAAATAGGAAAACGACTTTCAACATAATACATTTTATAGCCTTTTCTCTCAATTAAAACCTAACTTAACTTTTTTTTTTTTTAATTGCACATATTGACAGACATGATTGTTCACGTCAATTTGTTGGCCTAACTAATGGGCATGTTGGAGTTACATATACAGCTCCGAAAAAAATGATCAGTTGTCTCGTTATTTTGGTTCTGTACTCAAGCACTTTGAGTTTGAAAGAATACAATGACAATGGTTGAAGTGCAGAATGTCAGCTTTAATTTGAGGGTATTTTCATCCATATCGGATGAACCGTTTAGAAATTATAGAACCTTTTGTACATAGTTCCACCGCCCCCCCACTTTTGGACATCAAAAACTATTGGACAGTTTAACATAATGTATAATAAAGTAATGATTTTTAATATTTGGTCGCATATTTTTTGCATGCCATGACTTCCTGATAACATCAAAAGACTTATTTTTATATTACTGTTTTTTTATATATACTGTTCCAGCATAATTTACAGCTAAATCTAGTCCCACCCCCCAATTCCCATAGAGATCCATTCAAATGCAGAGACATTATAGTATCGCTTGTAAGAGTACCAGAAAATAAGATATCAAGAGTCTTTTGATGTTGTTGGGTCACAAACATCAGGAAGTCATGGCATGCAAAGGATATGCTACCAAATATTAAAAATTATTACTTTATTCTAAATATAAATGCAGGGGTGCCAATAATTGTGGCACGTGTGGTTTTGTTAAAAATAATTATTTCTCGATGAGAGATTTTTTTTCTCATAATAAATTTACTTCAATTCAACTTTTCTCATTTTTCAGTGTGAGGGGCACTGTATATATATACACTATATCTCTATATGGCCAAAAGTATGTGGACACCTGACCATCACAACTATATGAGCTTGTTGGACATCCCATTCCAAAACCATGGGCATTAATATGGAGTTGCCCCCCCTTTGCGGCTGTAACCGCCACCACCCTTCTGGGAAGGCTGTCCACAAGATTTTGGAGTGTGTCTGTGGGAATTTGTGCCCATTCAGTTAAAAGAGCATTTGTCAGGTCAGGCACTGATGTTGGACGAGAAGGCCTGGCTCGCAATCAGCGTTCCAATTCATCCCAAAGGTGTTCAATGGGGTTGTGAAGGCCACTCAAGTTTCTCCACACCATACTTGTCAAACCATGTGTTTATGGACCTCGCTTTGTGCACAGGGGCACAGTCATGCTGGAACAAAAAAAGGGCCTTCCCCAAACTGTTGCCACAAAGTTGGATGGCCATTCTAAGAAGTTCTGGGGTAACCCAATACCTAGATGTTTTCCTAAGAGTGGTATAAGTACCCATTTAAAAAAAAAATATTTTAACAAAGTCAGAACAAAGCTGGATTCACTCACCTTATCCTGCTCCCAATAAACCTTTTCCTGTCAAATTGTTTAGTCTCCGGTCACTATATACAGTGAGCACCATAATTAATTGGACAGTGACACATTTTTTGTTATTTTGGTTCTGTATTCTAGCGCTTTGAGTTTGAAAGGATACAATGACAATGATAACTTGAAGGGTTTCTTCTCCTGACTTATTTTCCCATAGAGTTCAATAAGAAAATTTGTCAGGAGAAACAACCCTTCAAGTTATCCATCCATGTCTACTGCATATCTGGTTTAAGGCTTGTTTGATACATCAGACCCTTGATGACTTAGAGCTATTTAGCCAACCACGTGTTCCATACTGTTCCAGTGTAATTTACAGCTAAATCTAGTCCCACCCCCCAATTCCCATAGAGATCCATTCAAATGCAGAGACATTCTAGTATCGCTTGTAAGAGTACCAGAAAATAAAATGTCAAGAGTCTTTTGATATTGTTGGGTCACAGACATCAGGAAGTCATGGCATGCAAAGGATATGCGACCAAATATAAAAAATTACTACTTTATTCTACATTATTATAAAGTATTCTACATCATACTCAAAGCGCTAGAGTACAGAACCAAAATAACTAAAAATGTGTCACTGTCAAATTAATTATGGCGCTCACTGTATACCCCTCTCTGCAGGGAAGAACAAGTTGTGATTGGCAGACGGTGTCTGACTGATATCACAACATTCTTTGACACATCACTTTAGTAAATACACACGTTACGATAAGATACTTGCATACAATGAAAGGAAACTGACGTGATGAAATAGGCTTTTATTGGGAAAGACCATCTAGAAAAACAATTCCACACAGATACAGCGTGACATCATTAAACATTAACGTTGCCCTGCATTGCTCTCTGACAATAAGCAGCTGAACTAACGAACATCGGTTAGTTTCCTTCTGGAACTGAATGTGCTATATCTAGCTATCTACATGCATGATCACTGAACCCCAAATTGCTCCCAATGAGCAGGCTAGTGCCTTGCATGGTGGCTGCCGCCATTGGTGTGTGAATGTGTGTGTGAACGGGTGAGTGAGAGGCCATTGTAAAGCGCTTTGGATAAAGGCGCTATATAAATGCAGTCCATTTACCATTTATCACTTGCTAGATAAACTAAAGCGATTCAGCAAACTAACTTATGTAGGACACACGCGTTGCTATGATAACGTAACTACAGCTGTTGTGAAAGTTTCATCCACTATCTCAGCCCGTATCTTATTTTTAATTATTAGTTGATTTACTTTTCACTGTCAGATCCATTCAGCTGTAAGGTTGCCAAGTGCCAACTCGATGTGATGAAATTCCCTCGGTTTTGTTTTTTAAACACCCGCCCAACCTACGAACTATATTCAACTCTAGATATATATCTGAAGGGGCGTGTCTTGGAGGGCGTTTCTTGGAGTCTGCAGCTGCAGCTATGTATACTCGGAAATAGATAGACGCGCAAATCCTTTTGCATTGTTTGAAACGCTGGGGCGGTGCCAGCCTGTCTCTTGCATCCTAAGTGTAACTTGTGAGTATTATAATATTGGAAATCTGTGTTTTCGCTCAGTAACTCCCTTTGAATTTATGTTGAGCAAACTGAATGGGTGTTGTTTTGTAGGAGTAGTCTTAATTGATGGAGTAAACGGGCGTCAGCGCTATACAGGTATTTTAATGTAATGTTTGATCAGGTTTCATGTAATACTGTTTGATTCTATGGGCAACATTTGATAACTTGGTATGAACTTTATTTAATTTATCCTTGTTCAACTGCAGTGCCTGCATGCTGTTGGTCAAGCCAAGAGTGAAGGAATTGTGAATTGCCTTGTGTATTGGGTGAGTGTGGCTGCATTCGAATAGTCAAATTGGAGCAGGGAAGGATCCTGGCTTTAGCTCGCATGATCCGGAAATATTTCCCGGGCAGCTATGCTAAGGACCGTTCGAATTTCTTCTATTGAGAAGGAAAGAAGCTAAACAATTAATTTTATCCGTCCTTTCACAAAGGTCGGACTATCGCTCTAAATGCTCTGGGCTATCCTTTTCACAAGGAAGGTAGTATTCACGCCCCACAATGCAATGCCGCCAATGTTTTCATAAGCGTCGGAGTTTTCCGAAACCTACGGAATTACCGAATTCAAACAAGGCGAACATCTGAGAAATGCCAGACATCTAAATGTGAATAGCTAGTAATGTAGGTTAGTATTAGCTTATAATAGAAAACAATGACACAATCAGACCATACACCAAGTTTGTCAACAGGCGAAATTTCGCCGAGATGAAACGAACAGTTCAAGTGAAATGCAGACTGCAATGAGGCGCCTTTTGTCGTAATTGTTCGAGAAGTTGTAGTTCGCCATGTTGAACTGTCACGTCAATACGATGGACGTCGCACCACGACGCAAGGTAGAGAAGGAGGTTGGAATTCCAGTTACGCTATATTTGTAAATCTCCTTCCAACTTTTCCTTGACCCCCATGACGTTTTCTGGCGAGGTCAGGGAAAAGTTGCAAGGAAAGTAAAAAGGAGCTATTTTTTGACTATTCGAATGCAGCCCGTCTCAAGCCGTTACACATCGGGGACGTAACGAATAAGCGGGGCGAAAATGCGTAAAATTCGTCGGCGAATATTTCGCGTAAAAACCTGTCACACCTGCAACGATGCAAAAAAACGAAAAGCGTTCTTTTTCGCGGTTGAAAATCCCTGCGAATAAAAATGGATTACTCTTCGTCGAGCGATGACGACTTGGTTATCCGTTCTCGTTCGTGATGTCATTCATTAAACACAACGTTCAAGAAAAAAAATAATTCGGTCCATCACGGAACGAAAGTGTATTTTTTGCCTCTGCCAGAACGTTAAAAACAGAGCATGCTTAAATTACATTGCCAAAATATTGAACCGGGCTTATTATGTGTCCGTTTTTACTCATGTAAAGTTTGTTTTGTCTACAACATGCTCTCCTTCTCTTCCCTTCTTTTACGGACATACGTGTCCCTGAGATTTTTCCACTGCCTCTTGATCTCTTCCACTAATATAAGGGGTTAACCACAACATAACAATACATTACGTAATTTCAGCAAACATCTTTAAAATAAATTTGTCGTAGTCTATACAGTGTAGCAACTCATGAAGTCTGAAGAGTTCTCTCCAAAACGATCGCTACAGGCAGACCTCGTCTGTTTTTCTCGTTATTTATATAACTTGGCTATCAGTAATCAGGAAGTCCACACAGGAGTCGGAATAAGATTTTTGGGGAACTTTATAGACTGTATTTGCCACGCACACAGACAACCGTGTGACAGCTAAAACATTTAATATAGGCTACTCTACCCTGCCCTTCTCCTCCGCCTTTCTCTCCCTCCACCACAGTGGCTGCCCCTGGTCAGACCCTGTAGCTAGCCTACTGTTACAATTACAGGAGTTCACAATACCAGTCTCGTCTCATCTCACTGTGCAACAATAACCAAACTCCTGTACTGCAACATATGCCTAAACAATAGTTCCTATTGTAAAACCTACGTGTCGTCTTTCTCCACCGGTTAGCCCATAGCCCACAATTACTACGGCAAATATCCATGAAACAATATCACATATAGCGGTTAGCTAGCTTTCATCATTTGTTTTCACCAAGGCAAACAACCCAGCCGGTGACAGCGTAGCCTACATGAACTCGCCTAAAGTCAAAAAATAAATAGGCCTACGTATCGTGTAGCTATGTTTGTGTGTAATCGCCACTGGCTTGTTATCTTCCCTTCATATGAACTGCTATCAACGTTAACGTTAGACCTAAAGGTTAGCTAACGTTAGCGGGCTAAAATAGCTGGAGACAACCTTTAAGCCAATGCTAATAACCTGTGGGAGCTCATCAGATAGCAAGTTGTGCGTATTGCAACCATTTAGCTATAAACCCACCATCTTCATAGCCTATTTGCTCGGCTATGGTTTCCCACAAATTGTCCTTCAAATCGTTGTCTTTGTAACTTTCATGTCTCTTATCAAAGAGTACACTATACTGGGAAACGTATAAAATCAGTTGGTCCGCCATATTGGATGTTGTAGTTTGTTGTGGCAGTGCGGTGACGTCAGTCATGGAAACTTGTTATGATTGGATTGATAAATAGTTTCGCAAAATACGACCTTGCTGCGAATAAATTACATGCGGCCTTTTCGCAAAGGACATTTCGCGTTTGATGTGCAAGATTTTATGAACAATACAGGAGTTTGTTTTTATCGTGCGAATAAATCGCGGCCAATGTGTAACGTAGTGATGTGTCGGTCGCGAACGAAACGGCTCTTAGAGCCGGCTCTTTGAAGTGAACGACGGGAGCCGGCTCTTGCCTGTCTGGGAGCCGGATCCGCTTTTTTTTAAAAATTCTTTAAAAAAATTTAAAAAATTCTGTTCAAGCCGCACGTGATTGGTCAACTACACGATGTGTTAATTGTGTGTGTCCGCACTGAGCAGGAGGGGGAGGGGCGGGGTTACAGACACAGCTGAGCACACAGAGACGGAGAAACAGGAGACGAGAGAGAACGCTGCTACAGAAGAGACAAGACGCTGGAAAGTCGGGAAAATGAGTGACAGCAGGAAACGGAGTAGAATTTGGACGCATTTCAATAGAATAGACAATACAAAGGCAGAGTGTAGATTGTGCAAGATAAATATATCATATCGAGCAGGCTCCACAAACAACTTACACAGGCACATAAGAATTGCACATCCAATAGTGCAGTTGGAAGAAAAGAGACAAGCTAGCGAAAGTGAGCGTGGCAGTACGTCTACTGCAACTGTTGCTGCTGCTGCAGTGTCTACAGCGTCAATGTCATCCGGTACACCACCACAACCTCCTAGACCTACAACCCAGAGCTCTAAGAGCCAGTTTGTGCAAAAGGCTTTGAGCTGGGTAAAACAGAACACAGTTGACGAGGAATTAGCTAAAATGATAGCACTTGATTTATTTATGTGCCAGGCTGTTCTACGTGTTTAAGTGCTTGCCTTTACCCACTGAGTCGTTATTATTATTATTATTATTATTGTTTATTTATTTCAAAAACCTTATTGTGTTATTATTTTGTAAAGTGTGATTCTCCAAGCTTCTCTATGTTGTTTCACTGTAAATAGTTAAAAGTTAATAAGTAATACAATCAGAGATGGGACCTTTTGTCTAATTAAGTTGGGTCTTTGTTTTTGTACTTTATAATTTATTTTGTGTAGCACTCTGCTCCTTATTGAGTATAATAAGCCATATAAATAATTAACATTTGATATAATGTATGGTTTTTACATATAATTTTTGGTAATTAATTAATTTAAACAACAAAAAATCTGAGGAGCCACTTGGGAGCCGAAAGAGCCGAGCCAAAAGTGAGCCGAGCCAAAAGAGCCGGCTCTCTAAAAAGAGCCGGAATTCCCATCACTAGTGTAACGGCCTTCAGCCTCAGCCGCTTTGACGCACTTCGTACGCATCGTCTGATGCATTGAGATCCGTAGTCCCGCCCACTTTGGTGACGAACGTCTCGTGCCACTTTTCGGTAAAAATTTAATGGGAGTGAATGGACTGAATGTTTTTCTATATTCAGGCAGCTAGACGTTCAAAACAAGAGAGGGGTTGTCACATTTTAAAATAATTTATAAAATTGGTAATTCGAAATTATGTCCAACAAATGAACAACAAACACGTTTTCAAAAAACTAAAACGACTACAACATCCAGCCTACTCGCTCACCACCACTGCTAGAGCGAAAGCCATAAAGCTGACACTTTTGACATTGCCAGACTTATGGTGATTCTCGCCCTTGGTGATCATCTTAGTTTCACTTCCATAATAAGACAAAGTGATAGCCATTTTCGCTACTTCTTTGGCAGGTAGCTACTTCCATAATAAGTTACAAGAGCAGTCCCAAACCGCATACTTCCATGCTCCGAGCACGCATATCGAGCACGCGCATCCATGTGAGTCCATAGCGATGTACGGTAATGCGGAGCATGGAAGTATGCGATTTGAGACACAGCCCGAGTGGTAGCCATTTTCGCTACTTCTTTGGCCGGTAGCTACTGCGTACTAGCAAAAGCGGGAACCGGGGATTCTGGGTAGTGTAGTTATGTTTCTCAAACTTTGTTAATTATAAGATTCAAATTTGATTTAAATGCAGTGGTGAATATATAATGGACTTAGTATCACATATATGCTAAGTTTTGTCCATACAATTCCATAATATCATAAGGGTGACTAAAAGATCCCAAAGTGGGGGCCAGTAATGGCTTCCTGCAGTCTTCCGGAACCAGCCAGGGATAGGAGGGGGCAGGACTACGTAGCTCTATAGGCTTGCATAAGCTGAGTAGCACTGTAGAAATTTAGAAAATTGAGTCAGCACTCATTGGCTAACAGCACTGTCAATCACAGGAGTGTCCGTGTTTCCGGTACGACCCAGTGCATTGGGCTGGGAAACAAGTTGTGCCAACTAATCAGTAGTCTCAGCCTCAGCCACTTTGACACACTTCGTACGCAGTGTCTGATGCATAGGCTTGCATAAGCTGGTCGGCCTGTGGGAAACTGACAGTCAACGACGCGATGCATTGGGTTTTATCAAAGAGGGTAGGCGGAGCAAGAGGTCCAACTTCGGGGCTGGAACGTCCGCACTTGGAACTTATTAAACAGACAAAAGGCGCTCATTGAATGACTGGCGGTCAATGGAGTTTAACAAAACTGTTCACTAAATGGGTCATTATCAGATAGACAAAATCAAGTCTCCTTTTTATATTCTATATGCTTTGGTTGTCAGGACCCAGTACTACTACTTAAAACCTTTTATGGTTTTGATGAATGATGGCGAAATGTGGCTTCCTGAATCACTGAGGCTTTGCAGGCAGCCAATTGTATCACAAAGATTAATTACTCAAAGCCTCATTCAACAGTGTACACTAGTGACACCTGGTGGTAAAAATAATTTAGGGCAACTAATCATTGCAAATTCGACCCCAGGTTCAAAATAACGAAGTTGCCACGAGCTAGCAACAAGTGACCCTTTAGCTCACTGGTAACGTGTCGGAGTTCACAACCCCCCTTGGACGATACACATACTAACATACTCATAATTTATATTTGTAACTGTCATTAGGCTAGATTTGTTTTCTACTAAGATGTATAATAAAATAATATATGTAATAATATGGGGACTGGCAGTAGGAGTGCTTCTATAACTGGGGACTGGGAGTGTTTCTGTAACCAGGCAGTGAAAGTGAATCTGCTTCAGTATGGGCAATGAAAGGGAAGGTGCTTTTGTGACTGACAAGGGAAGTTTGAGTAAGAGTTGCCCTGCTGTAGAAGAGTGAAGGGGTTGAGCAGGAACATAGTTCTGGATTAAGTCTTGCAGGTAGGCAGGGCCTGTCCTATTGACTGCAGTGTAGGCCAGGGTCAGAACTTTGAACCTGATTCTGGCTGCAACTGGCAGCCAGTGGTGTGGCCTCAGCAGGGGGGTGACGTGAATTTTGGGAGGTTGAACACAAACAGGGCAGCTGCGTTCTGGATCAATTGAAGAGGCGGAATGGCGCAGCCTGGTAGGCTTGCGAGCAGGGAGTTGCAGTAGTCCAGGCGTGAAGTGACCATGCTCTGGACAAGAAGCTGGGTGGAGTTGGTGGTCAGGTATGGTTGAATCCTCCTGCTGTTGTACAGGAGGAACCTGCAGGACTGGGCCGTCACCCTGATGTGCTCTTTAAAGTCCAGCTGGTCATCCAGGACCACCCCCAGGTTTCTTGTGGAGCGGGAGGCAGCCACTATGGTCCCGTCAATGGTGATGGAGAGGTCATCTAGTGGGGAGGTCTTGTGTGGCATGAAGACGAGCTCTGTCTTGTCAAGGTTGAGCCTCGTGATGGGTAGCCATCCACTCAGATGTCAGCCAGACAAGCAGATATTCTCTCCTTAACCTGTGGGGTAGAGGGAGGGAAAGAGAGGAATAGTTGAGTATCATCAGCATAACTATGGTACGAGAAGCCATGTGAATTAATGACTGAACCAAGAGACGTGGTATAAATGGAGAACAGCAGAGGACCCAGTACAGATCCCTGCGGAACTCCTGTAGACAGTGGTTGTGGTGCAAGTTATTCACGTTATTTTTCTATCTAGCAAGTTTTGAATGTTTTTCTGTCCGGTATAAATTGATGCGCAACTATCATTATCTCTGGGCTGTAGGGCTATTAAGTGGAAAATGCTAATTTTACACAGGATCAACAAAACTGATTAATTTCATACTTTGCTGTATAACATTCTTCTAGCTAAGTAGCGTAGCCTAAACCTAGTATTTTCGTGTTTGTCAAGAGATTATTTTGCAAAAGGTTTGCAAGAGTTACTGAATTTTTTAATAGTTTAGCCAATTGAAATTTCTGGATTTTAGATGATTGCTTAAATGGGCTATTATAAATTGCATCAATTTATGAATAGAATAAATAAGAAAATAATGAATGAATTTAACCATTTGTTATTTAGTTATACAGGCCTACGTGGAAATGAATGATTAATTTGTTCAACGTGAGAACATTTTGACTTTCAAACCAGGTTCATAATGCTATAATGTAGGCTATGAGGTGATTCATGAAAATGTTAAACCGTTAGCCTATAGGCTACAACTCATATCATTAAATGATCTGTCAAAACAAGATGTAATTATTATTTACAAAGTGAAAAGTATAATTGCCTGCACCTCGTATACTGTTTCTCATGTATCCTAGACTATGACATGAATGTCATGTGCAACCTTTGCTGGAGATAATGCCACTATATAAAGGGGGGTATTCTGATAACCTCACGTACTGGACTAAGTGGAACTAATGTTACTTGTATAAATTGTACGTCACAGCAACACATGGCTGAACCTTGCTTGCAGTTGACGAATATAGGGCCATTTTGCCGTATCCACACCTTTTGATTGGTCTGTACTGCCTTTGCTGGAGATAATGCCACTATGTAATGGGGGTAGTCTGATAACTATTTGTCTGTTTTTTTTGTAGTGCTGTTACTGAATCGAACGAACATAGACGGTCTGTGGTTGGTTATATTGCATGTCAATCAAAGGCGCCATCTCGTCAAAGTGGGCGGCTCTTTACCGCGTTTGGTAAATCTATGGACCAGACTTTGTGTTTATCACAAAGTCTGGCCTTCGCGAGACTAACTAATCGGTAGCTAGCGAGAAGCTGCGAATCCATCAAGAACAAAGGGTTTCGGACCAAGTGCTTAAAGGGGAGTTCCACCCAAAAATTGTTTAGTTTGTAGAAAAGTAGCTCTCCTCTTGATTAAAATGAGCTCTCATCCAACTTTCTACCTGTAGTGAGAACAGAGATATAGCCCCAAACTACTGCGCATGTACCAGGCACTTGTCTTAGAATTAACTACAACAGCCACAAAGATCACAACAGGTTGCCACGCCCACTGAATGACGTTACAGATGCGGAGGCCAAGACAGGGCTGGGCATTTTACTGCTAGTGTGTACTACTATAGTTTGGTGGTGTGTACTGCCTGTCTGCTGCGTTTAGAGACTTGGAGACTTAGAGATTAGAGAGGCCATGTAACTTGCTGGCAAGTAAGCCATTAATGCAGTGGTATAATTTCAGCAAATAGTAGGGTATGGCAAGTAAGCTGGGGGGTTGAAATGCTCAAGTGATTTAAAAAAATATATTATAATAATAATTAAATTATCTCATTAGTTGTAAACTAATCACACTTATCATTTAGCTAACTAATGTGGTAAAACATACAAAACAATGTATGATTAGCTAGGTTGACAAACATTCTTGAAATGAGCAAAAAACTAGTTAATTTCAGAGACATTACTCTGCTCTATGCACTTGTTGCTGGGCAGCATATGTAGTCGTAGCTCATTTTTCCTATTTTCTTCTTTCAAAAACAATTCCCACATTAGACTAATGTTAATTATATACACAAGTTTTTTAAGAAAGATTTTCAGGACTCACCTGTAAAGTTTTACTGTCTACTAGCTCACTGCTGGTCAACTAACAGTTAACTAGCGTTAGCAGGGTAGGTTAACGTGCTGGCAAAAGTGATTCGCAGGAACCAAACGCCAATTATGAGCGAAATATTTCAACAGTAGTAGCATAATGGGTAAACCTTAAGCTATTGCTAGTGTTTTGCCTGACTTACTGGGACAGGGTGTGCTCATCCGTATACAACTCATCCGAATGCAATCCCCGCCCCCAGAGCAATGCAGCGCCATCACAGATCTGACGGAAACGACTAACATAGAGAAAATACCGTCTGAACTCCTCGTCGAATAAGTTCAAGGAAAAGTCTGATCCTCTCCCTGCATCTCAGCAGTCTCAATCCAGTAGCCTATCTTGCAGAGTCTTTTCTAGAGCTAACCTTAATAAGTTAGCAGAACTTTGCGAGTCTTGGCTCAAGTTCAATGAAAGAAATAGCCTAGGCTACTTCTCAAAATAAGCTACAGTAGGATGTCATACCCTCGATATAAAGATTAATTTTGGATGGAGAATATGTGAATTATTTGCCTAATAATATTTGTATATCTGTTTTTTATAAAATAAACCTTTCACAATGAAAATGGGTGAAAACAAACCTTACACAATGAAAACTAGTGGTCAGAAACGGGTACTACCCTAATGGATAATGGAACCCAAATGGACATACTTCAATGACTCTTTACTCAGGACAGGGGGAAATGACCATCCCCATATTTTCAGGAAATGTATTAGAAAGGTTGAAGAAACTATGCTCCAAATTGTATCTCCCTAAACCTCTGGAGCATAGAGTACCACATAGTGGTTGTGGGGGTGAGCCTGCAGTAGGGTTTGGGTGATCCTTGGATGAATTTCGAACATTTGTTTGAATCTGTACCTAGGAAAAGTTTGGTACACATCGGATGTTGGAAACAATATTAACAGAATTTTATTTCAATCCTACCCAGTGAACATGGAAAATTTGGATTCCATCAATTATCATTTTAATCAAAGATGTAATCATGTCTACCTATTACGACCAGTATTATATGGTTCTGAGACTTATGGTGTAATCCTGTTACAAATGGTAAAATCTGACTCATTAGTACACTACAGTGCAGTACTCACTGTCATTAGTCCCAATCAGACTCCGATAACTACTTGTACAATTCCTGAGCGTGTCTAGCAGAGGCAGTTTCTGTTTAAAGGGGTAGTTCATCCAAAAATTAAGTTTTGATATGTTTCTACATATCCGGAGTGCAATCTATCCATCCAGGAAGTTTCGCTGAGAGCTCTGCAAGGTATCATCCAAAGCATGCCAGTATTCTAGGTAGCCGTTGCCTACTTCAGTAGAAGGTAGTTTAAAAAAATAAATGAATAAATAAAAAAACGTGCACATGGTTCCTGGATGTTCATGAGTAACTTACATTTGTAAAATTACATTTGTAAACCGATGTTACTATTGATTTTTTGACTACCACAATCTTTGGACCTGTTGAGGTCCATTTTATCAGGGTGATATCACGGTGAGTTGCAGCAGATATCTACAAAGCTAATGAGTTCTCAGCTAAACTACCTGGATGGATAGACGACACTCTAGGTATGTAGAAACGCATCAAAATGTAATTTCAGTGAACTGCCCCTTTAAGTGGAGCTACTGGAGACAGCGTCCCTGATCTGGAGAGCTGGCATCAGTGCAGAGTTGTCAGCTGATCTTGTGTTTGTGTTGAAGGGGCCAGTGGGCGTCGTCACTGCCATGGCCAGTTTTCAGATTCGACAGTACCGGGACGAGGACGATGAGGCGGTGAAGGAGATCTTCACCCTGGGCGTGATCGAGCACGTGCCCGCCGCCTTTGTGCACCTGCTCAAGCAGCCCCTCGTCCAGATGGGGCTCATGTGCATCTTCTGTGCCCTGCTGACCAGCTCCAAGTCCTTCCTCCTGCCCGTGCTGACCATCACCCTGTTGCTGGCCGGAATCCGGCAGCTGGTCAGCTACCTTTTCAACAACTACATCGAAACCTCTCTGAAAGAGGACCTGGCCTGTATACGGGATACGTACATGAGTAAAGGAGACTCCTGCTTCTGGGTGGTGGGGAGCGAGGGCCGGGTGGTGGCCATGGTGGCCTGCCTGCCCAGCCAGAAGCAGCCGGAGTGCCTGGAGCTGAAGCACATGTCCGTCCGGAGGACCCACCGGGGCATAGGCATGGGCAAGGCTCTCTGCCAGACAGTGGCAGATTTCACGCGGGAGAGGGGCTACCCGGCAGTTGTCCTCCACACTTCCAAGATTACGACGGACGGTCAGAAACTGTACGAGCACATGGGCTACACAAAGATGCGGGAGTACGTCAGTCCAAACCTAGTTTGCAAGCTCAGTAACTACACTTTATACGAGTACAGATTAGAGGTGCAGGAGGGGAAAGCTGTTTAAAATGAAACCCTGGCAGGGCAGGAAATGGTGTAAATGGCTTCTGATTAACCATAACCACCAATGTCTTATTTGGAAAGAGTGATCTCATTCTTTGCCAAGCTCAACACTGGTTATTAATGGCAAGGACAAAATGTATTGATCTGCCGGTGCATCAGACCGGCAAAAAATAATAATGGTAAGATGTAAAAATAAAGATTTAAAATAAACATTTAAATTAATTGTTTAGCAATTCAATTATGAATTTAGAATTTTAATTACTGATTAATGAGAACTAAAACGGTGATTTTGATTACTTTTGGTGAAAATGTATTGTTGGAGAGGTATACATTTTCTTTCCAACATGCGACAATCCAGGAAGGGATTTACTGAATTTTCTGGGATGGCTTTTGGAGTGCATACCTATGCCACCATTACAGCAAAATTGAACTTTGGTAGAACTTTGGGTTGTGTAGTTACCTGGCCATGATATGAGTCCAAATGGTGGCGAAATATGTTAATTAGTTGTTTTGTGCTCCCTGGAGTGATAATCTAGAATAGGGTATTTGTTGCTCTCCACTTCTATCGCGCAGCTATATCTCAAAATGACACTTCTAGCATGTACAGGTGCAGCTCAAAAAATTTGAATATCGTGAAAAAGTTCAATATTTTTTGTCACTCATTTCAGAAAGTGAAGCTCATATATTATATAGATTCATTACACATAGAGTGAAATATTTCAAGTCTTTATTTCTTGTAATTTTGATGATTATGGCTTACAGCTAATGAAACCCAAAATTCAGTGTCTCAGAAAATTAGAATATTTTGCTTTAACATATTTTTTAAAGTATCATATTTAATATTTGGTCGCATATCCTTTGCATGCTGTTACTTCCTGAAGTCTGACCAATCAACATCAAAAGACTCGATATCTTATTTTTACAAGCGATACTATAACCTCTGCATTTGAACTGATCTCAATGAGAATTTGGGGGTAAGACTAGATTCAGCTGTAAATTACGCTGGTACAGTATGGAACACATGACTGGCGAAATGGCTGTACGTCATCAAGGGTCTAAGGTATCAAACGAGCCCCAAACCATCACTGCGGCCAGATATGGAGTAGATATGGATGGATCCCTTTAAGGGTTGTTTCTCCTGACTTTTTTCCCCATAGAGTTCTATAGGAAAATGAGTCAGGAGAAATAACCCTTGCAGTGATCCATCCACATCTACTCCATATCTGGCAAGAGTGATGGTTTGGGGCTCGTTCGATAGCTCAGACCCTTGATGACTTACAGCCATTTAGCCAGCCATGTGTTCCATACTGTACCAGTGTAATTCACAGCTGAATCTAGTCTCACCCCCCAATTCCCATAGAGATCAGTTCAAATGCAGAGAGGTTATAGTATCGCTTGTAAAAATAAGATATCGAGAGTCTTTTGATGTTGATTGGTCACAGACTTCAGGAAGTAACAGCATGCAAAGGATATGCGACCAAATATTAAATATGATACTTTAAAAATATGTTAAAGCAAAATATTCTAATTTTCTGAGACACTGAATTTTGGGTTTCATTAGCTGTAAGCCATAATCATCAAAATTACAAGAAATAAAGGCTTGAAATATTTCACTATGTGTAATGAATCTATATAATATATGAGTTTCACTTTCTGAAATGAGTGACAAAAAATATTGAACTTTTTCACGATATTCAAATTTTTTGAGCTGCACCTGTATATGAACGTGAACAAAGTGAATTCCGTCAATACAAACAACCAGTTCCCTTACGTATTTTTGAGAAAATTAAATGGCACTTTCCTTGCTTTTTTGCATTTAATTTGGAACGTAGATCCGGTAGGTATGTTCTTGCGTCAGAAACCACTCATTGGTCCAAATTTCCACGGAAGCAAGCATTCTTGGTCGTAAACAAACCGACCTACCGACATTTTGCTCGTCTTTTCTGGTAGTTTGCTAACAACATATAAAATAGTACTTTGAAGACCGGTTATTGTTTGTATTGACAGAATCTGAGTCTTTGCGTTCGTATGCGTGCCTATAGAAGTGAATGGGGAGCGACAAATACCCTATTCTGGATTATCACCCCAGGGAGCAAAGAGAAACTAATGAACATATTTTGCCACCATTTGGACTCATATCATGGCCAGGTAACTACGCAACCCAAAGTTCTACCAAAGTACATTATTGCTTCAAAAGTCCAAACAGGCCTTGCTCCTAACACTGTAGCTTACATTCGTCCTGGTCCCAAAGCCTCACTTAAACGTCCCAGATTGATCATTCACGTGAGTCTATGGAACACAGCTGGAAGTTGTTTTTCAATAAAATTTATTTAGTATTTTTAATCAAGTGCTGCAATACATCTCTCCGTGTCCTAACTGAACAAGCCGTTTTGGCATGGTTCATTAATATTAATAAGCCCTTGCCCTGATTGGCTAAGCAGCCCGCTTCCTGCATGCTTTGAAAAAGTAAATTAATTTCTCGCAAGATGGCTACCAGTCCATAAACGCTGCAATGCGTTGAGATGTTTCGTGTTAATACTCAGATTATCATTGTAAAAAGAAAATCAAGGCCTTGTATACACAAGGACATTGGTTACCAAGCTAACTAAAAAAGAAACCACACACTCTGGCTGTAGATAATTAATAGCTAGGTAATAGCTGTTTATTTTTGCGACCCATTTAGCTAATCTTTCTCGAGATAGCCTACTTTTCTCAAAGGTGTGATGAGTCTTTAAAAAAAAAAAAAAAAAAAAAAAAGATAAATAAAATAAAACCTGCCCTTCATGGCTGCTGCTAGATCTTTTGGAAGGGCGTGCAGTGATTTAACAGCCCGACAGCCGGGAATGGAAAATGTTTTACGGGACATTGCTAGTTATGTATATTCTCACGCAGAGTGATACTAAAAGTTACTGGCTCTCTTACCGCATGTTCATAAATCTAAACAGAGGCTGAAACGACAATCTATACAGTATACTGTATACAGTGCCCTCCACTATTATTGGGACCCCTAGTAAAGATGAGTAAAAAGGGTTATAAAAATGAACCGTTTGGCAAATTAGCTTAATGTCACACTGAACAATTTAGAAAAATCCAACCTTTCATTGAAGTAAATTTATTATGAGAAAAAAAATCCCTCAAGAAATAATTATTTTTAACAAAACCACATGTGCCACAATTATTGGCACCCCTGCATTTATATTTAGAATAAAGTAATCATTTTAAATATTTGGTAGCATATCCTTTGCATGCCATGACTTCCTGATGTTTGTGACCCAACAACATCAAAAGACTCTTGACATCTTATTTTCTGGTACTCTTACAAGCAATACTATAATGTCTCTGCATTTGAATGGATCTCTATGGGAATTGGGGGGTGAGACTATATTTAGCTGTAAATTATGCTGGAACCATATGGAATACATGGTTGGCTAAATGGCTGTCATCAAGGGTCTGAGGTATCAAACGGTCCTCAAACCATCACTCTGCTGCCAGATATGCAGTAGATATGGATGGATCACTTTAAGGGTTGTTTCTCCTGACAAAATTTCCTATTGAACTCTGGAAAAACAAATCAGGAGAAGAAACCCTTCAAGTTATCCATCCAAATCTACTGTATTTCTGGCAGCAGGGTGATGGTTTACGGCTTGTTTGATATGTCAGACCCATTTAGCCAACCATGTGTTCCATACTGTTGTAATTTACAGCTAACTCTAAATCCCACCCCCCAATTCCCATAGAGATCCATTCAGATGCAGAGACATCATTGTATAGCTTGTAAGAGTACCAGAAAATAAGATATCAAGAGTTTTGTTGATGTTGGGTCACACATCAGGAAGTCATGGCATGCGAAGGATATGTGACCAAATATTTTAAATGATTACTTCATTCTATGCCATCTCGGAACCCATTGGCTAGTTCATACACACCAGTGGTGGTGAATAACTCCTGTATAAATGACTGTAGTTCATACACGCCAGTGGAGCTAAATAACTCCTGTATAAATGACTGTAGTTCATACACGTCAGTGGCGGTGAATAACTCCTGTATAAATGACTGTAGTTCACACCAGTGGAGGTGAATAACTCCTGTATAAATGACTAGTTCATACACACCAGTGGCGGTGAATAACTCCTGTATAAATGACTGTAGTTCATACACACCAGTGGAGGTGAATAACTCCTGTATAAATGACTGTAGTTCATACACACCAGTGGCGGTGAATAACTCCTGTATAAATGACTGTAGTTCATACACACCAGTGGAGGTGAATAACTCCTGTATAAATGACTGTAGTTCATACACACCAGTGGCGGTGAATAACTCCTGTATAAATGACTGTAGTTCATACACACCAGTGGCGGTGAATAACTCCTGTATAAATGACTAGTTCATACACACCAGTGGCGGTGAATAACTCCTGTATAAATGACTAGTTCATACACACCAGTGGCGGTGAATAACTCCTGTATAAATGACTAGTTCATACACACCAGTGGCGGTGAATAACTCCTGTATAAATGACTGTAGTTCATACACACCAGTGGCGGTGAATAACTCCTGTATAAATGACTGTAGTTCATACACACCAGTGGCGGTGAATAACTCCTGTATAAATGACTAGTTCATACACACCAGTGGCGGTGAATAACTCCTGTATAAATGACTAGTTCATACACACCAGTGGCGGTGAATAACTCCTGTATAAATGACTAGTTCATACACACCAGTGGCGGTGAATAACTCCTGTATAAATGACTGTAGTTCATACACACCAGTGGCGGTGAATAACTCCTGTATAAATGACTGTAGTTCATACACACCAGTGGCGGTGAATAACTCCTGTATAAATGACTAGTTCATACACACCAGTGGAGGTGAATAACTCCTGTGTAATGACTAGTTCATACACACCAGTGGAGGTGAATAACTCCTGTATAAATGACTAGTTCATACACACCAGTGGCATTCATGTGTTTGAGATGATTTGTTGGGATGCATATGTGATGACTTGAACATGTAAGTTGAACATCACTGGCTGCAGTTATTTGTGTATATCAATTGGAAACAATCTTTTCCTTGGTTTTTCCCCTTTGTAAATCTTTGAATAAAGCTTTGAGAAATGGTTTGTGCACATTTTCTGGATCTTTCTATGTGGAGGGACGCTGGTATTGTCTCAGTTCTTGCTCAGCGGGTGAAGGGGAATTACTGAGTTGTGCTTTTTTATTGTTATTCAGGAAATATTACATTGAGTACTGTAGTGCTGGCACAATTTATTAAATAGTATATATATATATATATATATAAATGCAAACAGAATTGTTAATACGAACGATTTACGTGCAATTTCGTTCTGCTCATGTTTCATGAATGAGGCCCATTGAATGTACACCCTAGTCTATGAATGTTGTTAATCAGGTCTGGCACAATGGCTCATATTACATGGGCGATTGCTCTTGTGTTCACCGATGTTGTAAGTCACTCTAGATAGGAGCATATGTTAAATTAATGTAGTGTAGTGTAGTACACATGGCAAAAACTGACCACTAAATGTATTCAGACGAGGATTTACTATGGTATTCTCCGACTACTTCTTTCACATATACAGCCTTTACATTCTCTACAAACTACAGTATCTTCATTTTCTGCAGTTGTCTCTCCATCTCAAGACCTTTACATCAGGACACTATTGTGCTCGTTGTTTCTATATATATATGTTTGCTGTGTCCCCCAGGAAAGTCTCAAGAGTGTGGAGGAGATACCCGGAGACTGAGACATGAGGAGAGCTGAACAGGGCCGTAGAAGGGCAACCACCCAGCGGCAGGACCGGTATCTGCTCCTTTGTGTGAAAAGGAACAGGAGGAGCACTGCCAGAGCTCACAGCCCAGCCCATGTAATATGAGCCATTGTGCCAGACCTGACTAACAACATTCATAGTAGTGTGTACATTCAATGGGCCTCATTCATGAAACGAGCAGAACGAAATTGCACGTAAATCGTTCGTCTTAACAATTCTGTTTGCATTTTGGCATTCATCAAGGTTTTTGTATGTTGAAAGTATACAATATTAAATTCAAAATGCCTCTAAATGTAGCTTCTGAATGTTAATTGGAATAGCCCTGTGAATTTTATTTTTATTTTCAGTTAAATTCACAAGACTAAATGTAGTTTTTGATATGCACAATGCAACCGTAATAATTACGATTTAAAAAAACAAGCCTATTAATCAATTGTGAGAGACTTATTGGTGTAGCTACGTCAAATAATTGTTTAATGTGTCAGAGTATAGATTCCTAACTACCTCTTTCCATCACTAGGGGATCGGAGATTGCGAACCATGCACAGAACACCAACAAAATGGCAAAATCAATACATTTATTATTTTATTTATTTCCAGGCTGCGAGAAAAACCGCAGCCTAGTGCTTGGCAGATGGAGGCAATGCGCTTATGTCCAATGCAGATAAGCTTGAAGTACCAGCTCATGGAGTAGGGCAGGGGTTTTCAAAGTGGGGGCCGCCAGGGGGGGGCAATTGGAAGAAAGAGGAAAATGGAAAATGCAAAAAAAGGAAAAAATTATAATAATAATAAAATAAACATTTATAAAAAAAAGTCCTTTCATATCGAAATGAGGTCTTTGCCATGCCCTTCTTTCAATTGCAGCCAATAACTAACCGTCAGTCAAAGCGTTACGTTGAGCTGCCAAGGGCCCGATTATGGAGTCAAAATATTGTGTTGTGTATCAAGAAGCTGTATGTTTGATTTTTTTATATTTGCCAGTGTAATTTATTTAATATCATAAAACATTAATGTTGCCCTGCATTGCTCTCTGACAATAAGCAGCTGAACTAACTAATATCGGTTAGTTTCCTTCTGGAACTTAATGTGCTCCATCTAGCCATCTACATGCATGATCACTTGCTCGATAAACTAAAGCGATTCAGCAAACTAACTTACGTAGGACACACGCGTTGCTATGATAACGTAACTACGGCTGTTGTGAAAGTTTCATCCACTATCTCAGCCCATATCTGTTATTTTTAATTATTAGTTGACTTATTTTTCACTGTCAGATCCGTTCAGCTGTAAGGTTGCCAAGTGCCAACTCGATGTGATGAAATTCCCTCGGTTTTGTTTTTTAAACACTCGCCCAACCTACGAACTATATTCAACTCTATCTGAAGGGGCGTGTCTTGGAGGGCGTTTCTTGGAGTCTGCAGCTGCAGCTATGTATACTCGGAAATAGATAGACGCGCAAATCCTTTTTCGTTGTTTGAAACGCTGGGGCGTTGCCAGCCTGGATCTTGCATCCTAAGTGTAACTTGTGAGTATTATAATATTGCAAATCTGTGTTTTCGCTAAGTAACTCCCTTTGAATTTATGTTGAGCAAACTGAATGGGTGTCGTTTTGTAGGAGTAGTCTTAATTGATGGAGTAAACGGGCAGGCACGGTATGATTGCGTCAGCGCTATACAGGTATTTTAATGTAATGTTTGATCAGGTTTCATGTAATACTGTTTGATTCTATGGGCATGTAGTATAATAATTAGAATAATCCTTTCACCGCCCCGTCGGGAGGGGTCGGGACCATTCCACCACAAGTTATTCAAACTTTCTTCCAAATAGACACTACATTCCAGAGTCTGGTATAACGTAATTTATTGTATATAGATTCGCCCCAGGCTGATCGGCTAAGCATACATATATTAAAACAATGTTAAAACACTCTCAATCACACGGTCCAGTCAAGTCCGTCAATTTCATGCTCATCCATGTAGTATCGTGACTACATTATAATAATGAAGCCACAACTGGTTTGGTTAACTTTGTATTCACAACGTCGGAAGCAATACAACAAGCAGCCAAACATGGCTGGGCATACATCATAACAGCGGGGGTGAAGCATCTTCGGGGAAGTTTAAGTTCAAGGACGGTCTTATCCCATACTGTCCCCTAGTGGACTAATAAGGTAAGTTCAGGTTACTACAACCCACAAGACGTAAAAACAAGTCCGTTGATGACAGAGACAAAACAAACTTGGCACCCGTCCAACTCAGATAATTCCGTTCTATTTCATACCGGTCAACACGCCACGGTATGGGTCATCCTCGTCGAGCTGTTAGGAGACTGAATAGCAAATTAACCACCACTACGGGCGGACCCACGTCAGGCCATAAATATGGCGCTTGTACGCCGCCCGACCTCTTTTTGCCTCCTCGTGAGTTGAGCTGAGACTGTTTTTTTATGGTTCCCTTTGGAACCCGCGGAGTCGCGACTTTTCTTGCCTCTCCCGATTGCCCGTAGCTACGTCCTAACGGAGTATACTTCTTGGGCTTTTCCTCCCTAGCAACGCGGAATCGCGGTTTGCTACTGGTTGTTTGGCTAAACGTTTCAAGGTAAGTGCTAGGCAGCAGGGCCGGCTCTGACCAATTGGCTGCCCTAGGCAGGATTTTATCTGGCGCCCCCTTGCATCACAGTTTATTCACTACCAATAACATGCACTCACACTTTTGTTTTCACATTTTTATTTTATTGAAAATAACCCACAAAATCAAACAGTTAACATCAAAACAGTGAACAAGTGACATTATTATTATAGATATTTACAATATATTATCTTTAATATATATATTAAAGAAACCAGTAGCCTACTGCCATAAATAAAGTAAGGTAAAATATCGAAGAAGAGTGTATGACCATTGGGTGTTAGTCTATTAGTAATAATTTTTTTTACAAGAATAAAGATGAAAAACTTAAAAAGATGCATGTCTGCTATACTGTACATAAGATGGGCATGCATACTAATGGAAATTTAATTAAACATTACAATGAAATGTAGATTTACATTTGCAGTCCAAAAAAAGCAGTAAACTGCAGTGTAATACTAATATAGCATAATGGGAAAGCTTATTTGGCATTAACATTAATGATATGCACTTTAAAACACTGATGTAACTAACTATATAAACTAACGTTTAGAGATTATGAACTGTAACACAACAAACCAAAGGCTTACTACAACAATTAATTATAAAGGAGATGAAAAGGAATAGCATTCTGATTACAGGGTAACCAGATGTCAATAAAAATGTAGCCTACAGTATGACACAGGACTAACACCTGCTGAATAGACCTAATTTCCCTGATGATGACTGGTACTACAGTTCTCTTATTTTTATTAGTTGTTATGTAGCCTACTTTTATTTTATGTAGGCTACTGTTATGCACGCATAGTCTATGTATTTTTCAAGATGAGGCGACCATTCTCTTGCCGCTGTCCAGCTAGCTAGCAAGAAGGTGCAGAGTGACTGAGAGAGCTGATGTGTGTGTGTGAGTGACTAGTGACTAGCTAATGTAACGCTCGGCTCGGCTACAGTAATATTAGCTAGCTAACTTAAGTTATCTGGCACTATCCTCTTCAACCCAAGCGCCCCCGGTACCGGGGCAGGATGCGCCTAAAGTCAGAGAGCACTAGACAATTCATTTCATCACATTAACCCTGTGTTCACACAGCGAGCAACGTAGCAATTCTACGAGGCTGGGGGCGGGGCAAGAGCTTCCCGTTGTGTCATCCAAGTCAGTTCGTGCAGCTACAATTATTTGATAAAGAGAAACAACGACAATAGCCTACGTATAACAAAGACATATTTGCGATGCATCCTATTCTTTATAGTTATGTCATGACACTGATAATGATGTGTTCTCGCTATCTAGCGATAGGCTATCCTATATCTATCTTCGTCGCGAGCTACCGATCTTTATCTACTATCTACGCTAGATACATAGATAGATGCATGTATAAAACTCAACATGTATTTTTTTGGCTCAATGTGATATTGGTTGAACAGCTACACATATCCTTTAAGGTTATGTTATGACACTGATAATTATACAATGATAATATATAAATTATTTACTGTTGTTACCGCTGCTAACCCTATTTCGCCTAGCTTAGTTTGATAGGCAATATTACGTAGATTACGTTCATGAAATTATATTAAACTTCCAATTAGATTCTTTCCCTCCTTTATTTGAACGTTTTGGAGGGATATTTTTTACTATAAATTGAGTCTTCAGCTTCATGATTACCACTTTGGAAAATGAACCGGAAAAAAAAACTGCTAGCTGTCGCCCTAATTTATTTACGCCGGAGGAAGCGCCGGAGGCTCTGGGTGCATAGCACCGTACAACGCCGCCGGCAGCTCGGAGAATTTCACCGGCTGGTGCAGGAACTCCGCCTGGACGGGGACCGCTTCCAGCGTTATTTTCGGCTGGATTGTGAGCAGTTCGACCGGCTGCTGGCAACAGTGGGACCCCTTTTCACGAAATGGTTTCGTATCGGTTGGAGAAATATGAAGCGCGGAACTCTGATTGTCCCTCAAAAGTTAAGTTTCGGGCAACATTTATCGGCCGATTTTGGTCGCTCAGTTTTCTATTCGCTCAGGTCGCTGACCGTTGCTCAACTTCATAGAGAATGAATGGACTTCCGGCGACTGGGCGACCGAAGTTGCTGGATGTGTGAACGCAGCGTAATTGCCTGGCTGGAGGGGGGCGGGGTGACATGAACTAAGACATTATTATTATTTAATAGGCTATGCTATAGAGCTACGCTGGTTGTTGTGGGGTTATTTAATATTTCGAAATAACAGTGTTAACTAGTAGTATTAGTCAAAAATTATTTAAAAAAATTTTTTTTTTTAAAAGCGAAACTTTTTTTTTTTCTTCTCCCATTTGTTGCGCCCCCTCTGGGTGGTGGCGCCCTTAGCATTTGCCTATACTGCCTATGCCAAAAACCGGCTCTGCTAGGCAGTTCATTGCCGGTTTTCCTTGCGGAACTAGATCGGGTTATGCCGATATATTCTGATTGTATTTAGCCATGTTGAGGCATTGAATTGTCTTTCTGCTCGTTGTTACTAAGAGAAAGAAAGGGAACCGGAGGTAGCCTCTGTGTCGGTAGACACACGCTACCTGAGGTTTCAGCGCCCTCTGGCGGCTCTTCAGTGCTACTGATTCGGGCTGGTACTGTGTAGTAGGCAGATGACTGCCGTTTTTTATACAAAAGTTATATTAGTAAATACTAATACCTTTCTGTTGATACTACTGCGTTGGTTCCCTTGTTAGTTGCACAGCAACAATAACTAACAGAAACAACAACAGATGAAATGAGTAAGAATAAGTAAGCCAGAAGTAGCCTTTGTGTCAGTACACACATGCTACCAGGGCTTCCTTGCCCTCTCGCGGCCCTTCAGTAACACTGTTTTGGGCTCTTGACTTGGCGCTGGACACACTTATAATTATTGTTATAGGCAGATTGCTGCCGTTTCTATACAGAAATCAGATTAGTTTGTACTAATACCTTTCTGTTTATACTAACCGTATTAGGCATTGTGTTGGTCCCCACACTCCTCGCGGCCCTTCAGTACCACTGATTTGGGCCCTTGAGTTAGTGTTGGACTCATTTGTTAATGTGGTTGTAGGCAAGTCACTGCCATTTTTATACAGAAATTATATTAGTTGTAACGGATACTTTTCTGTTCATACTAACCACGTAGGCACTGGGTTGTTCCTTTGTTAGTTGCACAGCAACAACAACTACAGGAGCAACAGCAATGGGTGTAGAGCTGGAAGGAGCCCATGTGCCATGGACGCATGCTACCTTAAGGCTTTCATACCGCCTTGTGCCCTTCAGTGCCACTGATTTGGGCCCTTGGCTTAGTGTTATGCACACCTTATAATTGATGTACGTTGCTGCCATGCCTTACAGAAGTTATACTCATTTAAACTGATAACCTTCTGTTTTATACTAGCCATGCTAGCCTTGGGTTGTTTCTCTTGTTAGTTGTGCTGCAACAACAAAAAGAACAGCAAAAAGAAACGAGGCTTCCACACCTCCTCGTGGCCCTTCAGTACCACTGATTCGGGCCCTTAGCTTGGTGTCAGACACACTCCATTACAGTTGTTTGTGGGAAGCTCACTGCCGTTCTTGCAGAAACTATATCCGTGTAAACCGATACCTTTCTACGTGTGGTTCCTGTTGGTTATGGGCAGCGCGCTGCCGTTCCAGCAGAAGAACTACCTGGACGACTGGCAAATCTGCGCTCCTTCAGAGGAGCAAGCCAGAAGGGATACAAGGTCAGTACTGGCCCACTTAGCCAGCTTGGGCCTGACCCTGAACAAGGGAAAAGAGGCCTCTCTGACCCAGAAAGGCAGCATGTTTTTGATGGAGAGTCTGTCCCACTTTGCTGCAGCGCGGCAGGTGACAGTATACATTAGCCGAAGGGTGCTCAGCCTGATGGCTTTAGCGGCCAGGTGGTGCACGTAGGTCAATCCCTACATGCAAGCATGTCAACTCCTGCTGTGCGCACAGGCCTAGGGCATGTCCCCAAGGTGGCAGCTGATTTGCTGTCCAGGGGTTGCCAGAGAGCGGGGGAATGGCGCCTGCACCCAGACAGTGTGCAATCCATTTAGCCCCTCATCCAGGGAGGATGCTTTGTCCTCTACAATATTCCATAGTGGGCCCAGAGGGGGATCTTGGGCATGGATGCCTTGGTGCTCCAGTGGCCTCCAGCCCTGCTCTATGCCCCCCCCCCCTTCCCTCTCCTGCCTATGGTTCTTGCGAGGATCAGGGACTCAAGGGTATGAGTTCTGCCGGATGCCTCTAATTGGCCCCAGCAGACATGGATAGCGAACTTAGTGAGTTACTAGTGGGCACCCCGTCGCGCCTCCCCAACCCGAGTGGATATGCTGCCGCAGGCCAGGGCGTTTTACGACCTGCTTGGCCCCAAGATGGACTAGCCGCAGGGCCTAGGGCCAGCAGTACTGGTAACACTTCAGGCAGTGAAGCCCCCTCCACGAGGGCGCTCTACACCGGGAAGTGGGCAGAGGTCAGCCACTGGTGCCACAATAACGGGTTTACCCAGATTTGGGTGACAGTTCAGTCTTTTTAGCATTCCTCCAGTCCCTCTTTGTAGAGGGGCTAGTGGAGTACACGCTAAAGGGTTATCTGGCAGCTATATCAGACTGCCATGAGTGTACTGAGGGCTTGACGGTGGGATTGCACCCCCTCGCCAGCCAGTTTCCCTGAGGAGCCAGGTGGCTTCGCTCGCCTATGTCGAACTCAGTCCTTTCGTGGGGCTTACAACTGGCTTTTAATCCCCTCACTGAGCCACCCTTCGAGCAGACCAGACTCACTCTAACCTTGAAGACTGACTTCCTGTTCGCTATCGCCTTGGCGAGGCGTGTGAGCGAGCTGCACGCACTGTCCGTATACCCCTTCTGTATGCAGTGGGGTGACAGTAGCTCATCGGTCTCTCTGCTTATTAACCTCGCATTTCGGTCTAAGGTCCTCTCGCGGTCGAACATCTCAGGCTATGGTGTTGGAGGCGTCTCACCCTCCTCCCCACAAGACCCCTGAACAAGCCAGGCTGCACTCACTGTGCCCCGCCTGGGCTCTACGGTCTTATACCTCCCGCACAAGTGCAGTGAGGAAGACCAAAAATCCTTGTATTGTTGTGGAGGGGCTATGCGGGTCTTCATCCTATTGTACATCGCTTGGCCCTCTGGATCGTCGAGACGATTATATGGCTTACAGCAGCTCTTACGCATCCCCTCCCACAGGTGTGGTAGCTCACCTCACTCGGGCATAGCTACCTCCTGAGCTTTACTACGTGGCGCCCGCTCGCTGACATTGTGCAGCGGTGGCCTTGGCCTCATCCCCCCACGTTCGGCAGGTTTATCACCTAGGCATTATGTCATTCACATTGGTTGCCTCCCCTGTCCTCGGGTCAGCGGCGCAGCTGTGAATATGATTGGGGTTCTATCACCCTGTGGTTATTTTCCACGTTTCTCACTGGAGCTTGCTCTTCTGGTAGAACAGCAGCCAATAGTGCATTTTTTACAGGATTCACACTCATGCTATGACGTGCGATCCTGGTTACCCCACTACATCCCCCGCCTGACTTATTTGATATACAGTAACCCATACCGTGGCGTGTTGATCGGTATGAAATAGAACGTATGGGTTAACCCTGGTTCTATGAATACGGTCAACACACCACGCGGTGTTGTAAGGCGGGGAACCTTGCGCCCTCAGGACGCCAATTGCTCTCAAGTCGGCAAAAGAGGTCGGGTGGCGTACAAGCGCCATATTTATGGCGTGACGTGGGTCCGCCCGTAGTGGTGGTTAATTTGATATTCAGTCTCCTAACAGCTCCTCCTCTCGACGAGGATGACCCATACCGTGGCGTGTTGACCGTATTCATAGAACCGGGGTTACATCTGTAACCCGTACGTTTTATGTTTATCTCAACTCCTCCCATGCGTGCTGACATTTGAGACCGTTCCCCTTTGGGAAATATATTCGTTTCATGGTCTGCAGCGGTCTCTGCTGGTCTTATTTGAGCATTGGGATTGGCCTTTGTTTTATATCGTAGTTTTAATGAAATACCATGATTCAATTATCTCAGAAACAGTCTGGCCATGGTCTGACCATAGTTATTCAATACGTAATAATATAACTCTCTGATAGGTTAAATAATACCAGCTGTAAGCTTTTTAATTGCTATTCACCACAGATATGCATTTTATGAACCAAGGATAACATCTTTCTTTGTGATTTTAAACATTATCCATAGTAACATATTCTTTTATACTAAATGGTTGTGAAGGAAGAAAAATAACTTATTTGTAATGTATTTTTATACTAATGTTTGTTGCAAAATAAAGGAAATGTTTTCTTTGAATTTTTTACTAAACTCTACTAGTTGCTCAAACTGCACACACACACACCCACGCCCAGAGCGCCAGACGTTTTTAACGACGGGGCCCCAAGGCATTCCTCGGGGAGATACACATGATCTCTTCAGCCGATCTAGGACCATAAATGTGTCCCATGTGAGTGTGTGTATGCAGGTGTGAATGGGTCCCTTTACCTCCTTATCGTGATAATTATACAAATGCTTTATCACTCTGGCATTTAAATATACAAATTTAACTGAAATAGTCACTGGAAAATTAGGAATTGTTTTACCATATGGCTTTTTGCTGAGAGCGGGCTCTTCCCATCAATTCTTCAGCGTGTGGGTGCGTGCACATGTCCTTGATTTACAAGTGTCGAGGATGAGATCATGCTGTGTGCCTAGCTCAGGACAAACGACCATGCAGATGCAAATCATGAGTTTGTTTATCTTCCTTAGAGAGAGTGTCTGCCCGTAGATGCAAGGCCATACATTTGGTGTGTACACTTGGGCCTTTTATAGCTGTTTCTTCCAATACACCCTAACACAGAAAAGCATCTTCTTATTGACACCATTGGTTCATACTAGGGTTCATACACAAGATCCTACAGTGGTTTGTAATGATATATAATATATGTTTAATCTATATGTTTTTTACACTAGAGGCAACATTTGATAACTTGGTATGAACTTTATTTAATTGATCCTTGTCCAACTGCAGTGCCTGTATGCTGTTGGTCAAGCCAAGAGTGAAGGAATTGTGAATTGCCTTGTGTATTGGGTGAGTGTGGCTGCGTTCGAATAGTCAAATTGGAGCAGGGAAGGATCCTGGCTTTAGCTCGCATGACCCGGAAATATTTCCAGGGCAGCTATGCTAAGGGCCGTTCAAATTTCTTCTATTGAGAAGGAAAGAAGCTAAACAATTAATTTTATCCGTCCTTTCACAAAGGTCGAACTATCGCTCTTAATGCTCTGGACTATCCTTTTCACAAGGAAGGTAGTATTCACGCCCCGCAATGCAATGCCGCCAATGTTTTCATAAGCGTCTTGAGTTTCCCGAAACCTACGGAATTACCAAATTCAAACAACAAGGCGAACATCTGAGAAATGCCAGAAATCTAAATGTGAATAGCTAGTAATGTAGGTTAGTATTAGCTTATAATAGAAAGTAAACAAACAATGACACAATCAGACCATACACCAAGTTTGTCAACAGGCTAAATTTCGCCGAGATGGAACGAACAGTTCAAGTGAAATGCAGACTGCAATGAGGCGCCTTTTGTCGTAATTGTTCGAGAAGTTGTAATTCGCCATGTTGAATTGCAACGTCAATACGATGGACGTTGCACCACGACGCGAGGTAGAGAAGGAGGTTGGAATTCCAGTTACGCTATATTTGTAAATCTCCTTCCAACTTTTCCTTGATCCCCATGACGTTTTCTGGTGGGGTCAGGGAAAAGTTGCAAGAAAAGTAAAATTTTTTAACTATTCGAATGCAGCCTCTGTCTCAAGGCCATTACACATCGGGGACGTAACGAATACGCGGGGCGAAAATGCGTAAAATTCGTCGGCGAATATTTAGCGTAACAACCTGTCACACCTGCAACGATGCGAAAAAACGAAAAGCTCGCATTCTTTTTCGCGGTTGAAAATCCCTGCGAATAAAAATGGATTACTCTTCATTGAGCGATGATGACCTGGTTATCCGTTCTCGTTCGTGATGTCATTCATTAAACACAACAACTCTGCCAGAACGTTAAAAACAGAACATGCTTAAATTACATTTCCAAAATATTGAACCGGGCTTATTATGTGTCCGTTTTTACTCATGTAAAGTTTGTTTTGTCTACAACATGCTCTCCTTCTCTTTTTACGGACATACGTGTCCCTGAGATTTTTCCACTGCCTCTTGATCTCTTCCACTAATATAAGGGGTTAACCACAAAATAACAATACATTACGTAATTTCAGCAAACATCTTTAAAATAAATTTGTCGTAGTCTATAGTGTAGCAACTCATGAAGTCTGAAGAGTTCTCTCCAAAACGTTTAATATAGGCTACTCTACCCTGCCCTTCTCTCCCTCCACCACAGTGGCTACCCCTGGCCAGACACTGTAGCTAGCCTACGTGTCGTCTTTCTCCACCGGTTAGCCCATAGCCCACAATTACTACGGCAAATATCCACGAAACAATATCACATATAGCGGTTAGCTAGCTTTCATCCTTTGTTTTCACCAAGGCAAACAACCCAGCCGGTGACAGCGTAGCCTACATGAACTTGCCTAAAGTCAAAAAATAAATAGGCCTACATATCGTGTAGCTATGTTTGTGTGTAATCGCCACTGGCTTGTTATCTTTCCTTCATATGAACTGCTATCAACGTTAACGTTAGACCTAAAGGTTAGCTAACGTTAGCGGGCTAAAATAGCTGGAGACAACCTTTAAGCCAATGCTAATAACCTGTGGGAGCTCATCAGATAGCAAGTTGTGCGTATTGCAACAATTTAGCTATAAACCCACCATCTTTATAGCCTATTTGCTCGGCTATGGTTTTCCACAAATTGTCCTTCAAATCGTTGTCTTTGTAACTTTTATGTCTCTTATCAAAGAGTACACTATACTGGGAAACGTATAAAATCAGTTGGTCCACCATATTGGATGTTGTAGTTTGTTGTGGCAGTGCGGTGACGTCAGTCATGGAAACTTGTTATGATTGGATAGATAAATAGTTTCGCAAAATACGACCTTGCTGTTATTTTTCAACGTGCGATTTATTAGTGCGAATAAATCGCGGCCAGTGTAACGGCCTTCAGCCTCAGCCGCTTTGACTCACTTCGTACGCAGCGTCTGATGCATAGAGATCCGTAGTCCCGCCCACTTTGGTGACGAACGTCTCGTGCCACTTTTCAGTAAAAATATAATGGGAGTTAATGGACTGAATGTTTTTCTATATTCAGGCAGCTAGACGTTCAAAACACCCAAGAGAGGGGTTGTCGCATTTTTAAATAATTTATAAAATTGGTCATTCTAAATTATGTCCAACAAATGAACAACAAACACGTTTTCAAAAAAACTAAAACGACTACAACATCCAGCCTACTGCAGAACGATGCTGTGTCCCAAACCGCATACTTCCATGCTCCGAGCACGCATAGAGAGCACGCGCATCCATGTGAGTCCATAGCTATGTACGGCAATGCGGAGCATGGAAGTATGCGATTTGAGACACAGCCCGAGTGGTAACCATTTTCGCTAGCAGACTGGCCGGTAGCTACTGCATACTAGCAAAAGCGGGAGCCGGCGACCAGGGATTCTGGGTAGTGTAGTTATGTTTCTCAAACTTTGTTAATTATAAGATTCAAATTTGATTTAAATGCAGTGGTGAATATATAATGGACTTAGTATCACATATATGCTAAGTTTTGTCCATACAATTCCATAATATCATAAGGGTGACTAAAAGATCCCAAAGTGGGGGCCAGTAATAGCTTCCGGCAGTCTTCCGGGACCAGCCAGGGATAGGAGGGAGCAGGACTACGGAGCTCTATAGGCTTGCATAAGCTGAGTAGCACTGTAGAAATTTAGAAAATTGAGTCGGCACTCATTGGCTAGCAGCACTGTCAATCACAGGAGTGTCCGTGTTTCCGGTACGACCCAGTGCATTGGGCTGGGAAACAAGTTGTGCCAACTAATCGGTAGTCTCAGCCTCAGCCACTTTGACACACTTCGTACGCAGTGTCTGATGCATAGGCTTGCATAAGCTGGTCGGCCTGTGGAAAACTGACAGTCAACAACTCATTGGCTAGCAGCACTGTCAATCACAGGAGTGCGTATTTCCGGTACGACGCGATGCATTGGTTTTTATCAAAGAGGGTAGGCGGAGCAAGAGGTCCAACTTCAGGGCTGGAACGTCCGCACTTGGAACTTATTAAACAGACAAAAGGCGCTCATTGAATGACTGGCGGTCAATGAAGTTTAACAAAACTGTTCACTAAATGGGTCATTATCAGATAGACAAAACCAAGTCTCCTTTTTATATTATATATGCTTTGGTTGTCAGGACCCAGTACTACTACTTAAAACCTTTTATGGTTTTGACGAATGATGGCGAAATGTGGCTTCCTGAATCACTGAGGCTTTGCAGCCAATTGTATCACAAAGATGAATTACTCAAAGCCTCAATCAACAGTGTACACTAGTGGCACCTGGTGGTAAAAAATAATTTAGAGCAACTAATCATTGCAAATTCGACCCCAGGTTCAAAATAACGAAGTTGCCACGAGCTAGCAACAAGTGACCCTTTAGCTCACTGGTAACGTGTCGGACTTCAGAGCCATTGGTGCAAGTACAAGATACAAGATACACATACTAACATACTCATAATTTATATTTGTAACTGTCATTAGGCTTGATTTGTTTTCTACTAAGAATATATGTAATAATATTATATTAAGTTTGAAAATTGAAAAAAGGGGGACAAGGGGGACAACATTTGTATGGGGTTAAATTTAGCAGTAAAAGTGTTTCTGGAACTGGGGACTGGGAGTGTTTCTGAAACTGGAGACTGGGAGTGTTTCTGAACTGGGGACTGGCAGTGGGAGTGCTTCTATTACTGGGGACTGGGAGTGTTTCTGTAACCAGGCAGTGAAAGTGAATCTGCTTCAGTATGGGCAATGAAAGGGAAGGTGCTTTTGTGACTGAGAAGGGAAGTCTGAGTGAGAGTCGCCCTGATGTAGAAGAGCGAAGGGGTCGAGCAGGAACATAGTTCTGGATTAAGTCCTGCGGGTAGGCAGGGCCTGTCCTATTGGCTGCAGTGTAGGCCAGGGTCAGAACTTTGAACCTGATTCTGGCTGCAACTGGCAGCCAGTGGATTGGCCTCAGCAGGGGGGTGACGTGAACATTTTGGGAGGTTGAACACAAACTGGGCAGTTGCGTTCTGGATCAATTGAAGAGGCGCAGCCTGGTAGGCTTGTGAGCAGGGAGTTGCAGTAGTTCAGGCGTGAGGTGACCATGCTCTGGACAAGAAGCTGGGTGGAGTTGGTGGTCAGGTACGGTCGAATCCTCCTGCTGTTGTACAGGAGGAACCTGCAGGACCATGCCGTCACCCTGATGTGATCTTTAAAGTCCAGCTGGTCATCCAGGACCACCCCCAGGTTTCTTGTGGAGCGGGAGGCAGCCACTATGGTCCCGTCAATGGTGATGGAGAGGTCGTCTAGTGGGGAGGTCTTGTGTGGCATGAAGACGAGCTCTGTCTTGTCAAGGTTGAGCCTCGTGATGGGTAGCCATCCACTCAGATGTCAGCCAGACAAGCAGATATTCTCTCCTTAACCTGTGGGGTAGAGGGAGGGAAAGAGAGGAAGAGTTGAGTATCATCAGCATAACTATGGTACGAGAAGTCATGTGAATTAATGACTGAACCAAGAGACTTGGTATAAATGGAGAACAGCAGAGGACCCAGTACAGATCCCTGCGGAACTCCTGTAGACAGTGGTTGTGGTGCAAGTTATTCAGGTTATTTTTCTATCTAGCAAGTTTTGAATGTTTTTCTGTCCGGTATAAATTGATGCGCAACTATCATTATCTCTGGGCTGTAGGGCTATTAAGTGGAAAATGCTAATTTTACACAGGATCAACAAAACTGATTAATTTCATACTTTGCTGTATAACATTCTTCTAGCTAAGTAACGTAGCCTAAACCTAGTATTTTGTCAAGAGATTATTTTGCAAAAGGTTTGCAAGAGTTACTGAAAAGATTTTAAATAGTTTAGCCAATTGAAATTTCTGGATTTTAGATGATTGCTTAAATGGGCTATTATAAATTGCATCAATTTATGAATAGAATAAATAAGAAAATAATGAATTAATTTAACCATTTGTTATTTAGTTATATAGGCCTACGTGGAAATTAATGATTCATTTGTTCAACGTGAGAACGTTTTGACTTTCAAACCAGGTTCATAATGCTGTAATGTAGGCTATGAGGTGGTTCATGAAATGTAAAACCGTTAGCCTATAGGCTACAACTCATATCATTAAATTATCTGTCAAAACAAGATGTAATTATTATTTACAAAGTGAAAAGTATAATTACCTGCACCTCGTATACTTTTTCTCATGTATCCTAGACTATGACATGAATGTGCAACCTATATAAAGGGGGGTATTCTGATAACCTCACGGACTGGACTAAGTGGAACTAATGTTACTTGTATAAATTGTAGGTCACAGCAACACTTGACTGAACCTTGCTTGCAGTTGACGAATATAGGGCCATTTTGCCGTATCCACACCTTTTGATTGTTCTGTACTGCCTTTGCTGGAGATAATGCCACTGTAATAGGGGTATTCTGATAACTTTTTGTTTCACGCGGGTCTGTTCTTTTTGTAGCGCTGCTTCTGGAATCGAACATAGACGGTCTGTGGTTGGTTGTATTGCATGTCAATCAAAGGCGCCATCTCGTCAAAGTGGGCGGCTCTTTACCGCGTTTGGTAAATCTATGGACCGGACTTTGTGTTTATCACAAAGTCTGGCCTTCGCGAGACTAACTAATTAAGCTAGCGAAGCTAGCGAATGCTGCGAATCCATCAAGAACAAAGGGTTTTGGACCAAGTGCTTAAAGGGGAGTTCCACCCCAAAATGATGTTTAGTTTGTAGAAAAGTAGCTCTCCTCCTGATTAAAATGAGCTCTCAGCCAACTTTCTACCTGTAGTGAGAGCAGCGATATAGCTCCAAACTACTGCGCATGTACCAGGCTGGCACTTGCCTTAGAATGAACTACAACAGCCACAAAGCTTCCAACAGGTTGCCACGCCCACTGAATGACGTTACAGATGCGGAGGCCAAGGAAGGGCTGGGCATTTTACTGCTAGTGCTATAGTTCGGTGGTGTGTACTGCCTGTGTGCTGCGTTTAGAGATTAGAGAGGCCATGTAACTCGCTGGCAAGTTAGCCATTAATGCAGTGGTGTAATTTCAGCAAACAGTAGGGTATGGCAAGTAAGCTGGGGGGGTGAAATGCTCGAGTGATTTAAAATAAATAAATAAAAGAAATAGTGGATTTTGGTGACTTCTAAAGAAAGATTATTCTAAAAATTATCTCATTAGTTGTAAACTAATCGCACTTAGCATTTAGCTAACTAATGTGGTAAAACATACTAAACAATGTATGATTATCTAGGTTGACAAACTTTCTTGAAATGAGCAAAAAACAAGTTCATTTCAGAAACATTACTCTGCTCTATGCACTTGTTGCTGGGCAGCATATGTAGTCGTAGCTCATTTTCCCTATTTCCTTCTTGCAAAAACATTTGCCACATTAGACTAATGTTAATTATATACACTTGAGTTTTTTAAGCAAGATTTTCAGGACTCACCTGTAAAGTTTTGCTGTCTACTAGCTCACTGCTGGACAACTAACAGTTAGCTAGCGTTAGCAGGGTAGGTTAACGTGCTGGCAAAAGTGATTCGCAGGAATGAGCGAAATATTTCAACAGTAGTAGCATAATGGGTAAACCTTAAGCTATTGCTAGTGTTTTGCCTGACTTACTGGGACGGGGTGCGCTCATCTGTATACAACTCATCCGTTGTTTTTACGTACCATAAATTCTCAATGCAATCCCCACCCCCAGAACAATGCAGCGCCATCACAGATCTGACGGAAACGACTAACAAAGAGAAAATACCGTCTGAACTCCTCGTTGAATAAGTTGAAAGGTGGTAACCCCAGATGGCAACAGTGAAGAGTTTGACATCCAGGCTGGGGTGTTGCAAGGGGACACCCTTGCCCCCTTCCTCTTCATCATAGTCCTAGACTATGCGCTCAGGAAGGCCATCAGTGGACGGGAGCTAGAACTCGGCCTCACAATAACACCTAGGAGGTCGAGACGACACCCCGCTCTAGTCCTAACGGATCTGGACTACGCGGACGACATCAGTCTGCTCTCTGACCGCGTAGCGCAAGCACAGGAACTCCTGGGCAGAGTGGAGACAGAGTGCGCCAAGGTTGGCCTTCAGCTAAATGCCAAGAAAACTGAGGTCATAACCTATAACATCCTCCCGGACCATCCACCTCTAATAACAATAGGAGGCACTGCTCTAAAGGAAGTCAATGATTTCAAATACCTGGGCTCGTGGGTCAACTCGTCCGAGCAAGACCTTAAAGTGAGGAAGGTGCTTGCATGGAGGGCCCTGAATGGCATGACCAGTGTGTGGAACTCCAACCTCCCCCGACAAATCAAACTCAGCTTCTTCTATGCAACAGTGGAGTCTGTTCTCCTGTATGGCAGTGAATGCTGGACCCTGAAGCCCACCCTGCAGAAGTCCCTAGATGGGTGCTACACCAGAATGCTGCGTGTGGTACTTGGCATAAACAAGGATGAGTATGTCACCAACACGCACTTGTATGGGGAGGCGCTAAGGGTGAGCGAGAAAATAGCGGTCAGGAGAATGAGGCTGGCAGGTCACTGCCAGAGACACCAAGAGCTGCCAGCCAGCAAACTTGTGCTGTGGGAGCCAACACACGGGCATCGATCACGAGGGTGTCCCACAATAACATACGTGGACATACTCAGGAAAGATGCGGGAGCAGGAAATACCGGCAAGCTAGCCAGATGCATGGAGGATCGGGATGACTGGAAGCACCGATGGAGGGCCCGTCCGAGGACGACCTAGTAGTAGTCAAGGAAAAGTCTGATCCTCTCCTGCATCTCGGCAGTCTCAATCCAGTAGCCTATCTTGCAGAGTTTCTTCTAGAGCTAACCTTAATAAATTAGCAGAACTGCGAGTCTTGGCTCAAGTTAAATGACAGAAATAGCCTAGGCTAGGCTACTTCTCAAAATAAGCGACAGTAGGATGTCATACCCTCGATATAAAGATTAATTTTGGATGGAGAATATGTGAATTATTTGCCTAATAAAATTTGTATAGCTATCTTTTATAAAACAAACCTTTCACAATGAAAACGGGTGAAAACAAACCTTACACAATGAAAACTAGTGGTCAGAAACGGGTACTACCCTAATGGATAATGGAACCCAAATGGACATACTTCAATGACTCTTTACTCAGGACAGGAGAAAATGACCATCCCCATATTTTCAGGAAATGTATTAGAAAGGTTGAAGAAACTATGCTCCAAATTGTATCTCCCTAAACCTCTGGAGCATAGAGTACTACATAGTGGTGGTGGGGGTGAGCCTGCAGTAGGGTTTGGGTGATCCTTGGATGAATTTCGAACATTTGTTTGAATCTGTACCTAGGAAAAGTTTGGTACACATTGGATGTTGGAAACAATATTAATAGAATTTTATTTCAATCCTACCCAGTGAACATGGAAAATTTGGATGCTATCAATTATCATTTTAATCAAAGATTTAATGATATTCCTATCAAATAACGTTCCTGGGATGCTTATCTAACGTGTATACCTATTACTACCAGTATTATATGGTTCTGAGACTTATGGTGTAATCCTGTTACAAATGGTCAAACCTGACTCATTAGTACACTACAGTGCAGTACTGACTGTCATTAGTCCCAATCAGACTCCGATAACTACTCGTACAATTCCTGAGCGTGTCTAGCAGAGGCAGTTTCTGTTTAAAGGGGTAGTTCACCCAAAAATTAAGTTTTGATATGTTTCTACATACCCGGAGTGCAATCTATCCATCCAGGAAGTTTTGCTGAGAGCTCTGCAAGGTATCATCCAAAGCATGCCTGTATTCTAGGTAGCCGTTGCCTACTTCAGTAGAAGGTAGTTTTAAAAAATAAATGAATAAATAAAAAAACATGCACATGGTTCCTGGATGTTCATGAGTAACTTACATTTGTAAAATTACATTTGTAAACCGATGTTACTATTGATTTTTTGACGACCACAATCTTTGGACCTGTTGAGGTCCATTTTATCAGGGTGATATCACGGTGAGTTGCACCGGATATCTACAAAGCTAATGAGTTCTCAGCTAAACTACCTGGATGGATAGACGACACTCTAGGTATGTAGAAACGCATCAAAATGTAATTTCAGTGAACTGCCCCTTTAAGTGGAGCTACTGGAGACAGCGTCCCTGATCTGGAGAGCTGGCATCAGTGCAGAGTTGTCAGCTGATCCTGTGTTTGTGTTGAAGGGGCCAGTGAGTGTCGTCACTGCCATGGCCAGCTTTCAGATTCGACAGTACCGGGACGAGGACGATGAGGCGGTGAAGGAGATCTTCACCCTGGGCGTGATCGAGCATGTGCCCGCCGCCTTTGTGCACCTGCTCAAGCAGCCCCTCGTCCAGATAGTGCTCATGTGCATCTTCTGTGCCCTGCTGACCAGCTCCAAGTCCTTTATCCTGCCCGTGCTGACCGTCACCCTGTTGCTGGCCGGAATCTGGCAGCTGGTCAGCTACCTTTTCCACAACTACATCGAAACCGTTCTGAAAGAGGACCTGGCCTGTATACGGGATACGTACATGCGTAAGGGAGACACCTGCTTCTGGGTGGTGGAGAGCGAGGGCCGGGTGGTGGCCACCGTGGCCTGCCTGACCAGCCAGAAGCAGCCGGAGTGCCTGGAGCTGAAGCGCATGTCCGTCCGGAGGACCCACCGGGGCTTAGGTATGGGCAAGGCCCTCTGCCAGACAGTGGCAGATTTCACGCGGGAGAGGGGCTACCCGGCAGTTGTCCTCCACACTTCCATGATTAAGATGGATGGTCAGAAACTGTATGAGCACATGGGCTACACAAAGATGCGGGAGTACGTCAGTCCAAACCTAGTTTGGAAGCTCATTAACTACACTTTCTACGAGTACAGATTCGAGGTGCAGGAGGGGAAAGCTGTTTAAAATGAAACCCTGGCAGGGCAGGAAATGGTGTAAATGGCTTCTGATTAACCATAACCACCAATGTCTTATTTGGAAAAAGTGATCTCATTTTTTGCCAAGCTCAACACTGGTCATTAATGGCAAGGACAAAATGTATTGATCTGTTGGTGCATCAGACCGGCACATTTTTTTTTTTTAAATAATAATAATTTATAGGTAAGATTTTAAAATGATTTTAACTGATTTGTTTACCAATTCAATTATGAATTTAGGAGTTTTATCTTTGGAAATTAAATTACTGATTAATGAGAACTAAAACGGTGATTTTGATTACTTTTGGTTAAAATGTATTGTTGGAGAGGCATACATTTTCTTTCCAACATGCGACACAATCCAGGAAGGAATTTACTGAATTTTCTGGGATGGCTTTTGGAGTGCATACCTATGCCACCATTTCAGCAAAATGTAACTTTGGTAGAACTTTGGGTTGTGTAGTTACCTGGCCATGATATGAGTCCAAATGGTGGGGAAATATGTTCATTAGTTGTTTTGTGCTCCCTGGAGTGATAATCTAGAATAGGGTATTTGTTGCTCTCCACTTCTATAGCGCAAAATGACACTTCTAGCATGTATATGAACGTGAACGAAGTGAATTCCGTCAATACAAACAACCAGTTTTCTTACGTATTTTTGAGAAAATTAAATGGCACTTTCTTTGCTTTTTTGCATTTAATTTGGAACGTAGATCCGGTAGGTATGTTCTTGCGCCAGAAACCACTCTGGTCCAAATTTCCACGGAAGCAAGCATTCTTGGTAGTAAACAAACCGACTTTCTGACATTTTGCTCGTCTTTTCTGGTAGTTTGCTAACAACATAAAAAATAGTACTTTGAAAACCGGTTATTGTTTGTATTGACAGAATCTGAGTCATTTGCGTTCGTATGCGTGCCTATAGAAGTGAATGGCGAGCGACAAATACCCTATTCTGGATTATCACCCCAGGGAGCAAAGAGAAACTAATGAACATATTTTGCCACCATTTTGGACTCATATCATGGCCAGGTAACTATGCAACCCAAAGTTCTACCAAAGTTCCTTTTTTCCTTCAAAAGCCCAAACAGGCCTTGCTCCTAACACTAGCTTACATTCTTCCTAGTCCCAAAGCCTCACTTAAACGTCCCAGATTGATCATTCACGTGAGTCTATTGAACCCAGCTGGAAGTTGTTTTTCAATCAAATTTATTTAGTATTTTTAATCAAGTACTGCAATACATCTCTCCGTGTCCTAACTGAATAAGCCGTTTTGGCATGGTTCATTAATATTAATAAGTCCTTGCCCTGATTGGCTAAGCAGCCCGCTTCCTGCATGCTTTGAAAAAGTTAATTAATTTCTTGCAAGATGGCTACCAGTCCATAAACGCAGCAATGCGTTGAGATGTTTCGTGTTAATACTCAGATTATCATTGTAAAAAGAAAATCACGGCCTTGTATACACAAGGACATTGGTTACCAAGCTAACTAAAAAAGAAACCACACACTCTGGCTGTAGATGCAAGTAATAGCTGTTTATTTTTGAGACCCATTTAGCTAATCTTTCTCGAGGTAGCCTACTTTTCTCAAAGGTGTGATGAGTCTTAAAAAAAAAAAAAAAAAAAAGATAAATAAAATAAAACCTGCCCTTCACGGCTGCTGCTGGATCTTTTGGAAGGGCGTGCAGTGATTTAGCAGCCCGACAGCCGGGAATGGAAAATGTTTTACGGGACATTGCTAGTTATGTATATTCTCACGCAGAGTGATACTAAAAGTTACTGGCTCTCTTACCGCATGTTCATAAATCTAAACAGAGGCTGAAACGACAATCTATACAGTATACTGTATATACAGTGCCCTCCACTATTATTGGCACCCCTAGTAAAGATGAGTAAAAAGGGTTATAAAAATGAACCGTTTGGCGAATTAGCTTAATGTCACACTGAACAATTTAGAAAAATCCAACCTTTCATTGAAGTAAATTTATTATGAGGAAAAAAATCCATCATCAAGAAATAATTATTTTTAACAAAACCACATGTGCCACAATTATTGGCACCCCTGCATTTATATTTAGAATAAAGTAATAATTTTTAATATTTGGTAGCATATCCTTTGCATGCCATGACTTCCTGATGTTTGTGACCCAACAACATCAAAAGACTCTTGATATCTTATTTTCTGGTACTCTTACAAGCAATACTATAATGTCTCTGCATTTGAATGGATCTCTATGGGAATTGGGGGGGGGGGGGTGAGACTATATTTAGCTGTAAATTATGCTGGAATCGTATGGAATACATGGTTGGCTAAATGGCTGTCATCAAGGGTCTGAGGTATCAAACGGGCCTCAAACCATCACTGCTGCCAGATATGCAGTATATATGGATGGATCACTTTAAGGCTTGTTTCTCCTGACAAAATGTCCTATTGAACTCTGGAAAAATAAGTCAGGAGAAGAAACCCTTCAAGTTATCCATCCATATCTACTGTATTTCTGGCAGCAGGGTGATGGTTTATGGCTTGTTTGTTATGTCAGACCCTTGATGACTTAGAGCCATTTAGCCAACCATGTGTTCCATACTGTTGTAATTTACAGCTAAATCTAAATCCCACCCCCCAATTCCCATAGAGATCCATTCAGATGTAGAGACATCATTGTATAGCTTGTAAGAGTACCAGAAAATAAGATATCAAGAGTTTTGTTGATGTTGGGTCACACATCAGGACGTCATGGCATGCAAAGGATATGTGACCAAATATTTTAAATGATTACTTCATTCTATGCCATCTCGGAACCCATTGGCTAGTTCATACACACCAGTGGCGGTGAATAACTCCTGTATAAATGACTGTAGTTCATACACACCAGTGGCGGTGAATAACTCCTGTATAAATGACTATAGTTCATACACACCAGTGGCGGTGAATAACTCCTGTATAAATGACTAGTTCATACACACCAGTGGAGGTGAATAACTCCTGTATAAATTACTGTAGTTCATACACACCAGTGGAGGTGAATAACTCCTGTATAAATGACTGTAGTTCATACACACCAGTGGCGGTGAATAACTCCTGTATAAATGACTAGTTCATACACGCCAGTGGAGGTGAATAACTCCTGTATAAATGACTGTAGTTCATACACACCAGTGGAGGTGAATAACTCCTGTATAAATGACTGTAGTTCATACACACCAGTGGAGGTGAATAACTCCTGTATAAATGACTGTAGTTCATACACACCAGTGGAGGTGAATAACTCCTTTATAAATGACTGTAGTTCATACACACCAGTGGAGGTGAATAACTCCTGTATAAATGACTGTAGTTCATACACACCAGTGGAGGTGAATAACTCCTGTATAAATGACTGTAGTTCATACACACCAGTGGAGGTGAATAACTCCTGTATAAATGACTGTAGTTCATACACACCAGTGGCATTCATGTGTTTGAGATGATTTGTTGGGATGCATATGTGATGACTTGAACATGTAACTTGAATAATCACTGGCTGCAGTTATCTGTATATCAATTGGAAATGATCTTTTCCTTGGTTTTTCCCCTTTGTAAATTTTTAAATAAAGCTTTGAGAAACAGTTTGTGCACATTTTCTGGATCTTTCTATGTGGAGGGACGCTGGTATTGTCTCAGTTCTTGCTCAGCGGGTGAAGGGGAATTACTGAGTTGTGCTTTTTTATTGTTATTCAGGAAATATTACATTGAGTACTGTAGGGCTGGCACAATTTATTAAATAGCCTATATATATATCAGAAACAACGAGCACAATAGTGTTGTGCAGTAAAGGTCTTGAGATGGAGAGACAACTGCACAAATCTAAGATACTGTAGTTTGTAGAGGACGTAAAGGCAGTATATGGGAAGGAAGTAGTCTGTATATATAGTGGAGAATACCATAGTAAATCCTCGTCTGAATACATTTAGTTTTTGCCATGTGTACTACACTACACCACTCATTTAACAGATGTTCCTATCTAGAGTGACTTACAACATAGGTGAACACAAGAGCAATTGCCCATGTAATATGAGCCATTGTGCCAGACTTGACTAACAACATTCATAGACTAGAATCAGTGTCTCGATTCAATGGGCCTCATTCATGAAACATGAGCAGAACGTAACAAAAAAAATAACAATTTTGTTTGCATTTTGGCATTCATCAAGGTTTTTGTATGTCGTAAGTACGAACAAAATGTACACCTGCTCAGGACCACGCGTACTGCATCCGTAAATTCAAAATGCAGCTAAATGTAGCTTCGTAATGTCAATTCGAATAGGCGTGTGAATTTATTTTTATTTTCAGTTAAATTCACAAGTCAAAATCTGCCTTTCCCACACAGTTTGATTAATCCGGCGTAAATTTTTCGTACCAACTCGTTTCGTACATAAATGTATGCCCATATTTAAGAACGCTTTATGAATGAGGCCCAATGTTACTAAAGCAGTCATGGATGTTAAATATTCTAATCAAGAACCACAAATAAATCCTGAATACGTGTAGATTAAATATATAATGAGCTCTATGAAGAAAAACATAAAACCTCTCAAGATATCACAGTCTAAAACTACAACAATACCTTAACCTGTATTAGTACAAAAGGTAGGAGTGCTAGGGGTGGCTATTAGAAGGTCGTGATGTCAGGTTCCCCATGCAACAATAATAATAAAAAATAAAAACATTTATATCCAGCTTCAACATGTTTTTATTTCTCCTCATTTCATATGTAATATAGTGTTTAGTATCCCTGAATGCCTAAGAGCCCTTGGTACAATGTTTTTATTATACATATGTAATATAGTGTTTAGTATCCCTGAATGCCTAAGAGCCCTTGGTACAATGTTTTTATTATTCATATGTAATATAGTGTTTAGTATCCCTGAATGCCTAAGAGCCCTTGGTACAATGTTTTTATTATGTGGGAAAGCTTAAGATATAAATAACAAGCTCATGATTGGAAGACATACTTAACAAATCTTCAAACCTAAAGCCACTATCTTCAAAACCAGTGCATACCAACTGCCATGTGGTCTAACTCAGAGGATGTGTTTCTTCCTTCCAGGGGTTTTTGCGAGATCAAATGGCCCACTACCAAATCCGTAAATACCGAGATGAGGATTATGAGACTCAGACTCGGAGAACTTTATGTAAAGGGTTTTGGTGTGCACCTCTAAACTGTATCTCCAAACTTGTAGTCAGCACTAGGCCCAGCTCACTCTAGTGCAGACCTGGGTTTAAATGGTATTTGTTTTGGATTCAAATAATTTTCTGTATTTGACTAAGCTTGCCTGGTGTGTTGGAACCAATTAAATAATCCCAAAGGTGTAAACCCCGCCCATATGCTCCTCCTAGCAGGCTCAAATACTCCAGGCCAGATCACAGAAACGTATTTGAATCCAAAACAAATACTATTTGAATCCAGGTCTGCTCTAGTGGCCTGCTGACCTCTTCTGTTCTCCTGGCTGCCCGCAAAAGGGTTTGTTTGCTCATTTTTGGACAGGGAGCCGAATTTGGCCTCAGTGAGAATCTCTAGGACATCAGTAAGTTCTACATGCAGAGGGAGACGTCTTGCTTCTGAGTAGCAAAAAGTCTGGAGTGTATTTTTGGAAGAGCGGCCGTCCTGCCTGTCCGGGAACCTGGCTCGTGAGAGCTGAAACGTATCTTTTCAGAGGGCTTACAGGGGCCTCAGAATGGCCAGAGCCTATACAGGATAGCTCTGGACTTTGTGGCAGCTTTGTGCATGATACAGTAGTGCTGTATGCCTGTAAACATTTTCAGTATGGTCCAAACAGATTCCCACCAGCTGAACCACGGTTTATGATTCCATAAGGAGGAAGAGTTAATTTGGCCAAAGCTGATCAACTTCTTGGTGTTTAAATGTAGATACAGAGTTCCCTGTTGTTAATTATCTACGAGTAACTGTTATCTGCACCAACTTTGTTTTGCACAGCAGATGTGATGCTCCCAAAGGTGAGAAATTGTGTACACTTTTACAAAATGAATTGTATTGTTTTAAGCATTATATTTTGATTTCAAGTAAAAGAAACAAATCAAATTGAGAAGTATACATTTATTTGCATGTATTGTGTACAGTGTATTACAATCCTCATAACTCATATTAATCTTATTTGTAATAAAGTTAATAAAAGGTTAATTTGTCAAGCAATACATGTTTTTACTTCAGTTCACTAAATGAATTAGAATTAGAAGTTTGAAGTCCATGAATTCTGTTTGCTTTTACAGTTTATTTTATTTTGAAGTAGTTTACACGACACTCATTTCAGAAATACTAGTCACATTCCTGTAAACACAATCCAATTTAATGGGTATATATGTTTGTATGTATAGGCAGATTCGATCTCTAACAGATGTCTATGGTCTTGTAATTAGGGGGAGAGTCAGGTTCGGAGACCACTAGAACAGAGAAATCTCCGTAGAAAGAGACAAAATAAAGCAACCCGCAGAAAAAGAGGTAAACAGAAAAACGGCAAAGAATGAACTCTTTCAGCGGAGTGGGAAAAAAAATACCAAAGCGGGGGACAGAAGGTACAGAATAGAAAAGGAAAGATTCCTATGAACTCTAAACGCACTAAAGGCAAGTCCCTTATTACTCCAACGCAATCTTTGGGGCAAAGAAGCCTCCTTAAGCGCCTAAAAACCTAAACCTTACCGGCTCTATGTAGTAAAGCAATACAACATAGAAGCACCGGAAAACGGAGGTACGGAGCTTAAATAGCCGGCAGGTAACCCAGAACAGCTGCGGAGACAAAATGACCAGGACAGGACGAAACCCCGGAATGAAAGTTCTGGGTCTAAGATGTTCTTGGAGGGGACCCAGCAGCGCTGGGTGCTCAGCTCCCTCTAACCAGTGGCGCCACTTCTTCAGTGCCAGTTTGACCGCCAGCAGCTCCCGGTCCCCTACATCGTAGTTTCTCTCTGCAGATGTAAGAGCATGAGAGAAATAAGTGCAGGGGTGCATCTTGTGGTTCAGCAGGGAGTGCTGGGACAAGATGGCTCCTACCCCCATTTCAGAAGCATCCACCTCTACCACAAAGGGGAGGGAGGAATGAGGGCGGAATGACGATGGGCTCAGAGCGAAACCTCCTTTTTAACTCTGAGAACTCCGCCTTTGCCTTAGGGTTCCACTGGAACTGAGAGGAAGACGTCTTCTTAGTGAGGGCTGTGATGGGGGCAGCCACTGCACTGAAATTGTGGAAAAACTGCCGATAAAAATGAGCAAAGCCCAAAAAAGCGCTGTACCTGCTTGACAGAAGACGGAGTGGGCCAGTTCTCGACCGTCGAAACCTTCTCGGTATTCATTTGGACCTTTCCGTCCACCACATTGAATCCCAGAAAAGAAAGGGTTAGTATGGAAGGCGCACTTTTCCGCTTTGGCAAACAGCTGCGCTTTAAGAAGCACTCCCAGGACCTGCCTGACATGACCGATGTGAGTGGAAAGATCGGAAGAGAAAATTTTAATATTATCGAGATAGACGAACACGAATCTCTCCAACATTAACTAGCGCCTGGAAAACAGAGGGCTAGTGAGGCCTAACGGCATGACCTGGTATTCATAGTGCCCGTTGTGTGTATTAAAAGCAGTTTTCCACTCGTCTCTCTCGCGCATGCACACAAGATTGTATGCGTTACGAAGGTCGAGCTTAGTAAAAACTGACGCCCCCTGAAGACGCTCAAAAAGTACAATAAAAAAATTTGTCAGGAGAAACAACCCTTAAAGTGATCCATCCATATCTACTGCATATCTGGCAGCAGAGTGATGGTTTGAGGCTCGTTTGATACCTCAGACCCTTGATGACTTACAGCCATTTCGCCAACCATGTATTCCATACTGTTCCAGCATAATTTACAGCTAAATCTAGTCCCACCCTCAAATTAAAGCTGACAGTCTGCACTTCAATCTCATTGTCATTGTACCCTTTCAAACTCAAAGTGCTAGAGTACAAAACCAAAATAACAAAAAAATGTGTCACTGTCCAATTAATTATGGTGCTCACTATGTGGATATATTGTCACTAGGTTTTTCAAAGTCCAAGCCATCTTTCTTAGCCATCTGCTTTAGTTTCAATGGAGAGAAAGGCATTATGGGATACTAATTGTTTTTCAATGTGTTGCAGTTGTAGAGATTAACAGTCAATAGTGATGTTGGCAGATGTCCAACAAAATTGGATGTCACATGCTACTATAGTATTTAGAAATGCAAGATAAAAGAAAAAGGCTGTCCACCATCAATATGTGGATGGGCAAGACTTTTCTGAAATGTCTTGCATTTTATAGATTTATTACTGTTTTTCACATTGCCTTTATTATTTTATTTTCTATTTAGTGCTATATTGTAAAACACTTTGAAAAGATAGCCTACAATGAAAGGTTTCGCAAATAGGTAGCCTATTTAAAGTTATACATCACATTATTCAACTGTTAAAGATGATTCGCTGTTTCATTGTAACTAAACAGGTTACTGTAAAAGGATGCATTTGGGCTTCATAAATGGTGTGCAGTTTTTCGTGAAATATGTGTTACAGAACTGGCTACAGATGGAAAGTTGTGGCCTGTGGTTTGGTGTATGTATGCCTCAAGCAGATGTTTGCGCCCTCTGGTGTTAACGCCGCATTCAGTCTGCGATATCCACAAGAAAACCATTCTGGCAGGGCTCATACATCCCGTTTATCTGAGTAATAACTCGCCAGTCATGCCAGTCTCCGATTAGCTAGCTACGGCAAGAACTGATTAATAATATCCACCAAACACGAGCCGACTAATGTTGATTCCTCATTTTATCCAGTTGAAATATACTTATTTATCCCATCTAATCCCATTTGTTACTATGTAAGCATTTGCCCCGGCTTAAGTGAGCATGCGTGTTTTGGGGTCCTTGAATGAAAACTATGGCTGTCTATTGATATATTTAGAAAGGGCGTGTAATACATTTTAGTAAAGCTAAAGTTATTGTTTTTGAAATCACATTTATCCTCTACTTCAACCAAGAGTGGATTAGTTATAACGTTATTGAATTCCTCAAGAAGCGGTCAGGCGTATCCGGGAACACCACAGGAAGTTGTTGTAGTATTGATTTGGGGAAACTGCGGGAGAGAATAAGTCGAGTTGAATCTTGAATTTACGTGAGTATTCATTAATTTAGCTAAATAAATAATTGGGGTATAATATGAATGGCAGCACCAGTAGACGTAGTTCGCTATGTTAACTAAAGTATTCATATAAGATATCTGTTAAAAGACGAGTAACACTGTCAAAGAAACGACTGCAAAGGGAGTTGCCGTTAGGAGGCCCGTGATGATGACCGAGATTGTTAATAAAATGTTGCCATTGAAGACATGATTTGTTATCCTTCGATCGAGTAATACAATGTTGCAAGTTCTGTTCAACTAATTGTACATTAATTAGCTGACTAACTACTAACTAGCGTGCACACTGCCTAACATGAGCTAGTTAGCTAGCTCGGAAGGATACATTTTATTTTACGTTACATCGTGGATAACGTCAGCGCAAAATACCACATTGAAGAGGTCTTGGAAATTACTAGGAAATTGACAGCATTTTGAAACCTTTTATACTAATCATTCATAGATTGTTTATGTTCTGTGGCAGGCTGACGAGTGAAGAACTATGTCTGGCTAGCCAGATAGCAAACGTAACGTCAGCTAATCTGTCAAGTCGTTACTAGCGCTTGCCAAACGGATATAGCTGAGTGCATGGTATAAAGTAACAGGTACAGGATTGAAATGGTCATGTTTCCATTCATTGTATGGTTGTAATGCTGCAATAAGCGAGTTGGGTAATTACCGCTCATTTGTTTGCTGCTAACCATAGTAAGGTAAATCCAAGGTTGTGTAGCTAGTGTAGGCGGGTGGGTGTGTGCAGTACGAATAAGCAAACGGTAGGCGAAATGATCCAATGCTGGCGAAAGTAAATGTTTTTTTTGTTTTGTTGAGAAAACAAGCCATCATAGTCGGCGACAATTTGGAAAACCATGCTGTGCTACTTTGCCAAGTGTGCAGACCTGAAGCAAAGTAGTGTAGCAGTGGATATCTGTGTTTGTTGTGCCGCTGTCTGTCATGTCTTTGGTTGTTAGCCATGCTTTTGTGTGCTCACTGTGCTGCATGGGAAATTGTGACCCGTCACCGTGTTTTTATGCCTCGCTCTCGTTTTTCTCGCGTTGTTCTTCTTATGACTTGTTGCTAAGAAAGCTGGGACCGAGATATTTGCTGCAATGTTATTCATGACGAAGTCGCACTGATTATATTAATCCGTCATACCACTAGAGTGCGCTGTTCACCAAAATGCAAATCTTTGGAATTTACTGCCAAGAGCATGCGCAAGACCCTAAAATCTCAAGGCTCTTGGTTCGGATAGGGTTTGTATATGCTATCAATTGCTCACTGCACTACGGAACATAATTTTTTGTTGTGTTTTCCTTTTTTTTTCCCCCCCCCCCCCCCCCCCCCAATCTCTTGGATGTGCCTATTGATCATCTGTCCATTTGCCAGTTTTTCCTCCACACTCCTCTCGACAAGTTAATACTGGTGAAATGGAGATGCTGGCGTTATTAACATTGCCATGACCACTCTGTCCTGGAACTGATGTGTAGGAGTGCGTTCATTTTTTATACACTAATAAACTGCAGCCTATATTTTGCGCTGTATGGAGGCTGTAAATTACATTACAAATTTTGGTTTGTGAAACCCATTGCAAATTGTTCAGCTAAACTAACTTTTGTTTCTATGTAATTTAGATCAGTCTGTAGAGGCTATGTGGTGTTGTTTAAGGGGTATTTCAGTAGGGGCAAAAGATCTTCCATGAATTATGAAAGTAGGGCTATTAAAATAAGGTTACGACATATGTGACATATTTGCTTATTGGTGCCAAATTAAAAGTAACCCGGCAATTTAATCAAATGTTGCTTAGGTCCCGTACCAACATTTGATACTACATAGGCTAACTACACTAGTACTTTATTATCTGTGCATTGGGATGTAGCAGGACATAACTAGGCATAAAGTGCAGTGTAGTTTATGACTAGAACTTTTATTTTTGGTAAAATGTATTTGGTGATGTTCTTTTTGTATTTCGTAAAAAATGAATTGTTCTTTTTTAATGTCTACACACAAGACAACAGACTTATTAATTAAATGGGATCGTTCTACTCCTATGTTTTAGTCTTGATCCCAGGCAGAACTGATGAAGGGACACATACACAGAGCTACTGTAGGTTGCACTGTTTTTGGTTAAAAAAAAATACAAAGCAGTTCCCATCGGAAGAAAATGTAAAACTGTAAGGCAGTTTAAAAGCATGCCATTAAACCAAAGCAGGCCCCATGCTGTGAATCTGAGGATGCTGTGAGAGCAGCTCTCTCACAGTTTTAATAACGCGTGGAACCGCGCAGCAGGGCTCTTTAGGAAACTGCTGCATAGCTACCAGGTGCTTTCTTCAGTTCGAAGCGAAGTTCTGTTATCTATGCACCACAGGCCTCGCCTCGGGTGATCATTTCTGGTTCTGTTGCATACATTCAGATATGCAACTTGTATTCCCTTTGGAAAGATGCAAGGTACTGACAGAACTGGGAGAGTCTGGTTTGTTTGTTATCATATGACTGGGAGGCATTTGTTTGTCGTCACGTTAACCATGGCTCTCAGTTGCTCTGTGCGTTACGGACGGGAGCTAGCGTTAGCCTCCAGCCAGGGTAGATTTTATATTCAGCTGTACAGTTTCACAGGCTGCGGGAAAACGAGGCACTCTCTTGGGTCTGCTAGAGATGAGCTGACCCAGTTCCTGCGCGTGTCGGCCTGTCGTTACTTCCCGTGGTCGAGACCAATCAGTGAGATGGCGGGTGCTGGAACTCGGGTGAAAAGTCAGGCGGTGACGCAGGATGAGATGGGAAGAGATGAGACGGGTTTCGGGCGCCTGTCTTTGGTCTTTGAAGGTAAAAGGGCCACCGGCGCAGTGTTGGCCGCGTTAACAAATCAGGTCTCGGTGCGGGTAAAGCAGCGTTATCGACCCCACCCCACCCCCCCCCGAAACGTGCTCATGTCTCGGCAGGCATGCACTCGTACGGTGTGTGCGCGGAATCTGAGGATCGCTCAGACGGAGTAGCACACTAACCTTGCCTCCCTCCATAGCGATCTTTCTCCCAGTTGTGTTGTCATGACAGCACCTCCTTTTGCCCTCTAGAGTCCTCCTCCCCCCCCCCCCCCCTCTTTCTAAAAGACTGAAGGTTGCTGTTCTTGGAAGTTGCTTTGTCAGGTAAAAGGTCCCCTTGAAAAAGCACAGCTCACAGATTGATCCAAGTATTAATTCCTGCCGTTCCCAGATCCCTTGCTTCTCTGACCAGCCACAGCTCCCTCTGCACCCGGCTTCGTCTCAGCATCCTCACCTGCGTCTCTCTCTCTCTCTCTCTCTCGATCTCTCGATCTGTCTCGCTCGCTCTCGCCCTCTCTCTCTCTCTGTCTCTCTCACCCAAAATGCAGCACTAGCCTGCTGATTGTGCTAGTGCTTGCTGTCGAGTACGGTGACATCACTTTTTTCCCCTCACACACACACACACACACACACACACACACACACACTCACCTGCGTTGCTGTGTTACTGCACTGTAGTCTCTGAAACCCATTGGTACACCCCAAAATGTTTAACCGCATCCCGTTTGGTGCATCCCAAATATCATGCTCACATGCCTCTCAATGCCTTTTGGTGCCCTCAAAATATCTTCCTCAGATATCTCCATTAGACTCCCTGCCCCAGCTCTCACTCACTCACTCACTCACTCACACAGTAGGGCTGTCACCGTTTTGTTCGATAATCAAGCTTGTTCAAATCTCAGGAAAATGTAAAATTTTGAATAGGTAATTAAGGGTTCAAATTTGTAATCCTTTTGCCAAGGCAGAGCTCTGCGCTCATTCGTGTTGTGCCCATGGTAATGCTTAATATCAAAGAGGCAGATAAACAACAAACCGTGTTGTTGTTTTGTCTCGAGGGTGTACTGCTCGGTAGCCTAAATAATGTTCACGTGTGGGTGATGCTATCTGAGTAGCCTGTATGCTGTTACATTCAAAATGGATGAGGCAAAAGAAACAGTCACGCCACTTCACCTCAGGAGTGCCATTTGGAAATATTACAGGTTCTATGCCATTGGAGACAAACAATTGCTTATGTTTTTTCATTTTTTCTGTATTGTGTACATAGGGCACTTTATTGCCCTTTTATTGTATATTTCCTGCCCAGGTACTGCGGATGAAAATGAGATCTATAGCTAAATCCGGTTTGACAGTGTCGTGCAAGGTCCTTCAAAAATAAATACATAAAATAACCAAGGAGAAAGTGCCCTCCCCTGCAAGGTATGCAAACAGAAACGGCCCTACTAACCCTCCATAGACTCACACGTTTTTTTTCTCCTCCAAAGGAGATATGTCTGTTCAGTTTAGTTTAAGTAAGCCATGCCGATGTTGTGAATCAATGATGGTATTGTGCGCTATACTTTTTTCTTTTGTTTGAGCAACAGTTGATCTACCAAGTAATTTTATTGCTTTGAATGGCATCATTGGCATTATTATGATCTTCCATGGTTTTATTTTGTTTAATAAAACTTCAAGATTATTTCTTAGTTGTAGCATAGCACGTTTAAAGCCCTGTTCGGACGGGATATAAATTTTACCGGATGATCTCCGTTATTTTAGTCCCATCCGAATCTGCCTTGTCTGTAACTTTTACGGACTGCACGCTCCCGCGCCAATAAAGATTCCGGCGTCTTTACCTACTCTTAAATGCCCTTTAAAATGAACCCCAGGTTAAAGCAATCCCGTGCGAATTGACATGTCTGTAAATATTCTGTTATCTCCCGTGAGAAATTAGTTTTCCCCAGTTTTTTCTCCTGGTTTTTCACGTAAGCACTCGATGACGCCTTTGGTTGGGCTCTCTTCGGTCCAAGCGCAAGCCACAAATGGACTGCACTTATACAACTATTGGCCAACCTCTAAATTAAGTGTAACGTTACATTAAATAAGAGAGCAAAAAAAAATAAAGTAGGTTACAGTGGGGCAACGCTTGTGGCAGCTGTAGGTAAGCTATTGTAGCCTAGCTATAGCCCGTTGTGGTCTAGTCTAACAGTGTACTATTTTTCTCAAGCTAACGTTAATAAAGAGGTGTAATGCAGGATTCCTCACTCTTTTTGTGGACAGTTTGCCATGCCAGCATTGTCTCCACGTGGTTTATTATTTTTTTGGCGCCTGCATCTTCTCAATTGCTCTCTGCCAGCGATTTTCTACCAGAAGCAATCAGTTTGCAGTGAAGATGTGTAACGTTGTATGACGCGTGGGGAACATTTTCGGTGCGATGACAAAATGGAATAGACACTCCCATCTCTGCAATTTTAGATGCTGATTACGGAGATACTTTATCCCGTCAGAATCGGCTAGTAACATTACAGACGTCCTGTGATAACAGTTACTTTACAGTCCTGAAAACGTATCCTGTCCGAATACGGCTTAAGCTATTTAGCTGCACGTTTAATGGGAAATTAAAACCAAGCCATACTAATTATAGATTTAGGCAACATTTTAACATAAAGAATGTTGACAGTAGAACTACATAAAACTAATTCGAACTAATTTCTCTATTATAAGATATTCGTTAAAACTACATTTTTGGAAAAAGTGACAGCCCTAACACACACAAAGCAGCAGACAAAGCATTTATGTTTAATAATAGTTAAAAGTTTATAGGGAAAGAAGCTCACCTTCCTTAAGCATTGGTCCATTTGAATTATTAAGGTGCATCACACTGTTTGACACAGTTTGAAAGCAATTGTATTGATCGAAATTGACAAATTCTTCTGCCTGACAGAATCCAATAGTGTTTTGTTGGCTTTGACTTTTAATGAGAAAATTAATCTATAGTTGAAGAAAAAGTTTTAAATAGTGTCTTAGGACCACACGATTTTACACTGTAGCTGTTTTTTTGCATTGAATTTGTTGTATTCAGGTCTTTACATAATTGCAAAGCAAAATATACAGAATTTCAGGCGACTGGTATGAAAAATTTAGGTAATAATGATAAACCTCTATTTAGGGTTTAATTTACATTACATTACAGTCATTTAGCAGATGCTTTTATCCAAAGTGACATACAGTAAGTGCATACAGAAACGTCATCGAAGTAACTACAGAACAGATAAGACAAAGCACATCCTTCCCATAACGTACCAGCTATCCTCAACTTAATCCTCAACTTCTGAGCATGTCAATGAATTTATCTCCTTCCTCCTTTATTAGATGCACACAAAGGCAAGCCAACTATTGATGATGCTTTTTGAAGGTCAGTGAAATGTTGTTGGCTTTGTGAAGCTTTGAAGTTGCTGTCCCTTAGTGACCGAAAAGCTTTTACTACGGTCAGGTAGCTTTGTGCGGTATGTAGTTGTAATTACTCAATTGGCCCGGTTTTTCCTTGTTATGGAAGCCAAGCTTTTGTTGCAGTTTGAATGGATTATTGAGCTATTGTGTGGCTCGAGCTTCGTATTCCATCCAAAAAAACGATCTCGACGCATTTAATTTTTCAAATGTGACCATTCAGCTTAATTGGTGTCAAAAAGACATGGCTAATTCCCAAAATTAATTGGAAGGAGCATTGAACAATGAACATATCTGGGCAAAGTGGCCTTTGTTCATCCCAGTGGACGATATAGGAGGCGGCTCGAGATGAGTGTAGATAATGCAGATGTAGCCTGTTCTCCCTGTGTGTGGGTCTGACAGCGGACACTGGCAGCACATTCTCTGATCTGCCGTTTCAGCCTCCCGTATACATCGCGGCCTTTCAGAATTAGCTTCCCTTGCGAAACAGAATAGACTATGAAGCGATGCTCGCGCGGCGCATAAAGGGCTCTAATCCTTTCTCTTTACTGAGCCCTGTCAGCTGAGGCTGCAGGCCGCACTGCTTACTGTGTGTACAGTATGCAATGGGAGGGAGGGAGGCAGGGAGGGAGGGGCATTTTAAAGGGACCGAATCAAACTAACGTCTCGAACGTCTCCTCTGGTGATGTTTACCAGGGAGGTGATGTTCTGCTCTTTGGAATGGGTTTGCTAATAAAGTACCGGTTTAGTGCGTGCGTGAGCACGGAAGCTTTGCCGTTTGTAAACTCTGCCGGGCGGGGAATTTGATGCAGGTGAGGCAAGTCTGTCGAGGCCCGGCGCACGGCTAATGGCTGCGGGTCAAAGTGGAACAGAGCCCACTAGGAGGCAGCGCTAACTTTGTAGAGTGGCAAGCACTCCAGGCGGGTAGTGCAGCTGTTACTGCCTGTTTCCACGGCAATGGTTGCCGCCAGTTCTGCCGAATCACCGGTTATGTTTGTGCACGAAGAAGCAGCGTATTCTGAGATCGTTCTCTCAGAAACCTCATTAGCTTCTTTTTTTTTATAGTTAATCATGCTGACATGTTTTCATCAGCTACCAATTTATATGGCTAAATAGCTTTGTATCCTCATTCACAAACACCAGTGCAATGCAGTAGCTACCAAGATTAGCCAATACAGCTAGTAGCTACCAAGATTAGCCAATACAGCTAGTACTGTCACTGGTGTTTTATATGTAAGATTGCAAATATGTACAATAAAAATTAACAAGAAATTCCAATAAAATAATTTCCCATAATATCTGGTTAGCTGGTTTCTCAGTTTTAAAGCTCTGTTCGGATGGGATAAGTTGTATAGGGGGAGGTGGGGGAATGTAATTAACTTTTACGGACTGCGAGCCCCCGCGCCAGTAAAGATTCCGGCTAACGTTAATAAAGAGCTGTAATGCAGGATTCCTCATGCTTTTTGTGTACAGTTTGCCATTACAACATTGTCTCCACGTGGTTGTTTTTTGTTTTTGTTTTTGGCGCCTGCATCTTTTCGATTGCTCCCCGTCAGCGATTTTCTGTAGAATGTCATTTTGTGTAGAAGAAAAATGTACAAAAAAATTCCCATAATATCTGGGTAGCTGGTTTCTCAGATTTAAGCCACTTGGGCTGAGCTGACGATGCAGTACGTTACTTCTCCTGGCACAAATGTAGGCGGCGCAGCAGAAATGGAAATAATAATCAAGACCTGAGATCTGGCAGCGGCACCACAAAGCCAAGCCCGTTCTTCATCTGAAGGTGTTGAAAGGGTCAGCTCTTTTACACAATGTGTCGGGCTGGGATCGCGGCAGTCAAAGCTGACCCGGAGTCGAGGAGTTCGCCTCGGAAAGGGATTGGTCTCTGTACGCAGAAGCAGAAGTTACATTGATCACCGATTTGAAGATGGAAACAACGTGATCGCCTCGGACTTGACTTTGATTCTGTGGCTGGAGGCCGCCGTCACCCCACCGTCTGATTGGGCTAGAGGGCAGTGCTCAGAGCGCTGTGTTTTACTGCTCAGACTGATTTAGAAAAGCAGGTTTTTTTTAAAATCTCTTAATTCTTCATTTTCAGTCTTCGTCACTGTCTATGCCGCAGGGCGATGCTGATCTCTGAGAAACCCTCAGCAAATCAGATTTTTAATTTCCTCATAGCTTCCTCTTGATGTAAGTTCACGTCTTTGTTTTTCTCCATCAGTTTTGAGTCTGTAGAATTCCAAAGAGCAGAACAGTACTTATCTTTGATCAGTGCTCGGCAAGTCTAAGCGCTCCTGATAAAACCTTTAGCTCACGCACACAGACTTGGCTAAGCTCAGTCCACGTAAAACCTGACCGCCTCAGTACCAAGGGAACTGCTGTCTGAACCATACATTTAACCACTTGGCCTACATCACCTGACTTGTTCCAGTTGCTGGGCACATATTCCTGCTCATCTTGTCACGTGAGGTGCAGGTCAGATGGGATTGGAGAATGGCTGCTAATGAATATGTCTGGTGTTTGAGTGGTTTTCTGTGAAAGCACTAAAGGAAGAGAGAACGCTCTGAGAGAGAGCTGTGAAGAGCTACGTTTATTAGCCCTGGAGACCTGCAGGCAGTATTGTATTCCACTCCCAAATAAGATGAAATGCTAATCTGCCCATTAATGTAAATGGCAAAAACAAAAATAGAAACTCCCTATTAGGCTCGTCACAGTGTTGCTTACTATTTTGCTTACTATTTTGACACTGTTGTTACTTCCCTCTAAAACACCGTTGATACCGGTCTTACTGGTATGAAACTTCCCTTTAAACTGATTATTGTTCTCAACCCGTTTTCATTAATTTCCCTTGATTAACAACGTGCCAACGATCTGAATAATCCATTGGCAGACAAACACACGAGCTTCCTTCTGCCAATCATTTTAGGGAGATTAAATGATAAATTCAATTGAGAAAAATCAGTTTTAATCACTTACTGGGGGGGGGGGAATACACCACTCTGTTAACTACTGCGCTAGCTTTCAGCATAACCTGCAATAAAGGCTATCTTTTACAAAACCTGCATTTCAAGATTGTTTAAATGACAATGAATGTGCTCCGAGTGAGTGCGGAGAACGAAGAGTATGCCGAGAGTATGCCGAGAGTATGCCGAGAGTATGCCGAGAGTATGCCGAGAGTATGCCTGTATCCACAATTTAAAATAATGTTAATAAAATGTGCACAATTTTGCGATGCAAATAAAAATTATTTTATTACTCGCCTAATAGCCAAATTGAGGAGAACTGGCTATATATGATGGTATTGAGTATTATGTAAATATAATATAATGTGCTAATATTAATTTAATAACATTAAGGTCTGCAGATGCACTTTAATTTATTTTTTACCTTTATTTTATTTTTAAATTGTAATTAAGAATGTGAATGTAAATAAGACCACTCACAATTCAAGGTAAACTTTATGAAATTTTCTATTTTTATTGTTACAAACCAGTTGCCACCCTAAGCAATAAAAATAGGGCGTTTCAGAAATGAAATGAGGCATCTAATTTATTCACAATTAGCCGATCCATTAGACTAGCACCAATACATTCTACAAACTGATGAAAACATTTTGGTAGATGTCTGTTATTTTTAACTAAGTTAACTAAGGCCGGGATTGATGGTGTGGAAATAACTACACTGGTGTAGGCACTAGGCTCATGTAGGCTACCTCGTACCACCGGTTAAACCGAACATCGCGACCAGCCTACTTACTATAATCTATTGTGCGTACCCCTTGCAACAACACATTTCTTTTGTGACTTTCAGAACGTGAATGTCAAGAATCCTAAAATCCAGGTTATTCTGTTAACAGCACTTGCCAATATTTTTAATGAGACGATGGTGTAAGTAAGTAAAAGTCTGAATAAACACTCCTGGATCAGGGCCAGCAAAAACTGCCCAGAATTTTAATGTGCCTGACTTGGACGCAAATAGAGTTCTAATGGGGCACCAATATAGTGTAATTTCTTCTGTCTAATGAAGCCGAAATGAGCTGAGTTTTGAATAATTAATTGTAACATGTCTTATTTAATAGGCAAATGATACCACAATACCCCCATTTCCTTCACCTGAATGCAGCGCTCATTAAATAATGAATAGCTCTCTTAATACTCTCCAAGGCAAGCCTTAAAAGTCACAACTACCTATGAGCGGCGATTGCTTGTCGTATAAGAATAAACTCGAGCCGTGACTTTGGGGAGGCTTTCCTCGTTTGACACGTGAGGCAGCGGGCGGACATCAGGAATGTGTCACGAGATGCTGACCCAGACAGCGCAGCGGTCGCTGATCGAACAGGGAGCTTTGTACGAGGTGTGCACTAGGACCCAGAGCACGCCCCTCATCTGCCTGCCCGCCCGCCCGCCCGACAGCCAGCCAGCCAGCCAGCCTCCTGCAGCAGGCAGAGCCGGCTATAGCGCAGTAAAATCTCTCATTGGATGCTCCGACGTCAGCCTCTCATTTTCTCCTCTTCTTGTCGTTTTCCCTGCGCCCTTTTCCCGCATCTCTGAGGTGAGGAGGGGGGAGGGGAAGGGGAAGGCCCGCCGCTAGCGAACCCGTCCCGCTTTTTTTTTTCCGGAATTATTACAGGGACGGGGGGGGGTTGACGAGCCAGCCCCTTGCTGGCTGGGGGGGGACCATAGCACCATAGTGTGACCAGTGGCAGCAGCGCAGCGCTATCCCCCCCCCCCCCCCCCCCCCCCCTCCCCCAATCTACTCCTGTCACCCCCTCACCCTGTGATTTTAACGGAGGAGGAAATAAAGAAGCCATCGTGGAGCGTGGTGGCTCCGTAACAACACGGGCCAGTATGGCTCAGACCAGGAGACACACGTACACCCGGGTGAGTAGGCTAAATTATTAGGAGCACTAGCAGCTCCCCAGCCTGTCCGTGAAAGACGGTTGCCTGGAGGTTGGAGGGGGAACTTTAAAAGCGATGGGGATGTCTTTCTGGACAGGTGAGACCGCACACCTGTTGGGTCGTACAGCCTTTTGAATCTAGCCTTTTTTTGTGTTGATCCAGTTGATAAGCACTAAGACGTGGAAGAATGGAGCATGGTGCTTATTTTGGTTGTAACCTGTGCACGTGCTGCTTGAGCCTAGGGCACTTGTTTGTGTGTGTGTGTGTGAGTGTGTGTGAGTGTGTGTGAGTGTGAGTGTGTGTGAGTGTGTGTGAGTGTGTGTGAGTGTGTGTGAGTGTGTGTGTGTGAGTGTGTGTGAGTGTGTGTGAGTGTGTGTGAGTGTGTGGGAGTGTGTGGGAGTGTGTGGGAGTGTGTGGGAGTGTGTGGGAGTGTGTGGGAGTGTGTGAGAGTGTGTGAGAGTGTATTTGGTCTGGTATACTTGTATTGCCATCTGTACTGAACCTCAGGAAGTGCCTTTCAGGGGGGACATTTTCACCTTTGGGATTTTCTGGTTGTGGGTGAATTTTGGGGGTAGCAGATGGGCCCAGGAAGATCCCAGGCAATGCAAAGAGCTGAGCTCCGTCATTCACGGATGCTACTCAGGTTCGCGGCCTGATGATCCTGTTGTGAACCCTGTCACATGCAGCCAGCTTTCCCTGGAATGATGTGTCAATCCTAGCCTCATGTCAGACAACTCGCTGTTAAACGTACAAACGTGTTTACTCAGTAATCAAGAAGGGAAGGGAGCGGCATGTTTAATGGCATCTGTGTCCAGAGCTCCATCCTGTTTCCCTACAAACCATATGTCGTGGTGGCTTGTTACAACTCCTGCCACTGCAAACACTGTTCTGTAATACAGGCCCCTGTGCAACCCCCTCTCAGGGTTTTGCTAATTGGCTCGGAAGCCGACGGAAACACTGGAGCCTTGTTGACTCGGGTGACGCTCACACACGGGAGAAACGACCCAAGATCCGCAATTCGCATTCCATGGGTGATTAACTCCCACCCTGGGGCTGTTTAAGAGTAGTATGTAATGTCATGCAAAATTGAATTTTCATTCATTTTGTTAGCAAACATACCCAGGGGGAGACTTTTTGAGTGTAATGCACGGGTACATATTGTTGGCCCTTAAAAAGTGGAGAAACGGTTGTTTTTTCACTTCATGTGTTCAGTAGATCGCTCCCTGGAGATCGTTGAAGACCTCCGAGCGGCTCCACACAGACTGCCTTTCTTTCTCGAGGACTGAAATGTTGACGTCGAGGCCGAGGGTACCTTCTCCTTCCAGCTCCTTACGCTCCTCTGGTCATCTCGGCATAGCCTGATGAGAGCGGGCGGGGGGTGGGGGGGGGGGTATAGATGCTCCAACTTAAAACCCAGCTGCACTGGCTGGTAGAGCTCCTCTGCTATAATCACAGCCTTGATCTCTAATTTTGGCCTCAGGAGGAGTTTGTTTGTGCTGAAATGAAACGCGGCGTTCTGGACAGATTTCCTTGTCACAATTAAACGAGCCTTGAGCTGGGCGTCCCTAGCGCCCTGCCGCCTTTTAAAATACCAGGTGTTAGATTGAATCTAGAGCTTTGTGTTATTAACGGTGTCTGATAGTTGATTTTTATTTTTATCCTTAGCTGCATTACCGTATTTCTGTTCTGTGGCCCATTGTGTATGGCCATGTTTTGCAATAGGCCCAAATGAAATTGAGAAAACTAAGTCTGGGGACCATTGTCTCTGTGTGCATAGTAGGTCTGCAAGAACAATGATATCTGTGTTTGCTGCAGTATTAAGGTATGATGTCAGAAGCGGGGTGAGTTACAGGAACCAGGATCATAAAACAGGAGGTGGGCGTGTCTTCTGAACCAGTCATGTGTCCCAGAGATGAGAGTCATCGGCAGTCAGTGTTGTGAGGCGTCGAGGACTCTGAGCTTGTGCGTTCAGAGCTACGGAAGATGCAATTTTATAACTTTTCATTCTCTGCCCCAAAGACTGCAGTTGAATTTCTAGAAGAATAATGGATCTTTGAAGAATAATGGATCTTTTTTTTTTTGTAATCGGTTCTACATAGATTTTTCCGGTGCTATCTGCAGACGTTGCTCATTTATCCTAATTGGAATCCTTGGGTGGGCCATTCAGTCACCCAATGGTTCCAGGCCTAAGTAGTAGCCACTCAACTTTACTCGGCAGCGGTGTTGATGTAGAGCGCGCTCGTGTCTTATTAGTGCTGTTCAGCGCACGCAGCTTAGTGCCGTTTCTCTCGTCGGCTTTGGGGCTGCCTTAAGACCTCCGTCTGCCGGAACGCGCTCTACGCAAAGGCCTTTGCTGTGGGTGTTGCATTGCAGTTTCCCTCAGACACGATTCCTCCGAGCCACAGTCAATAATTGAGGAACTCTTCTGGCTGAAGTCAGTCCACAGCCTAGCCTCTGTATTGTATAAAACACAACGGATGTTTGATTAAATGCCATTTTTACACTGAAGCCGCACTCCAGCAGTCTCACGTTGGGGATTTTGTGACATTTCACTGCTTATGGTTTGCTGTTTCGAGATTGGAAGCCTTTTCAGACCTCCAATTGCTCTAATACGATACACATTGCAATAGGATTTTAAAAAATCCTTTTAACCCAGACGATACAGCATTTTAATTGTGTTTTGATTCATGTTTTAATAGTTTTACTTCTCTTACGGAGATTGCAATTTATAACAACACATCCCAAAGTGCTGTTGCTCGAAGCACACGCCCCCTCAACTAGTTGCCAGGTTGACTCATACCTAACATTGTCATGATACAATACTAAGCGTGTAAGTAGTTAGTAGCTGTTCAAAACTGAGGAAGGAGGCTGACTTTCTTGTCTGTTTTGACCTTTCCATCATCTGATTTCTAAACAGTCAACTTCAAATGCCAATATCTTCAGCTGTGTTTCTCCCACCGTAATTTACAACCCGCTATGCTACAAGCTAACTATTGGACTTTTCGACCCACCACCAACTGGTCTAAAAGGCTACCCTAGGTAGTTGGACAAGTTTGATGGCTATTGACATTTTACCTTGTTTGGCTGTCATTTGCCTGTCCGGTTTCTCTCTAGCAAACTAGCTGGCTAGCTACCTAACTTAGTTAACGTTAGCAAGCTAGCTAACGCTAGTGTCTCAGTGTGAGATGATAAGAGAAAAGCAAAATGCCATCAAAATACTTTTTTCGGTGTTATAAATGCTGTTATAAATTATGGTCAGTACTCCAGCTTAACAAGGAAGAAAATGGCTAACCGGTCGAGAAGAAAAGTTACCATCTCCGCGTGGCTTCTCAAGCATTGCAATTCTTTCATCTCCCTACAACGACCAAATGCCGAACCAATGTTGACCCTCGTCGTACTCCGGGTCTTGTCATTATGGACTTGGGATGGGTACCGGGATTCTTGGGTCTATAACGGTATTGCTGATTGGGGGCTCCGGGCGGTGGAGCCGGGCACTTGCTATCAAATTCAGCCATCACTGTCGGACAAGCTAATTCTGGCAACCAACTGAGACTTCTGATACAGAGCTGGGTGTGATACCAACGTCGTAATACTACTGGATCAGGGGCTTTGTTAGAGGCGGGAAACAGACTGGCGCAGACTTTGTAACGGCCCGCAAACATTTTTTATAATGATAAATTCATAATCAATATATTTTTTTTAGGGAAAAGCAATACTGTTATTCTGCATCTTTCAGCAAGCTCTGTGGATGTATTCATTTTTTTCACTTTGTCTACATAAAAATGTTATCTATAACCTTTAAGCAAGTCACGATCCGTGAATGGATTCCTTCAACACGCATCCAACATGCGATTAAAGAAATGTTGCCAAAAAGTTGTACCCTTATGGTAAGGCCTTGGTCGAAGGGCACTAGAAGGGTCCACATGGAAGGAATGGGTTTTTCTCCTGTTTGCTGTTCATCGACAGCTCTTCTCTCCCAGCTTGAGCTCTCAGTGGTAGTAGATAATTTATTCTCATTCCCCTGCCTAACGTGACTTCCATTAAAGCAGGGTAACCGCTGAGCGTCCGTACGCCAGGGTAACCGCTGAGCGTCCGTACGCCAGGGTAACCGCTGAGCGTCCGTACGCCAGGGTAACCGCTGAGCGTCCGTACGCCAGGGTAACCGCTGAGCGTCCGTACGCCAGGGTAACCGCTGAGCGTCCGTACGCCAGGGTAACCGCTGAGCGTCCGTACGCCAGGGTAACCGCTGAGCGTCCGTACGCCAGGGTAACCGCTGAGCGTCCGTACACCAGGGCTGCTTTTTGATCCCATAATCACGCTCATCTTGCGGTCGAGTTTCCATCCCACCGCAACGAACACCGCATTATGATATTGGACCGATTTCATCTGGAAGGTTACTCTCACAGCTCATTTAAAGCACGATCAGTATCTTTTACACCAAGCCTCTGGGAGCAGAGACGATCAGTACAAACCGGCTCTGGCTGGGTTTGTGCCCAGCGTCTTACTCATTTTATACCTCTGTCTGGGTGAAGCATGCAGTGCTAAGTGAGACTGCCAAGTAGATGAAAGATTAAATGGCATAACGTGCAGTGAGGCTCGACCCAGCTCTCTCTCGGGTTGTGTAACGTTGCTTATCTCCAAAGTCCAGGTCACATTCAGTGCACTCGACAGACACCTGCAGGACTTGATCCAGAACTATGTTCCTGCTCGATCACTTCGCTCATCTACAGCAGGGGGACCCGCACTTCCCTCCCCCCCCCCCCTCCGTGTCAATGGCGCTCGCTCGTCCCAACTACGGAGCTTTTCCACCCTAGCTCCCCAGTGGTGGAACGAACGTCCCATTCCCCTACGTTCTACGCCAACCCTGCCTGCGTTCTGTCGTGGCCTGAGGACACACCTTTTCAGCCTCCACCTGGACTGATGGGACCTCTCATGGCACTTGTTTAACTGTGTGTTGAAGTTTATAATAGTATTTAGAATAGAATTGTAGTAGAGCTGATTTACCCAGTTTACTGTGAACTGCATTCAATGTTCATTACTAGGGATAGCTGCTACTTTATGGGAAGGATGTGCTTTGTCTTATCTGTTCTGTAGTTACTTTGATGACGTTTCTGTATGCACTTACTGTATGTCGCTTTGGATAAAATGTAAATGTAATGTAAAAGAGTCAAATTGCTTATAAGAGATTGGTAAAACCATACACATCCAAAGCGTCGCCCTTGTAAGGATCAACCCGTCACAAAATCCACATCTTCAGTTCATAAAGAGGTCATCATGTGAGGTCATCCGCTGTGGATCCACCCACTTCCACAAGGTTTTTGTTTAGTCATGTTCTGCTGCTGGTGTGAAGTCACTTTTCCTTACGATTGAGACGGCCATTACAGGCTGCTAGGGGGAGACTGTCCTCGGATTCATCTGCACCTCAGCCAGAGCCAGCACAGGCAGTATTGAAGACTACAACAGAGTCACAGGGGCGAGCCAAATCAAACTGTTATCGGCGACAAGAGTTTTCTACCACTTTTTATTTAATATCGCATTGGTATTCCGTACAGGTTTTGGTCCTACATTGTTAAATGAAGATATCTGCACTCAACAGCATTTGTTACTGGGAGAAACAAGCTTTGCCCATTAAGAGTTTTCTTTCCAGCACCTTGACAGATTGATTACAGTCTACATGAGATTTATAATGGCTTTGGTGGTTCTCAGTCACCAGATTAAAGGATAGCAGGTTCAATTGATTTCCTGTAGTTCCTGCGCTGTTTGTAGTGTCAGCAGGGTGAAAGATCTTTATTGCAGCTGTCTGAAGGTGGATGACATGAATCTTTGCACTTAGCTTATAGCTTTCCCTCTTCTGTTAGACTGAAGGATATCATGTGGCTTACATTGCACTAGATAGCTTTCCAAATTGTCAATGTTTTGTCTTTGTGTTTTGTGTAGCTTCCACCTTAACACCAGACCTGTTGTGTTGGTTTGATCCCTAAGCGTATTAATTTGAAAATGTGACGAAGCGCATCCAGCAGTTTTGTCAAATACAGTAAGTCGGGTATGGGAATGCCTGTTATTGCGGGCTAGCCTTTGCTCGCGGTTTGAGCTGGTGGGAAAGGGAGATCGTCGGCTGTTAGCTCTAGAAACCGATGATAAAGACGGCGCCCGACTGTGGGGGGAAGCTCTTTCACGGGAATGGCGGTTATCCTTTCAACGGAATGCAGCTCAATGCTGCTCAGCTGCAGAGGGTTATTGAGGGCAGATCAATCACGGAGCGAGACCCATTTTTCAGCAGCGTTTCCTAGACAGCTGTCTTCCCCCCCGCCCCCCCCCAGTTCTCTTTAAACGTACAGCTTCTAGTTTTGTTAGCGGCTCTAATCAATTGGCATGACGTCTCTTTTCATTACTCTGTGCTGCTGGATGCGGGTGGGATTCGATTGTGGCCAGTTTAGCCTCTGAGCTCATTCCTACTGTCAAACATTAGGCTGCTTTTAATGAGTAAGAGCGTTCATGTGCTGTAGTGCTCGTCAATGCTTGTTTTGTGGTCTCCTGCGTGTTACCACAGCACACCCTCATTTTATTATTTTTTTTAGATCAGAGGGACCATTGCAGCGTGCCTGAAGACAGGCTTATACCTAATTGGAGCGTGTTTATACTAATAGAATTTTTGCATTGGTTCATACGAGCTGATGGAGGAGAGGGGTTATCCTGAAGCGGAGACGGCTCGGCGACGAGCCGGCGTTCGTTGACATCTCTGAACGCACAGCCTGCCAAGGTGAAGACGCTCGGGCGACGCCCAGGCACATCGATCTCCGCGGCGACAGACCTCCCCGTCACATCGTGGGGGAATGCATCAGTGATACAGCCTCTGGATTCATTTCTGGTCTTTATTTGCTCAGAAAGTGTCTTTTTCATGGTGCATTTATATTCAGCATAGCTTCTTGCACATTATCACGTTATATAGTTCTGGTTATATGGTTCTTTGCTGTAGAAGTTTTGGTTAAATATCTCACTTATGGGCACAAACTGGGATTGTAGCCTGCTGTTTCAGATTACAAGCCCCACCCCTTCACCCACAATGCCACAGTGGTGTTCTGTTTTCCAGGCTGTAGAAACACAGGACTGTCTGCACTTGTACCTGGCGCCTGTGTTTCTTTTGGGTGAATTGGGGTAATCATATGAGTGGCTGCCATATAAACCAGGGAAAGGTAACCATAGAACTTACTAGAAGAGAAGCAATGTAGGTCACAAAACAGAGTCCTGCATTCACCTTGAACACTGGCAGTTGTGTTTGCTCAGATGCTAATTCTTTTATCATCTGGATAGGCTGATGGGGGTTAGATTGATCCGTATACTGTAACGATTAGCGCATATTTGGAGTGATGCCTGGGAGAAGAAGAGGTAGAAACTAAATTTGCCTGATACTTGAGTTTACTGTACCGTTTAGAATTTTTGGGGTGGGTGCCGAATACAAACGTGTGGATGCTCATTGCGGCTTCAAACTGCTAGTTTCGTGATACTCCACGCCAGTCGGCTGGGCGCAGATTCAGATTCTGCGGTTGTGATAACCTTGTCACTTCAGTGTTTCCATCGTTTTCTGCCCCAAACAGAGAAAATAACCATGGCTGAGGTAAACGAGCTCTAGTCTACAAGATGTTAACAAAAAATGGACACTGAGCAGAGAAAAAATTGTGATGTTTCACCACAAAGCAATGTAACCACCCATGTAATATTTTAGACCAATTGCAAGCAATCTCCCCTTTGACATCGGTGTGTGAACAGTTTGGCCAGTTTTGTTTTCGCCACAAATTCGTCATTTTACCGTATTTAGTTTGTATGAACTCGCCGAAGTTTGTTTCCTCCACAGCAAGTATATTGCAGGTATAATATTTTGAGCAGCCAGCCAGATTAGAAACATAGCCAGCTAACGGTGTTGGCGGCAGGGAGACAAATTTACTACATTAATTAGCAAACCTTAAATTGTCTAAAAGTAACCGGCCAAACGGAGGCCTGTAGTCAGCCATTTTGCTGACAGCTGGCACTGAGGGAACTCCTTCATATTGCGTGCTTCACTTTATTTCTAGTGTGCTGTGGTCTTCTGACTGGATGTAGGCAGTAGGCACTGTGTGACAGATATCAGGATTATTACGGTAAAAATGTAATGTACGGCTACAATTGAATGGAAAGTGTCACTGAAAAATGGAAGAGGGTACCATTGCTGTGAGGTTTGGACAGAAAGCGATGTAGCGCTGAACCCGCCCCTTTCTCCCCCTTTTAGACCACCAGCAGCGGAAGCAGCAGGATGAGTTCGGACGGGGGCGGCAAGCCGGCCAAGGTGGGCTCGCTGGTGGAGGTGATCGGCAAGGGCCACCGTGGCACCGTGGCGTACATCGGCGCCACGCTCTTCGCCACGGGCAAGTGGGTGGGCGTGATCCTGGACGAGGCCAAGGGCAAGAACGACGGCACGGTGCAGAACAAGCGCTACTTCACCTGCGAGGAGAACCACGGCATCTTTGTGCGCCAGTCCCAGGTAACGACGGGCCCGTCCGCCGCTCTCCTCCATGGGCGTGCGTCTGGCTGCCGTGGCGATCAGGCCCAGTGTGTCAGTCAGCCATGTGCTCCCATCTTCCTCCCTTACTGAAGCGTAGCACAGGATGTGCGGCTGCGCATTCGTCATCGAATGCAGTAACGATCGTCGCCACCGTGTGGTGTTGCCTTTCTTTTCGTCTTTAATTATACCTGATGCGGTAGTGAACATCCAAACAAGGACTTGCAGCTTTCGTGTGACTGACAAAAACACGTCACATGATCACATGGAAGCTGTACGACCTTACTGCTGATTGGCTGTTTTATCGACACCCAATATGTATCAGTGGTGATGTTTTTGTCCGTGAAGCATTTCACGCGGCCTCTGGAGTTTGGATGTTCAGTACTGCATCAGGTGTAATTAAAGAGAAAGAGACCAAAAAGAAAGGCCATATACCACATTGTGGCGACGATCGTTATCGCATTCGATAATTATCGTTGCGGTATATTGCCCAGCCCTAACAGGATGTCACGTCCTGCACATTTGAGCTGTTTTCAGTAACTATGTTCTGAATCTTAGTCTGCCTGATCCGCTTCCAACTCCCCCCCCTTCACAAAAAATGACAGTTTTTTCTGAATTCCCTCAGCAATGAGGATTCCTTCATGTGTCAGCCTGCTCTTTTTGAACTAAAGTACAGTCGTTCTAGTCATTCTACGAGAACCACGATGCCATATGTGAGATTCAGGTTCAAGATTAGGAACAAAGAAGTTAAGGTATTTAAAGGTGGATGGATAGAGCCTGGAAATTTAACAGAGCTGTAACAGTGCCCCCACCCCCAGTCTGGCAACTTGAGACCTGTGTGCATTGATTGATGGATCCCTCCCATGAACCTCCCCTCCCCCACCAGGTTTCTCACCAATCGCAGTGGACAGCAAGCTGAGATGTACCACGTACCCCTTTGGTGAATTAACCTTTGCTTCTCGTTGATAGCACATGAAGGGATTTACGAGTTTTTCTCGGTCCAAGCGAAATGCACGGTGCAGTGCAATGCATCGGGGCCGTGTGCTTCTCGGTACGCCTTCTGTCGACAGGCACAATCCATTCCCTCTCTTTATTTTCTCATATTTTTCAGCAGAAGTTAATGAGCTGAGCTATTGCTGCCGGATTAATGGCGTCATGATGATGATTGGCTGTTTCAGGGTGATTTTTATTCAGCGCTCTGGGTTTATATTTAGCTGTAAAGAGGCGAAGAGGACGGGCGGCGGCTCTGTGTTTGTCTGTGTGTACGGGGTGTGGGGCGTGGCTGTCCTGCTAGTCCCCTGTCCCAGCTGTGTGCACACGGAACTGCAGGCGACTTGCAGTCTTGAGCTGCGTGTGTCTGTGTGTGCACGTGTGTGTGCACGTGTGTGTGCGCGTGTGTGTGTGTGTGTGTGTGTGTGTGTGTGTGTGTGTGTGTGTGTGTGCGCACGTGTGTGTATTTGTCTGGCATTTGCCTTCTGGTTGTAAGTCCAGATACCTCATCACTGGGCTGAATTGCCTTCTGGCAGAATAAATGATTTAATTATGGCCAAGGCAGAGTTTCTGGTTTCACTTGTGAAGGTCTTTGTCTGTGATGTCATCTTTAGGTTTCTGGAACTACATATAGGGTCACTCTCAGTCTTTCAGGCAGTGGTCTCAGACTTCATTCCCCAGAATTCTCACAGCGATTCAGTTGACATTCCGTAAGGCTTCCCTCTGCGCTCAGAGACAGAGGCTGGAATTCAGTCAACATTTGTCCTTAATTTTGACTCCGTTAAAAGCAATAGTCGCTGAACAATAAATCAATAAAAGCAGTTAGGGATGTTAACAATTAATCGACTATCAATTAATTGCTAATAAGAATTTAATCGATAAGATTTCAAATTAAACGATTAACTGAACAATCTGCGGTCTTGTTTCGACGGGAGTTTTTGTGTGAAATGTAATCGTGATTTAAGGTCTCTACGCGAGAGCGCCTGTAGTTTGCAATACATTGCAATACCTGTGGTGCTGTTTTGAAGTATAACTACTTCGTTAATGTAGCCTACCACCTGAAAAGCGTACATCCAACCGTGCTCCCAGGGCAAAGTGGATCGCGACCTACCATCACCTCAGTGTTGCCAAAGAGGGTGTGTGACGATAGACGAGCGGAGAGTAGGCTATTACTCCGAGGATATGCAATCAATTAATCGACAATTGTTTGTTAAGGTTAACAACTATCGATTAAGGAAATTCCTTAAAATTTGCATCCCTAAAAGCAGTAATTGCCAAGACTATTTTGTGAAGACAAAGAGAGAAGGATCTTGTAAGTGTACTTGGAAGTGAAAGTAAAGGACAAAAGTTTATTGAATCTCAGCCATTATCTCCGAGGAAGGTTTCTCTCCATGCAGTGAAAAGGGTAGCTTATTGGGCAACTTCTAAAAAATATTTTAAATAAATAAAAGGACTTGCAACGTGCAAACATAGACTGATGCGTTTCACCCGTCGGGGCTTTATCAGAGTGAAACGTCTCATCAAGTTTGAGACGGATGTTACATACACCTTCTCTTTGATTGGTGATACATACGTTAACTTGAATCACGCTGTCACACTGAGTTATGCAGATCTCGGAGCTCAACATGACATTAATAAGAATTAAGATTTCCTTCAGGTTTTGGAGTCTCAAACTGTGTGTTAGGCGTGGCATTCTACACATTTTATTACAGTTAAATCTACAATGACTTCCCTGAACCCCTCTTATCTTCCATTTTAAGCTCTGCACCAGCAGTCGCACGTTATCGGAGTATATACAGTGGTGCTCGAAAGTATTTATACCTCTTCACTTTTTGCACACTTTATTGTGTTTATTGTGTATTATGACTCTTGAACATGTTTTAAAGGCTGTTTTGAAGAATACAATTACCAGTCCGTCCTGGACATCCTGTTCGGATCAATGTAGACGTCATATTCTTTGTTCGTACTTGTGTCTTTCTAAGCTCATGTTCACCACTGTAGAATTGATGTGCAGTGAAGTGGTTTCCAGTTGGTCGCTAACTACATTACTAAATGTGGATGGGTTACACTGCAAGTACATATCATGTCGTATAGCCAACTCACTGGAGTCTAGGGTGGAATTTTAACTTTCAGGGGTCTTCATAATGATAAAAATATGCTATCATTGTTATTTTTTTATAGAGACATTTAATATAGCCTCTAATTATATTACGTCAGGTGTTTTTGGTGTCTCTCACAGGACTCCCTAAAAAAAGGAACCTTTGCATTATGCATTAAAACTGTCAGTTCTATTAAGAGAAAGGAGACACAATGTTTATTATTATAGAATGTTCTTACATTCTTCAAATGGACCGTTTTCACAAACATATTTTGCTGCAGTAGTCCCGGAATATTGATAATCTAATTCTGGAGAAAGATGAGGTTTAAAAACATCCTTGACTTCCAGTGCTTACGTAGAGTTTCTGCTGCATGCTGATGAGCGCACGGTCTGGGCTGCAGAGAATCTTGCTCCTGTGACAGTCATGTTTCCGGATCCTTCTCTCCAGCTGTATGCTGTACACTAGCTACACACGCTACATTCATGTTTCCGGATCCTTCTCTCCTGCTGTATGCTGTATGCAAGCTACACACGCTACCGCTACATACATGTTTCCGGATCCTTCTCTCCAGCTATATGCTGTACGCAAGCTACACATGCTACATTCATGTTTCCGGATCCTTCTCTCCTGCTGTATGCTGTATGCAAGCTACACACGCTACCGCTACATACATGTTTCCGGATCCTTCTCTGCAGCTGTATACTGTACGCAAGCTACACACTCTACCGCTACATACATGTTTCCGGATCCTTCTCTCCAGCTGTACGCAGTACACACGATACATGTGCTATATTCATGTTTCCGGATCCTTTTCTCCAGCTGCATGCTATACATAAGCAACACAAGCAGCACACGGTCCAAAACCCATGGAGCGTGTGGACCACACGGTCATACTTGCTTTAATTAGTTCAATGACATCGTCTTTTAAGGAGTGTGAGTGGTTCCTCTGAGATAAAAGGAAAACGGGTCATACAAGACATGTTTAGACCAAGTCAAAATACCGATCATTTTTAAAAGCACTGGCCTTGTTGGATCCTGCAGTGTGTGGAAAAGGCTTTTGGAGGGTAAAGTTTCTGCAGTGATTCTGCAGTGATCACTTGAAATGTGCTCACCTGCGTCTCTCTGTCTCTCTCTTTTTTTCTCCCCCCTCCACCCCCCCCACTCCCTCCCTCCCTCTCTCTCTCCACCCCCCTTCTCTCTTTTTCTCCCCCTCCACTCCCGCTCCCTTCCTCTCTCTCTTTCTCTCTCTCTCTCTCTCTCCCCCCCCCCTCCCCCTCCCTCAGATCCAGGTTGTCGATGATGGTGCAGACACTACTTCTCCAGAGACACCGGAGCTGGCTGGCTCCAAAGTCCCCAAACGAGGTAAAGACGTCTGCCCCCCACCCCCCCAACGCCCTGTCCCCCCCCCCCCCACACACACACACCACCTGGTGCTCATGCTTTCTGAGGCATTCTGGTTTGACATCCATATGTTACACTGATTGGCGGTTAACTGCATCACATGACCATAATATGCTAGTTTACTGGCTACCTTCATAATGTGTCCAATGCTGCCTCTCACCTGACCACACTAAGATGTCCTGATGTTTAGTATTGGCCGTTAAAGAAATAGTGTGCTCTTCGTTGTTTCATCTGTAGCTAATAGATTCTTTTATCGATTTTCGATCCGATTTTCCGATTCTTTAGGCCGATTTTCATAATAATCTTATTCGATTCGATCGATTTCGATTCGAATCGATTTTGATCGGATCGATTATCGATACTTTAAAAAATATATTAGGCATTTCTAATGTAATTATCAATTCATTATTCAGCAGTTATTTCATTCATTACATTATAACCTTACACCAAATTGCATGCCATACTGTTTATTGTTGCCAGTGCAGCAAGCAATGCAGCAATAAAAAAGCATATAATGCATTGTTATTTCTACTAGTGTTAGGTTATGGTACTAAAGTTTGTTTTTATTTTTTTTTTTACCCAAATACAGTCAGACATTAATACAAAACTAAAAATTACAAAAAACAAATGCAAAAGGGCAATAAATAAAAAAAATTAAATAAAAAAAAGAAAAAAATAGGTTAGTCCTATGCTTAGTTGTAGTCTTAGATGCTATTACGATAGTAGAGAGCAAGACTTCATCTCCATTTTTCCATCATCAGTTAGTCGTACAAAATGTCCAGTTTTTTTCGTTTGCAGCCTTCAGTTTTTTCAGTTTCATTATACATTTTTCAGGTATATTTTATTCAGCATAATGGATAATCTAGGTTCCACGACATTCATTTTCGATGAATCACGACAGTGAATGTAGAACGACATAGTTTTAAATAAGTAATAATTTTTTTTTTTGTTTTTTTTTTCTTATTTTTTTTTTTTTTTTTTTCTCTACTTCTTTTTGATTTTGATTTTGAAAAAGAAAATTTACAATAATCAGAAAGCACTTTACAATTTGTAAAAAAACTACGGTAATAAAAAAAAAAAAAAAAAAAAAAACAAAAACAAAAAAACAAAAAAATTTGGTGGTTTGAAAACCAACTCCCGAGTTTAGTCTCAGAACTCGCTTGCTGTCCTTGCTGCGCTGTCTAACACGCTTGCTGTCTCGTTGTAATTTGTGTGTTCTGTTTATATGGTTTATCATGTTTGCGGTGTTGCCTGATTTTTCATTGATTTTCTTTTGCATATTGCATACGGTTTTTCTTTTTAAACCCAAAATCTTCTCTTTCTTCACCAATTTGCTTCTTTCCATACTTTTGAGTTTCTGTTCGGAACATGTTCTGTTCTGTAAGTTTCTGTTTGTTTTGCAGCACTCAGCGAGCAGCCAGCTAGCCATTTCGCTCAGATGTGTCCCTCATTGTCGTCCGCTTGATTCCTGTCTACTTTCGACAACTCACGGGGCTGTGGGGGGGAGCAGAGAAAAACATGGATGAAAAACAAAAAAAAAGTTTAAAAAAGTAGTCGTGTCTTATAAAATATATTTAAAAAATTTTTTTTGAATAAATGATACATACACACATTTATTTTTAAAATGCGATATAATGATGCTTATCGATTCGAATCTTACAGATCGATGCAGTTGTATTTACACATTCGGATCGATGCACCGCGATGCATCGGTGCATTGTCCCACCCCTAGTAGCTAATCTTGTGAACTCCTATCTTGTAAACTCATTAGCTTAATTAGTAGGTTAGGTTTGAGGGCAAGAATAGATTTTTATTTTATTTTATTTTATTTTATTTTTTTAATTTTTTTTAAAGAAGTCACAGTTGTCCGGAATATGTTTCAGATTTGGAAATAACGTTTGACCATCCGAACAATGTTTCAGCCGAGCGTGCGGGTGCTCCTAGCTCCTATTCTGGGATACATATAGGTCAGTATGCATAACCAGACAGCTACTGTATAATGGTAAAACTAGATTAAGCTAGTCTAGAACATTCCAGAATGTTCACGCTGATGAAATCTTTAGGGATTTTGTAGTAATTTGTAGAAGAGTTGGCGGAGCTTCTCTTGCAGCAGGGACAGACAGCATCTATTCCCACAATCTTGCTCTATTATTCAGAACATTCGTCATGGCTTTGGTTTCCACGGTGACCATCGGCACAGCCGATCTGTTGTTTCCATTGAAAAATTAAAGAGTTAACAAAACATGTTCAGTGTAAAAAGTATACGCACATTTGAACGTCTCGGTGTCTTGACCGCTGTGTGCTACTAGGAAGAGAATGTCATTGTCGTGATAGTTTCCCTCATTTACGTACGACTACAGATCCCAATGCCGTGAGTAGTGTATTTGTAAATTAAGCTCCCTTTCTCCACCTACAGTTTTGAAATGTTACATTCACATTAGATGAATATGAGAAAGGTTGCCTGACTTATTTGCCCATATTCACAATGTGTCTCAGAGTAGTAGAGCTGGTCTGGGATCAGTTTTTCCTTTTCGATTACATTAAGGACAAGGATGGGATATGGGCAGAAGCCTCGTCCTGAATCGGCACTCTGAGGCGCCCTGATTAACCCTCGTTAAACGTGAGTTGCGTCTTCCCCATGTTTCAATAAAGCGCCGCATCATCGCAGTTAACGGCTTGAGGCTGCCAGCGGCTCGATGACAAAGCGGCGCGCTGAATGAGGTCACGCCCAGCAGCCCGTCAGCAGTGGTGTGAGCCGCTGCAGATGCAGAGTCACTCTGGAGGGAGGGAGGGAGGGATGGGGGGCGGTGCAGGATCGGGATCAGGTTCCCAGCACAGCGCAGCGATTGGAGCAGACAGTACCACCAGCGCGCCAAGGTGCCCGCCGTTGCCATGGTTACTCGCTGTGCTGCGGTGAGAGGGGCGTAGGACCTCTGTACTGTCTGTTGTACTTTGTCTCACTGTTTGGCTGGCACGGTGCGGTCGGGTTTCTGGATGTCGCCTTTCCCTATAATCAGGCAGGATGTGATGTCATAGCGTGACTTCCCCTTCAGTTTTTTTATATTCTCCCATACCGACATATTTGTTACTATATATAATATAGGTATTTTATATATAGTATTTGAGTGCATGACGTTTGAGTGCATGACGTTCTTAACGTGCAAAGCAAAGATACCAAAGGTACCACTCACATTATTTTACAGTGAAAGGTGTTGATGTAGCAGTGCGCTTAATGCTGCATTTTCTTTATGTGCCTACTTTCACAATCCGTATCTCAAACTCTGTTTGCTGCTAAGCCTCGAGGACGTTCTCTTTCTGTACACAGGATTTTTTTTCTAATAGTTTCTTTTGTTTCTGTTTGTCCACACCCAGCAATTAACATAAAATGTTGTTTGTAGGCCTAAAAATAGATGAGATCAAAACAAACAAGAGGCTTGAACGCTAACAGTGACAGCTCTCTCCCAACAGGAGTAGATGCTGTACCTAGAAAATGCTGCAGAATGGACCATAATAGGATGAGCATCAAAAACCATTCCGAAACATCTTCAAATCTTCAAAAAAGGACCCAGTATTTTCTCATTTAAATTATGAGCAGCAGTAACCTAAATAAAATTGCTTAACTCAATTCAATGCCAGAGTGTTCTGGAACACTAAGCCTCAGCAGTGCCAAGCCAATATGGCTGCCGACATAAAATGTTTTTGATGGATCCTGTCAATCCTGTGCAAACTTCTAATAAAACACATTACTTTACCTATTCAACATAATTTTTTGTTAATCAGGATAGATGGCACTAAATAGCACACCTTCTTGCTCAGTTAACTATTAGAACAATGTCAAACAAAATGAATGTAAATGTAAATAATGTATTTTCAGTGCTTCTTAATTTGTTGAACATGACTCTTGCATTGGTGATGTGTAATAATAGTGAAAACATTTTTCCATAAAAATCAGCTCTTGCATAACTATATATATATATATATATATATATATATATATATATATATATATATAAAAATGAACAATAAACCAATAAACATAATCACTGGTCATTTGTATAGATATATACAAATGAGCTGTCCACGTCAGTTACTTTGTATCAACCGTTTCAAACAGAAAGTTATCCTGAGGCAAAAATAACATAGGCTAAAATCTGTGGTGTGAGGGACTAATTCAAAACGGAACCAACAAAACGAGGGTCACTGGAGGAGATCAGAGAATTATTAAATATAAGTCGGGAAAGAGATATTCTAAAACACATTGATGGTAGGCTACTGTCCGCGATTCAAACGTTTACCCGACGATCATGGAAGGACTGAAAGCTAGGGGAGTAATTTTTCCCTGTTACTGAGACGGTATCATAGCAGTAGCCTAGTTTGTTATATTTCCCACTTGATTGTGTTCAATTTATTTATATTCTTGGTTGCTGGCGCAGAAACGTGTTGGTACAAATTGACGAGGACACGTTATTCCCACACCCCGATGTTGCTTTAGATGGTTAGACATGAGGGTTTTTTAAATTCTTTTTTTATTTTTTTAAACATGGGATAAATAAAGCTTCAAATATTTCCATGTAGAACCATGTAAGAAAAGAAAGAGCAAATTCCGGTAAAAGAACGTAATTGTAAATTGGTCATCGTTTCATTTTTCCCGACTCAAATCCAGAATTCTAGTGTAGCAGAATAAAGATATTTGCCATCATAAAATATCAGACAGTAATGCAGCGTGGAGGATAGTACCATTGAAAAGGTTTGAGCCACTGCGGACGTGCGTGGGAGAGGGGGATCAAAGCCAAGGCAGATTCTGGGAGGAATGAGCGTGCCCCTCCCACCAGGGCTGCGTCCCAATATTCTTCACTCCCCACCTTCCTTCCTCCACTCTCCCACTACCAACCACTCCTCTCTTACCCGGAAGTATGCAAAACTGCCTGAACGTTTTCAGTACAAGTATTTGCATGTACAGTATACAATGTTTCTGACATTGTGGGTTGTGTCAAGACATTAATTAATATGTAATTAAGATGTCATCAGCTACATTAGATTAAAACACAAGATCCTTTTCCGGAGCACGGAGGAGAGGAGGTGGTAGTGGAGGAAAGAAGCATGCATTTTCTGAGTATTGGGACACACCCTACGATTACACCGATCCACTGCAATATTCCGAAATCCACCCACCTTCTCCTGGAGTTTGGACATTAGTAAACCAAGACAATGCAGAAACCAGAAAACTCCACAGCTGGAAGAAAAACGCTGGAAAAGGTGGAAAAAGACTCCCCACGGAAAACGATGAGCCAGGGGAGCGTAGGATCCACCATCGGACATTTCTCTCAGCTTCTCTTAGTAATGAGCGAGGCTGGTCGGGAAGTACTGTCTGATCCCCACGTCAACTCAACAAGCTCAGATCAAAACTCTACTCAGGAAAACTGGAAGGGGTTTTACAGAACCACTAAGGAGTATATTTTCAGTATTATTGGAAACGCTCATTCTTGGCTTCTTGTGTTCTTGTTTTACAGAACTTGTGGAGACACCGAAATCGAGCAAGCTGGTGAGTGGAATATGTTCCACTTTTTTTCCCCACAGTTATGTTTTGATAGGAGAATTTGACTTGGGTAAATAGCAGTTGATTAGCAATGTTCTAAATTACACACACCCCCCTCCAAAAAAGGTAAGTCACATGGGTTGAAGATCGGCTGTGGGAGGAGCCCCACAGTTTGGCCTCAGTCACTGAGGCCCTGCGGTAACACTGACGTTATCAGTGGAGTGAGATGGCGCCATCATCTGGCGTGTGTGTGCATGGACGCTGACCGTCGTCCTTTCAACCCAGCTGTCTCTGCTCAGAGATCGCTGCAGGGCGACCCCTGGACGCCGCCGCTCCACACGCGGCAATAGCTGCCTGCCCCGCCAAAACCCACCCTGTCTTTTTCGTCCTCCCGCCCCCCCCCCTCTGGCCCCAGTGTGAGAAATGTTAGGTGCTGTGTGAAGGAGGGGTTCAGATTCCTCTTCTGTCCAGGAGAGGGCGCCATTTATCTGTGATCAGCTGCGTCTGTGTGTGCACGTCTATGTTTTTTCTTGTTTTGGCTGCTCATGTCCAAGTTGCATTTTCATATGATTTTTCAGGTTTTCTTTAGGGTTTTTTTTTTTTTCAATGCGTAAATGTTGCCTCACTTGCGCAACAGAATTAACCTTCTGCAATATATAAGGCATATTTTGGCTCTGCAGGCTACATTTTATTTAATAGTTAAATAATTTTGAGGGCGCTGTTTTTCATATGGAGACTGAAATACCGTAATCCTGTAGGCTACACACAGCATCCTAATGGGTGGATGCATCCAGAAAGAAGAGTAGAGAACCTGCACTTTTAAATGTGCATTAGTTCGCATCACAAAGTATAGATTCACCAAAACAGAGTTGCAAATGGGAAAAGCCTAATAAAATAACTTGGCTTTTAAGATTATATTTTTCCTATCGCAGTTGATACAGGAGAGTTGTGAGGTAGATTAATTCCATGTTCGCATCCCTGTTACCGTACGCTTTGCCTCCGTGCGGGTTTTGAGCAGGCGTAGCTACTTGTACTTAGTAATGGAAGCACTAATGCCGGTAAATACTAATGGAAATTATATCGGGAAAAAATAAAACTCGGATGAAAATGAGTTCAACCCTCCCACTCAAACGAGAAAAGTTTAATGACCGACCTTCTGAGGCAAGAAAGCGTTTAGATACAAAAAAATGCTTTATTAATTAAAATAGAACGAAGGACGCGCGTTTCGGCATATCTTCATCAGGTTAATTTGTGAAACAAGTATAGACACTGCTGACTCATATCATGTTGGAGAATCAATTAACACTTAATGTCAATTTAGCTGTAGTCTATCACAATAATGGTTACAACAGGAAAGGCCTTGTGATCATCAATCGTTAATGGAAAGGATGTTTGCCACCCGATCGGCACAGTCGAACGGGTCCGTGGGTAGAATGGGAATGCGTAGCTCGCAGAATGGGATCAGCCCGCTTGTATCTGTGGGCAAAGTGCCGACGTTCCGTACTCATAGTCCCCTGTTCCGGCCGGGCCCGTTTGGCCCGCCTCACAGGAGCTCCAGCGCCACGGACCTGCCCCTTCCCATCATCCTCCTCCTCGTCGCTTCCTCTCACAATCGATACCCCGAGACCGCATGCCAGCGCAGAGCGGGCAGAGAGCTTCAGACATAGACGTCAGTCTCCGCCTCCGCTGTGCTCTTCGATCCACGCAAAGCCCGCATTTCTACATATCACAACTTCAGTTTAAGGCGTGATAACTCACTGCATGGGAAAAATCCCGGTTTGAACTGAGCGGACGGTTATCGGTGGTGTCGAGCCGTTCGTGCTCCCTCCCGGAGTTCTGCTCTCTTGCGATCCTCTCATTCCCAAGCTCTCTTTTTATTTTGCTTTTGCCATGCTAAATTGTCGCTGTGTTTGACCGTGCGCGAGTTTCTCAGTCTTTGCGTGTCTTCTCTGTCTTGCGCTTGGCCATGTTGCCCAAACTGTGTGCGGAAAGCCCCTTGTGGTTCTGGGTGTGGTCATGGGTGTGGTCTGTGCAGTTTTACAGCAATATTGCATCTTCTTTTGACAGATGGGAATCTGGTATCTGTCTGTTATGGGTCAGGGGAGAGGGACCAATGTTATCTGCTCTCCTGCTCTAATTGTGTCACTGCTCTCATTTGAAATACTGGTTACAGCAGGCATATCATAAGGTTGTGATGAAAACATTGCATGATGAAAAATGTCGATCATAAATGTGATACTTTCTGATAATTTGTTAAAACTAATGGAAATGTACGGGAGTTACCATCATTTTTTTCTTTCATTTGGTTTCATAATGTTAAAAACTGGGCCCAGCATTGGTTGTGCGTTGGACACAAACAGAGGCATTGTTACCATCGCACGCCGAGTCCTGCAGAACCCTGCTCTATGTACACAAATATAAGGTTGCACATGCTCTCAGGAGCCTTCTGCCGGAGGTCAGAGTGACCTTCGGACGGTGTGTGTATCTGTGCATTTGTGTCTGTTAACTCCTCCTATGAAGAACCACCCAGGGAGAGCAGCGCAGTTCACCCTCTCACCAACACCGCCTCTAACCGCTGCACTACTAAGACCTCTAACCTCTCACCTTTGCACTCCCTCCTCCTCCCCTCCGCCCTCTCCCGACCGAGCAGCGAGGAGTGAAGCCCAAAAAGGTGCTGCATGCTTGTTAACCGTGGTGATCGTGTCTCCGACTGACCCAGCTGCATGGCAACGGGGTGTCAGCCATTACCGTCCCTTGTTGCACCCCCCCACCCAACACACATTGGCCTCATACCCTTGACCCCTCATCTCCTCCCAACGGATCTGTATCTGTGTGTGTGTGTGTGTGTGTGTGTGTGTTTGCGTGTGTGTTTGCGTGTGTGTGTGTGTGTCTGTGTGTGTGTGTTTGCGTGTGTGTGTGTGTGTGTGTGTGTGTGTGTTTGTGTGTGTGTGTGTGTGTGTTTGCGTGCGTGTCTGTGCCTGATTGTGTGCGTGCGTGCGTCCGCGCATACACACCAGTAAGGTTGAGAAGTGCACGGCCCCCAATTATCAGTCTGAAGTTCCGAAAATTTTTCATAATCAGAATACGAAGGGACATCTTCTAAGCAGATCATTTGGCCCCAGATCATTGTGCTACACAAAATTTGCGTCCGTTCATTTCCGCAGGGCGCCTCGGAAATACTATTTGTGCTCGAGCTAAGAGATCGAACAAGGAGGAATAGGCGTAGAATATATAAGTATGGTCTTAATAGAGAGGAGCCAACTCTGCAGGAGTGAGGTCACATGGGGAGGAGCGTCAGAGCAGTATCAGTATCAGTATCAGACATGAGAGCATCAGTAGAGCTTAGGCGCACTAACACCACTGAGGAATGCTTGCGCTGCATAAAGAAACGGTCACCTGGAGCCTGTTCGTGCTCCTGGGGAACTGCACAAAAAGGCACATTTAGAAAAAAAACCGTCAGGGCTATAGAATGACCTTGTGGTAGCTGTTGGCGTTGGCGCAACAAATCCAATCAATTTTATTTCCTGTGCAGTCTTTACGTTCCGATTGTGAGTGTGTGCGTAACGGCACACTGTTTCCAGAGGGTAATAAGAAAAGAAAGAGAGTGTGAGAGAGAGAGAGAGAGCGAGCAGTGAGGTTTTCTCATCCTCTGGCCCACAGCGAGTTTGCTGCGGCAGCATTGGAGGGGGGGCGAAAGGGAGCAGTGCGGGATTGTGTTTCTCCTCCGGGAGGGCGAGTGACGCCCCCCTCTGGGTCTCGCCGCAGCTTCCCCCCCGGTTCCCCTCGGAGCCCGGTTCTGCATCAGTCCGAAATACGCCCGCACCACGCCATCCCCCTCTTCCGCTGCTCTGCAAGGCTCAATCCAGGGCCGGCTACCATGGCGTGCCCCTTCTCCGGCTTCCTCAGCCATCTCTCCTGCCCTTCCAGCCCTCGGTGCCAGCGGGTGTGTGAGTCTGTGTGCGTCTGTGCGTCTGTGTGTGTGTGTGTGTGTGTGTGTGTGAGAGAGAGCAAGAGTGAGTCTGTGTCCGTCCGTTTGTGTGTGAGAGTCTGAACACATCCGTTTGTGTGTGTGTCCCCATCAGTTTGTCTCTCTGTGTGTGTGTGTGTGTGAGAGAGAGAGAGAGAGAGACTGTATGCGTCCATTTGTGTGTGTGTCTGCCTATGTTTCACCTGCTTCTTTCCTATTTCCAAGCTCATGTGTCCTCCTGCTTTGCTCTCTTGGCCGCATGGCTTCTGGTTGGCTCAGAATCCCGGCCTGTATCATTGGCTTCTATGTTTGTCAAATGGCGTATCTTCCATGGTAGTACAGCACCGTGCTGGCCATTCGTTTCCGTCTTTACTTTTGGGTGTTTTCTTTTTAAATTATAAAATTATTAAATGAATATACAATTTTTTTATTCAGTCTCAGACTGTGTGTAGCCTGGAATGGTTTTGGATTTCTGCCATTTATAGGCCTTGTTTCTAGTGGCTAGTTTTCATAGTAGTGCACAAGATTTGACCGACTGTCCAAAAACCTCCAACCACAGACACGGTAAGTATCCAAGTGATTGACACGACTGCATCAGAACCTTCCGGGCTGTCAGGGCACAGTCGTCTGGCCCGAATTAAGAATGCTCTTGGCTTCCTGTATCAGAGGAAATGGTCCTGCGCTCCTGTTTCTCAAGGTGAAATGATTTTGTTGAGAGCGGTCTGTGGTCGCCCGGTAATCCAGCTGGCTTTTAGATGCTGACGAAGAGGACCCGCAGCAGGAGAGGGAGGGAGGAGGAGGAAGAGGAAGAGGAGTATTATATTGTGAACGTGGGCGCCGGGAGGGACGACAGGAGAGATGAAGTTTCTGCTGAGCCCACTGTAGACAACTCCCAAGATAATGCATTACTGACTTACTGGCACACAGCGCAAAGCGCCTTTTAGGTTCTCCCTCCAGCAAACCGTCACCCTCATACCTAATGCACTGAGATTTAGAAACCAAATATTTAAAGAACATTATTACTTCACAATTGGCTACTTGATATCCATAATGCTCCGTAACAAGACTGTATATACTTAACATAATCATGTATATACTTTCACATGTTCAAAGAGAACTAAAATGAGTGTCAAGAACCAATGGATAGCAAATATTTTGTAAGTACTGCGGTAGTACAGACTTCATGTTGTGTGTTCATAGGACTGACTATCACTGTGGAGGATTTTCATAGCTCTTAGATCTCTAGCCCTGGTCCTCAAGTCATGGAAACGTCTTGAAACTGTTTCCTTCAAGAACAATCCGAACACCAAATCCAGAACAACGGCATTTTGACCACCACGCGCTTCTCCATTTCTTACAGTTTGAGTGTGGAGAGAGAGGGAAAGCCTGTTAAACCATGTTCAACTGGGTGAACCGTAGACCGTGGTCGATGCAGCCGAGCAGGAGAAGCGCTCTGGTCCCTCAGCGGTGTCTGACCGAGATCGTGAAAGTTACAGGAGGGGATGGCGACCGTGCACAGGCTCCGCCTCCCACGTCCCACACTGACTGTCGCTGAGTGGTGGACTCCATACCGCCACCGACACCGATGCGCGGTAGCTCCATGGAGACTGAAGTACCAGTGATGCGCGCTCTGGAAGCGAGGCTCCAGCCTGTACTGACGGCCGTCGGCCAGCTGCTGGTTCCCGTGTCGCCGTTGAAGGGTCAACCCTTCTGTTTTCTGCTTGTCGACATCTGGCCTCAGTGTGAGAGCGAGCCAAGGCTCACGGACAGCGCTGGACGCTCGCCCTCAAAAGCACCTGTAGTCATAACTTCATCAAATGCACTGAAATTTGTGACGGGTTTATGGTGAGTCCCGTTCATCATGGACACGAGCGAGCTTCACTCCACGTATCGGGGACAAGCCCTCATTCCCTGTGCGTGGAGATTCATAGCGCTGCATCTGTGTGGGGTTCACTCTGAACCTGGAGCCAATAGTTTCTTCGCTTTAACGCTGGAATCTTTCTTAGCTTTTGCTTTGTTGGTGGCAGAATATTTGGTGAGATGGTGGGAGTCCCGGTAAGGACACAAAGGAGCCAGCGCGGTTGCATCACCTGTTTTGCCGTTTATTGTTGCCGCTGCGAGAGACTCCCCACGGGTCCCGGCTGGGGACTGGCTGCCGGTTACCCCCGCTGGTGTCCGTTTCCATGCCAACTGCACCCCTTGCTATTAACATGCTTTAGCATTTATTCCTGTGAATGTAAGACGAGCGTTCTGTCCAGGTCTCGTCATTGTTCCGGCAGCGGTATCCCAGAGACTGGTGCTGGCTCAACCAAAATGTAACGTTTTCGCAATGTTTCTGAGGTACTGAAGGGGAAATGTGAAGTCTTTTGTAGGGTGCTTGCAAATGGCTGAATGGAGCTATGGGGGGGGGGGGGGGGGGTTGGACGGTGGTGAATCCATACTAATTTGGCTGTTAGGAATAGTGTATCCCAAGGGTGTCTTGATTCGCTAAAATATCTAGAAAAACTGCACACATCTTATGATGGGAAGCCGTTTTCAGTTTTTCTACATGGTCAATATATTCTATGTTGTTCCCTCATCTGCAAACGGCGTCAGTGGAGTTGCATTTATTGTGCATGGCATACTTTTCAATGTAAACTGAAAATGTTACCTCATGTGCCCGGTACTCAAATCTGTACAGAGTATATGTTGAATCGCATGACACGCTCACTTTAAACATGTCAGCACACTGCATTCTACACAAAACAAACAGGAAATGCTCATTTATTTTTGAAAAAGAACATTCATTTTAGGCTTCATTATACACTGAATTGGGTACAAGCGTGCCACTTTCTTTTAACAGGACGAAATGTGAGTAGATGTGAAGTACCGATTGGCAAATTACACCTTTATCCATGTCAGAGTAACCATTCTGCTAAATGGCATTAGTTTTTCTGAGCTTTCAGGGTGTGGCAGCCATGAAATAAGAACTGCTTGAGAGCATATGTGGGTTGTGGTGAGGCTAACAGCGCTGAGCGCAAACGGCATGTCCTCTCAGTGTGCAGTTGTGCAGGCTCGTTTTGGAGTGGGCCTACTTTTGAATAACCGCCAATATCCCCGCCTGACAGACTGCTCAAAAAGGTGTCGTGGAGTACACGCTGGTGTCCGGCGAGCCCCGCGAATCCCCGTGAACCCCCTTGCTTGGGGTTGATTGCGAATAAAGAAAAAGCTCACCAGTGTGCTGAAGATGAAATTGACTAACGCACTTCAATATGACATGTCAACGCGATGTCATAGGGGACAGTAACGGTTTGCTCGTCTAGAAAAACGTTATTTTTGGGGCGCAATTGCTCCATCGACGTGGGGCCGTTGATTCGGCTGCTATTATGATCCAGATAATTTCCCAAAGTGGCCATTGGGACTTTGTAATCCATAAAGTAATCTTTTTCAAATTAAAGCGTGCTGTGAGGGTATGATTTAAGGTGACCTTTGGGGGTTGTCTACCTCGCAATATTAACACACAATCATGTTGCTTTTATATTGATCCTTGTCCCATCCGGTATTGACATTTTGAAAGGAAATGGTTTTCATGCTTTATATTTCTCTTTATAGTGGCTGTGTTGCCTTCGGTGGATGTTGTTCACTGTAAAACCGTCAGGGACAGGTCCAGCTGGCATGTAGCCTTGTGCCGGTTGATGATTAATTCTGTCAGGAGTCAGGGCTGTATAAGCATGGTCTTAGCAGCACATGCAACACAAGGTCTTCAGCTCTCTAAAGTGTTCTTATTTCCCCACCCTGATAGAAAACACGTTTATATTAAACAGCTTTTGTGAAAGAGAAAATACGCATCAGGAATGATTTGTCAGTCAAAGCAGATTAGCCGCAAATGCAACACTTTTTAGAGGATATCTGATTTAGTTACATGTAAAGGACCGAAGCACAGGCTCCATTAGGGGCAGTGGCTAGTGAGGGCTGTTTAATAGCGGTTGGGGAGTCTGATTGCCGGTAACCATCAAGCTCACCCACTGGACAGGGCTAGCCATCTCAGGCCCCACCTACCCAGGTCCTGTCCTCCAAGGCTCTGCCTACCCAGGCACCGCCCTCCAAGGCCCCGCCTACCCAAGCTCCACCTAACCAGGCTCAGTTCTCCCAGGCCCCGCCTACCCAGGACCCGTTCTCCCAGGCTCCGCCTACCCAGGCCCTGTTCTCATAGGCTCCACCTACCCAGGCCCTGTTCTCCCAGGCTCCGCCTACCCAGGCCCTTCTACCCAGGCCCTGTTCTCCCAAACTCCGCCTACCCAGGCCCCGCCTACCCAGACCCCGTTCTCCCAGGCTCCGCCTACCCAGACCCTGTTCTCCCAGGCTCCGCCTACCCAGGCCCCGTTCTCCCAGGCTCCGCCTACCCAGGCCCCGTTCTCCCAGGCCCCGCCTACCCAGGCCCCGTTCTCCCAGGCCCCGTTCTCCCAGGCTCCGCCTACCCAGGCCCCGTTCTTCCAGGTTCCACCTACCCAGGCCCCGCCTACCCATGCTCCGTTCTCCCAGGCCCCGCCTACCCAGGCTTCGTTCTCCCAGGCCCCGCCTACCCAGGCTTCGTTTTCCCAGGCCCCGCCTACCCAGGCTCCGTTCTCCCAGGCTCCGCCTACCCAAGCTCCGTTCTTCCAGGCCTCGCCCTCCCCCAGGCCCCAGTGGCCTCGGAGACCAGATTGCTCTCCGGCTGAGCGGCAACCCGCCACGCTAACGCTGCTTAAGCAGTAATGCTATCCTCCCCTCCCCTCCCCGGCCCCCCCCGCCTGGCCTCGTCCGCAGGGACCCGCGAGCAGACTAACGCTGCTCAATTTTTAAAAAGGAAGGATTTTACGCCTCCTGCTCAGGAACACTGGACGCGTGGGCCGTAATTGATACCCTTTTCTGCCTCCTGCTCTCTCTCTTTATTTATTTATTTTAGTTTTGTATCACGCCAGCCCCTCAGCGACGCAGGAGGATGCGAGGAGCACGGTGGGCGCCGGGCGGCCTCTTTCGGCGCTCCTGCTGTGTGTTTGGTCTGCCTCAGCAGGACTCGCCTTTCACAGCGTTGATTAATCCCTTTTTTTCACCCCCTCGCTGCCAGCCGCTCTAATATATGTGGCATTTGTTGGCCTGAAAGCACCGCGGCCCCTGCACTTCGAGCCAGTGCTTTAGACCTCGCCCTCCCCGCACTGTCGTTCTTAGCACAGATGTTGTCATTAAGCACAGCCTGCCGCTATCCTGATGCGTCTCTCATTAGCAGGCCGTATGTCCCGGCCGACAGGGTGTGTCAAAACGGAAGAGGATAATCGCGTAAGGGAGTAATGGCCGCCCTGCACAGCCTGTCCACGAATGAGGAGAAGAACGGTGCATGCGCACGCCCACACGCACTTCCAAACAGGCGTGCAAACGGTCAGGCCCTCGCGCGCATACGGACATGCGTGTGTACGCGGCTGAGGGTCTTAGCCCCATTGTTTTTGAATGGGCCTGGCGAGCCATTCTAATTAGCCACACACAAAAAAATATATCTGGGGAGCGTTGCTAGGAGACAAAGGAGACTTTCATCAATCCTAGCCCCCCCCCCTCCTCTCCCAAAAGCTACGGCGTGAATCAACCGCTGGTGCAATCCTCTCTCCCTGTCTCTCTTTTTATCCCCCCCTCCCTCTCTCTTTCTCTCTCCCGCTCCTCATCTCTCTTTTTCTCCCCCCCTCCCCTATCTCTTTCTATCCCCCTCTCCCTCTCTCCCCCTGTCTGGAGCAAGGAGGGGAGGGCGGGAGTGTAAGGGTAGAAAAAAAATCCTCAGAGAGCAGTGATGTAATGGGCCAGCAGGGCGGAGGTTGGCGAATCACAGGCAGGGAGAGGGAGAGGGAGAGGGAGACGGGGGAGCAAGCGAGCGAGAGAGAGAGAAAGAGAGAGAGGGTGCTTCCTTGCGTGAGCAGGTACAGGGACTGGGGCCTGCAGATAGACGGGTAAAGATGGCAGCGTTCTAATTTGAGAGAAGGAGAGGACGGACGTGAAGCTAGCGCCGGCAGGAAGGCTCCGGAACACGCCAGCCATTTGCAAGCAGATCCGCTATCGGCCGAGCAGCCCAGGCTTTGCGATACCGAAGCCGTAGCCTGCCCAGCCTGCATTGTCTGAGGGATTTGATTTTTCCTCCTCCTCCTCCATCTCTCTCTCTCTCTCCGAATGTGATTGTGACTGAAGGTCTCTCTGTTTTGCTCCTGTTTGTCTTCTTTTCCTCTCGCAAATATGATGAGACAGACGCCCGCGACCAGGAAGGTACCGAAACCCATCTCATACGTATTCACTGTGGGATGTTTGTCATCCATTATTGTTTTTTTAAAATCCCCTCCCCAGTCTCCTGTTCCCACTTGTATGAGGGCTTTGGTTCAGAACAGCGTTTAATCCACAGCACTGCTGTTTCATTCGGGTGCCTGCATTGCCTGTTGTTTTGACACGATGGTGTGTGTTGGATGTTGTCATCTCCAGATTTTGATTTGGGGTTGTTTTGGAACACGGTGGGGGTCGATTAAGGGGTCTTTTTTCACGAGTAGCCATCTGTCACGGTCTGTTTTTTTTGTTTTTGACTTTTTAAATTAATTTTTCGTTTTGTACGTGGTACATTTGCATTTTGTGTCATCCCTGATTTGCTAATGTCATAGAGTTGAGCCATAGAGTCACGTGTCATTTACACTGGCATGAACTGTTGTGCTGTTCTGTGTTGTCGAAGCATATTTTCTTCACAATGTACTGTGGTTTACGATGTCAGTTTGTCATTTTGACGAGCTTTCCTTTTGGTGTGATCAAAAAGTCATTTTGATTTCAGAAAGTACTGACAGCTCAAAGCATTGGTCATGTGCGCTTCTTGTGGATGGTGTCCTTATACACAATTAAAGCCTTCAGCTCACATTAAAAACAGATATATATATATCTTTATGTATTTAAAGCTATTTATTTAGGCTTAGGTTCAGATTGTTAATGTTCTGCCCAGTGCTAGCCATTAGCCTCTCATTTAGCGCTAGCGTATCAAGCTAATTTCATCTGAAGAGTATGGTGGTAATCCACCAACACTGTGCTCAATGCACCCAGTTGGAACAAAAAATGTGTGTTAAACATTTCCAAACGCATGTCATTATCCTTGCTCGATGGATATACGAAGTGGGAGAGTTTAAAAACTGCGGCCATCGTCAAGTTAATGTCAGAAGAGCACATTTCAGCCAGTCCAAGGCGTAACTTGTAACTTGCTGGCGTTCTATCATGTTATCAATTTCCAGTTCGGTTAACACAAAACATCAATTGTGACTGTGTTAAAACAGGCCTCTTTTTGTGAACCTACCTGTTAACATATTTTGTAAAGAAAATGCGGACTATAAGGAGTTAAAAAATATATATTATTTTAAAAGAAACTAAAGGACCTAAGGTTTTTAAGATCACCTCTTCTTGGGACCTGTCTATATTTAGTTATGAAATATCACCCAATTAAGTTATGAGACATTCCTTTTAAGATTGTCTTAAGTGTCCGTTTGACAGCAGTGATTACCAATCAGTGTGGCTAAGTGCTAAGGGAACAGGACAGTTGGATACTGGGTTGATCTCTTTCCCTGTCTACCCCCTGAAATACTAACTTTCAGCCGTGCGAAGCATCCATCAGGATGAATGGACAACGTTACGTAACGTATCACGTTACGTTTGTTGTGAGCGTTATTAGCGCGAGTATTTAATCCAATTATCTGAAATATCAGCACTGCTGTGATTCGCCCATAGAGGCGATTGAAGAAAAGCACTCGTGTGCGGTTTACTCCTGTGATACATGCTCATATATTGTGTCATTGCTTTTGTTCTTGGTTCCCATCTGGACTTCTGAAAACCCCTGTGGCCTTGCAGCTCCTATTTCAAAGTTTATAGGGCATAATATAATTACCGTGAAATGGCCTCCGGTACAGCTCTCTGTACGACGCAACGTCCGACCGTGATTGGATTATTCATCGTGCTCTGACAGTTTTAATGGTCGTTGAATTTTACTGATGAGATTCAGAGATATTTCACACTTTGGCACTTTTCGGGGGTTGCCGCTGTTTTTGTTATGCAAGAGTGCCTCTTCCTGCGATCGAAACAATGGAGCAATTAGGAGGCGCTGGTACGACTCGTGCAGGGTTCTCACATAACATCAGTCAGAGGCGGGGCCTTACGGGGCCATCGGAGAACAGTGGGCAGCTCTGTGAGCTCCGGTCAGCTGTTTGTCCAGAGACGGCAGCAGTGACCAGATGGGCGAGGGCACTAACCACAGAAGAAGACGTCACTTCTGCATGTTCATCTGTTGGTGAATCACTTGAGCGCAATCCATTACCGTTTCCTCGAAGCCCTGAGAATGCTGAGGGCTTTTAGGGTCTGTAAGGATTAAAGAAGCATCCAAGTCATTCTTAGACCGTGCAAAAGAAGTTAGAGGAGTTGTCATTATTGGACAGTCCACCAAGACTTTTTGAACACTGAGGAGAATGCATGTTTTAGAAAGCAAAAACGAACAGCAGGTTTTTTTCTTTTTATTATCGATCCTTTATTTAGCCAGGAGATCTCTTGAGGTTGAGAACCTCTTTTTCAGGAGACCTGACAATAAAGCCGTATTACATTTCAGCTTGCACTGCTGCTTCAGGCTAAACACAATACATAAAACACCATTCAGACAGAATAATGCATGTAGGCTAAAGTTATCACCAAGGGTTTGTCCTAAAAGCAAAGAGCTGATTTGTTCTGTGCAGTATCCATATTGCCATTAGAGAGGGAGCTCACGTGACCAATGCTTTCAGAAAAGGTACTGTGGTAGACAGAGACAGCCATGGGAGGCCTCAGTAACTCTACGGTGCAGTTCCCGCGAGGGGCTTGTCTTTCCGCCATGGGCGGGAGAAGCCCGGCTCGCACGATTAACCCTGACCATGTTTGTTTCTGTTCTTCTCCCTGTCAAACGCCCTCCCTGCTACGCCCCAACCGCCGCACCCCGTCTGTCTGTCTGTCCGTTCGTCTGTCCGTCCGGTTGTCTGTGTGTCTGATCCTTGCTTACGTGCCTTTCTCCTCTCCAACAACCCTCCTACTCTCCTCCAGACCCCAGCCCGGCGCACCAAGGTGAGCATGGGGTGGCTTTTCACTTAAGGGGGGGTTACGAGAGGCGACTTTTTAGGGAAGGGGGATGAATATGGCCATAGACATCGAGAGGACATCTCTCGCCCGTTCTTTGGCGTTGAGTGCTTCTCACTGTAAACTGATGCTTTCATCAGCATTGAGAAGGCTGGTGAGATGGTCATACTCAGCTTCACATTGTGTATTTTATGACTTGTTGGTCCATTCTGCTTAATCCACATAATCAGGATCCAGAAACTATTTGGGTACTGTATATTGAAGCATGCTAAAACAATATGTGCCGGCTGTATGTAATATTGCATGATGTTTCTTGTGCACTATATATATAGTTTGTGGTTAACACGACATGATCAGCTGTCTACAAATAGTGTAGCGATTGACATGACCATAGAAACAATTACTGACTGCATGTAATAGTGCCTTCTCTCTGTCTTCACTGAAACATAATTTTTTTATTGACTTTATAAGTTTCAGAGAAAGATTATATATGATTTGCATATCGTGAACCTACCCAGCCCCTATTCCCTTTGATGAGGATCCCACAAACCGATGAAATCCCTCTTCTGATTATGTGTATTTAATGGGAGGGGCTTGTGGAGGAAGGAACACATTGGTTAAAAGGTTTTACGGTTTTAGCGGACACGTGCAATCGCAGGGAAAGCCAGCAGCGTTTGCGTTACCTGCTCTTTATCACACTTGACAGTGGAACAGCTATTCTCCATCCCACCTGCCACGCTCCATCTCCCTCCATGCCTTAGTAAGTGATTTCTCACTAAATCCCAATGACACATCCGGTCAATGTAGCTTTTTGGAGGTGTGTCCCATCCCTCTGGTAATGGCCTCAATCTCAAGAGCTTTCTGCACAGGGTGGAATTTATGGCATTGGGCACTGCTTATTCCTGTGGGTGTGTTTTATGCACAGAGGGTGGGGTTTATTTGCAGTGGGTGGAGTTAAGTCACATGGTGCAGGGTATTGGTTTCTTTTGACTTCAATCAAATATCAGTGGTGACGGGTGCAACAAAATATGTGGTTATGGTGGGGTGTCTCATCACATCCTTCCTTTGGGTTAGCCAATAAAATATTTCAGCTTCCTCCCTTTAAAATGTCTTGTTTTCTTTATTTTTTATGAATTTTTATGTAGAAATATGCATCAATCTGTCCATCTTGGAGCTCGAGGGTTCATTGCAATGATGAATAATTTAGTTTTTTTTAAATTAAGGTTAACTTTCCTTGCAAGAGACAAGCATATCTCGAGTCAGTTGTAGCGTCTTGACACGGTATTTTATACAAGCCGTGCAGAAGTAAGGAATATGAGATATTGAGGTTGGCGTACAGCTGGCAGTCTCTCCCCGTGCCTGTGCAGGCGAGTAACCCTGTGTCCTCTCCGCAGCCCACCCGGCCCTCCGGCAGCGTCGCGTCCAAGGCGGGCCCCCCGGGGTCGGCCTCCGCCTCGGCGGGCGAGATGAGCAGCAGCGAGCCCAGCACGCCGGCCCAGACCCCGCTGGCCGCGCCCGTCATCCCCACGCCGGGCGGCAGCCTGGTGTCCCCCGGAGCCCCGCCTCCTCCCACCCCCAGCAAGGTAAGCCCCGCCTCCTCTGTGTGGGAGGCGTCACTCCCGGCCTCGTCTGTGCATTGTATAAAAGGCGTAGCTCAACGTAGCAGTAGCATAATGTGGAGCTGTTTATTTCAGTGTTCAATTTAGTCTCAAGACTGATTGTATACTCATCCTAAAATAATAATAATAATTTTTTCTGTTTTCTCTACCATATAAACATGAGTTATTTGGTTTCGTGTATATTTGATCATACTGTTATGTTGTACTTATGTTGAGAAACTCATTTATGACCAAATTGGTATTGATTAATCAGGAAGAATGGCATATCTTAAAAGGGTATCTGTATTCTAACCAAACCACCTGAGTTCAGGTTTATTAAGGCAGTGGTATTATGGATTTGAAGCATCGCTTTCGTGGTGTCATTGCACATTGGCAGCAGTCTGGCTTTTCCTCAGTGTGTCTGTCCGGTCGGACGATGACCGGTTCACTCATTTCTCATCTCTAGGGTGAGAGTGCCGGTGCAAAGCAGGTACGGTGAGTGGCTGCATGCGGGCCTGCATTTGGGGTGCTGATTTAGACTAACGGTCAGGGCGGCGCGTGTCTGATTTTCTCCGCCAATCGCAACAAAGGGGAATCGGAAACCGAGGCTGGCTTTTGGAGCACGGTGTTGGCAGCGTTTTCCTCTGCTGTCGGTCTCAAAGGGAGAGCCTCTCTCTCTCTCTCTCTCTCTCTCTCTCTCTCAATCTCTCTCTCTCTCTCTCTCTCTCTCTCTCTCTCACTGCTAAATAAAGCTGCGATGATGCGAGGTGTCGCTATGCTCACTCACTCTGCAGAGGTGGCATGTGGAGGTCTGCTCCTATCAAGGGCTCTAATGAAGGAGGAGATCTGTGTGTGTGTGTGTGTGCGTGCCTGTTTGTGCTGGAGAGGTGTGTGTGTGTGACACGGTCTTACAGTATTTACATCTCTCCCTTTGTCTTCATCTCACGTTCCTTCTCTCTCTCGCTCGCCCTCTCCACCTGTCCCTTCTCGCACCTTCTCTCTCATTCTCACCCTTTCCCTCTCTTCCTCTCTCGCCTGTTCTCCCTCTCTCGCTCTCACTCTGTCTCTCTCCCTCTCTTGTCCTCTCTCTCCCTCTCTTTCTACCTCTCTATCTGTCTCTGTCTCTCCTCGCTCTCTCTCTCTAATTCAAATTCACACATGCTTTAATTGGCATGACAAGATTCATCCTACGTTGCCAAAGCACGGAAAATAACATGTGAAATTGAACACACGGACACGGATCTAGACATACAGTGTACAGACAAATATACTGACTGGTTGTCCCCCTCCCTCCCTCCCTCCCTCCCTCCCTCTCTCCATCCCCAGGAGGAGGAGGCTCTTCGGGCGCAGGTGAAGGACCTGGATGAGAAGCTGGAGACGCTGAGGATGAAGAGGAACGAGGACAAGGCCAAGCTGAAGGAGCTGGAGAAGTACAAGATCCAGCTGGAGCAGCTGCAGGAGTGGAAGAGCAAGATGCAGGAGCAGCAGGCCGAGCTGCAGAAGCAGCTGAAGGAGGCTAAGAAGGTAGCGTCGCATCCCATATAGATCCGTACCGTCCCGTATATCCCTCCGCCGCACCATCCCATATCACACCACACCATCCCACATCTTTATGTATCCCTCCACACTGTCCCATATCATCCCACACCATCTCAAACCATCCCACAACTTTCTGTATCCCTCCACACCGTTCCATATCATCCCACACCATCTCAAACCACCTCACAACTTTCTGTATCCCTCCACACTGTCCCATATCACCCCACGCCATCTCAAACCATCCCACAGCTTTCTGTATCTCTCCACACCGTTCCATATCATCCCACACCATCTCAAACCATCCCACAGCTTTCTGTATCCCTCTACACTGTCCCATATCACCCCACACCATCCCACAGCTTTCTGTATCTCTCCACACCGTCCTATATCATCCCATATCACACCACACCATCCCACAGCTTTCTGTATCCCTCCATATGGTCCTATAATGCCCTACGCTGTCCCGTATCACGCAGAATCCCATATCATCCCACAACTTCCCACATTTACGCAATTTAGCATTGTTACAAGTCAAAAACAAGAGGCTAGGTTAGCCAAGGCTAATATCCAACCATTGTCCCCTCTTAAGCTTTTTTTTAATCGTCCCACATCGTCCCATGTCTCCCCAAATCTCCCCGTCACCCCACTTCTGAAGGGTGTACCCCCACAGAGCAGTGTGCAGTGAGCCCACGGTTATTTGCCACTTTCCCCCCCGCTCCAGTGCTGTGATATGTGGTCGTAACCGTTTTTTATGAGCATTTCTTGGGAGTAAGGCTGTAACTTAATTTTGTTTTGACAAGGGCGAGTGATTTATACAATATGAGACTTTCTACAGTGGCTTTTAAAGCGTATTTTTACGTTTTCCTTTAAGCGTGGTTTTCTTGTAATGAAGAAAGATAGCTTTGTGTACTATTGTTCACTCCTTCTAGCATTTGTGTTAATAATTTAGAACAACCGTGTCTTTTAAAGCTGATACATTATTGATGACTGAGGGGGAAAAAAAGGTTTGATAGCTTACTTGTTGCTTTATAGCTTCTGCATTGTAGGCTGGTCCACACAATGTGATTACTTTAAAACGTGAATGTCAGACGACATTCTCAGTTACACTTTTAAAGCATCAGAAATGGATTTTGGCTGTCATGCGTGTCAGGAAAGGCGAGCCGACGTGTGAAAATGCGGCTGACAGGCCGACCTTAAGCGCCCCTCTCTCCCAGTGTGATCAGAACGGACACGCTACCGAGCGCCTACTTTCGCGTCACCTGACAGCTGTTCAGCCCAATATCATTGGTTTCTCCGCCTCTTTCAGCTTGGTTAGCCTGCCCCTGCTGTGCGTGGCGAGTGGTGACTTCGGCAGTCTTTACACTTTGCCTGGCATCGCGGCCTCTCCACCCTCCCTGCACGCTGCAAGACGCAGAGTGATGGCTTTACCCAGCAGCCTCCAGCTCCATCTGAACAGTCCCGACTCCCGGGAGCGCACACTGACTGATTGATCGATATAGTTTATTGATCCCCAGTGGGAAATTTACGTTGTCACCAGCAGCAAAACGCATAAACATAATTCACACAGAGACATAAAAATAAGGCGCAGGCACTCACACATTAATGTTCAGTACGGGTAATGACTCACAATACATACAGTGTACAGGTCTTTCAAAATTTCTAATTTTTTACACACACACACACACACACACACACACACACACTATTATCATCATGGTGCATTATGAAAGTGCGCCAGTGACCTCCTCACCATAGGCCAGCGCTGATTGTAAGGAGCTAAGTGCTAACCGTTAAACTGAGAGGTGTCTTAGTACTGAGCCACTAGCATAGTGCTGCTGTTCAAGGGAAAGTCTCAGGGGAGGAATATGGAGCTGTTCCAGCCTCGGGGTGTATGAGATGGGGCACATTGTTCCATCTTCCCTCCCGTTTACAGCTGAATGGAGTCATAAAAGGTGGTGTTTTAGTGGACTGTGAGGGCTAAACACTGGGGTGGAACAATCGCCAGCAGATGCTCTGTCTATCCAGAGCCTTGATAGAGCAGCAGGGCTTTGTGAACTTGTCCACTGGAATTAATCTAGCCGACTTCCAGAGGGGAGTGCACGTCGAGGGCAGATCCATCAGCGCTCTCGTTTCTTTACCGTCTCCGACAAGTCTTGTCTTTTCTGATTACGGCCTGTCACATAAAGCTGCAGTAACGATGTGAATTCTGACCCGCAACCTCCCCAACACAGGATGCCAAGGAGGCCCTCGAGGCCAAGGACCGCTACATGGAGGAAATGGCGGACACGGCGGACGCCATCGAGATGGCCACGCTGGACAAGGAGATGGCGGAAGAGAGGGCGGAGTCTATGCAGCAGGAAATCGAGTCGATGAGGGAGAAGGTGGAAGAGCTGACCATGGACCTGGAGATCCTGAAGCACGAGATTGAGGAGAAAGGTGGGCGTGCCAAATCATCCTCATTTTAAATTGGCATATAAGGTATCGTGTTGTTGGTAGTCTTTGTAAGTCTTTGTAAACCGATAAAGGAGATGGTCTTTCACAGTTATGGTCGTACAGGTTAACAGCTGATCCTTTCGTGTCCCCTGTTGCGTCTCAGTTGCGTGGGCCCCCTTTATTTTCTCTGACTGTCCCCCCAAAAAGGCTGCCTGAGCTCTCGTATACATTTCTGATAAGTGGATTTACTGCCATCAATGTGGTTGACCATTCTGACCATTCAGTTTGCTCTACAATTCAATGTAGACACACTTTGGAAGGTGGTGAACTGTTTTCTGGTGCTGGTGCTAAGCTGTTGGTGTTGTGCTGTTCTTTTCTGACAGACTACCTGCTGAGCTTGTATTTTATGATACACTTTTCCCTGGCATTTTTCTCACACTGCAGAATACCACAGAGCACATTCCCTTGAGGAATCTGGGCCTTGTATACAGAACTGTAATTCCGTTTGCAGTCTTAAAGACAGCTCTGTGTAAACCTCTTAAGTTACATGTTGCGCCAATTAATTCAGCAAGCATGTGTTATACTGGGAGGCATACATCATGCAACAGTAAGTTTCTATCAACAAATAAATCCTAAATGGAATTTGATTCCCAAATAACTCAAATAATGTATATTTGAAGCATACAGTAGTATTATACAAAGGTTTGCAGACGTGTGAATGTACATTTAATCGGGGGACTTTCTGTGCGTTTCTGCTCTTGTGACCACGCCCCCTCCACTTGACGCCCCCTCAGGTTCGGACGGAGCTGCCTCCAGTTACCATGTGAGGCAGCTGGAGGAGCAGAACGGGCGGCTGAAAGACGCCCTGGTCAGGTCAGTGTGCATCTGGCTCTCTCCCTCAATACGTCAGACCCTAAAGCCACCATAGATAGGCTTGTGCGGCAATTGAGTCTCAAAGAGTTTTAAGTGAGACTGTGTCGAGACCACAGGCTGAACGGGCTCAGTACTTAATTTTAACTGAGATACCACAGGGACACGAGCTGAAATGTCTCAGATGTGTAGGGCTGCCCCCGACCGAATATTTGCTTAGTCGACCTGTAGCCGTCAGACTAACCGTCGCACATTTGTGATATTAATTAAATTATTTAAATATGTGTTTTTGAACATCAGAAAATGGTTTGACTTCCATCTGATCTATAGTAAATTGACTATATTCCAGAGAAATACAACACCCGTCATTATGAGCATTTAAAATATCAATTATAGCTACAAGCACAGGCTGCGATTTGCTGGCCTGCGCTGCCTATTAACGGCATCGGTTCGCTTATGGCCAGCGCTGTAGGCTATTAACGGCATAGAAAAAGCGGTAAATGAATGTGTCGGAACAACAAGCCATGAGACATTTAACATTGTTATTTTTATTTCCACTCTTTATAACAACACACAACTTAAAAATAGTGAATAACTAAATAAAAAAGCAGCCTTTTGCTCGGTGATATGAAAGAGAAAAATAAATGTAGCTAATTTAGCAACTTCACGGTTATCAAAACTAGATGGGAAAAAAAAAAAACAATCTTTTATTTTCTTTTTAAAATGCAAATAAATAGGCTATAAATTATATAAACAAACAAATAAATATAAAACACAGCAAACTGAAACACTTAAAAGAGAAATATCAACAACAGGCCAAACGAAAGATTCATTATAATCTATATTAGCAACATAAAAGTGTGTTTTAGCCTACTTGTGACCAGCGAACCTCGTCACATTAGGCCTACTCACTGTTTTTCCTCCAATCACAATCTTCTCAAATTATGCGTGAGGAACAGGAGTTTGTTGATGTTGCTTTGTTTGTTGATGTGGGGAAGTAAGCTCTGCGTTTTCTGACAATGAAGCCGGCCTTTGAGAAGATGCTCTGAATGATAGGCAAATTGTTGCTTTTTTGGGGTCATCCTTTAGATGTTCAAAATACTCGCGTGCTTTTGATTTTCTCTCAGACATTCTATACAACTGATCTATTCCTTAATTAATAGACACCAGTTGTTCGTTACAAGGCGCACGTCTGGAATGAATAGTTCCACTCTCGTGTTTTTTCACACTGCGACGATTCGACAAATAAAAAAATAAAGTTTTTTTGATCAACTAATGGTTTAGTCGACTATTTGGGGGCAGCCCTACAGATGTGCATTTTAACTCGGACATAGCCTGAAAAGTCTCTGTTGTTATTGAGACTGCACTGAGACACCGGTCAAAAGGTTTAAGTGGCAGGCTATAACTGAGACAGCACTGAGACACAGGCAGAAAGGTCTTAGCGGCAGACTAAAACTGAGACTGCTCTGAGACACCAGCTGAAAGATTTAAGTGGCAGACTTTAACTGAGACAGAACTGAGACACCAGCTGAAAGGTTTAAGTGGCAGGCTTAAACTGAGACAGTACTGAGACGTATTCAGGAAGGTCTTAGTGGCAGGCTTAAACTGAGACTGCACTGAGACACCAGCTAAAAGGCTGAAGTGGCACACTTTAACTGAGACAGCACAGAGACACAGGCAGGAAGGTCTTAGCAGCAGGCTTGAACTGAGACTGCGCTGAGACACCAGGTGAAAGGCTTTAACTTAGTATCTCCCTCTGTGGGCAGGATGCGCGACCTTTCGGCCTCTGAGAAGCAGGAGCATTTGAAGCTGCAGAAGCAGATGGAGAAGAAGAACACAGAGCTGGAGACCCTGAGGCTGCAGAAGGAGAATCTCATGGAGGAGATGCATCTGGCTGAGAAGACCATCGATGAGCTCAAAGAGCAGGTCAGTCGCCAGGCAGTCTCACTTGCTACATCCCCAAGAACCACACTGAACTCCTCCCACAGAACCGCCTGAATATCACCACCACACAGAACCACACTGTACCTGACTATCTCCAGCTCCCAGAGAACCACACTGTACCTGACTATGTCCAGTTCCCACAGAACCACACTGTACCTGACTATCTCCAGCTCCCAGAGAACCACACTGTACCTGACTATCTCCAGCTCCCAGAGAACCACACTGTACCTGACTATCTCCAGCTCCCAGAGAACCACACTGTACCTGACTATCTCCAGCTCCCACTGAACCACACTGTCCCTGACTATCTCCAGCTCCCAGAGAACCACACTGTACCTGACTATCTCCAGCTCCCACAGAACCACACTGTACCTGACTATCTCCAGCTCCCACAGAACCACACTGTACCTGACTATCTCCAGCTCCCAGAGAACCACACTGTACCTGACTATGTCCAATTCCCACAGAACTACACTGTAGCTGACTATCTCCAGCTCCCAGAGAACCACACTGTACCTGACTATGTCCAGTTCCCACGGAACTACACTGTACCTGACTATCTCCAGCTCCCAGAGAACCACACTGTACCTGACTATCTCCAGCTCCCACAGAACCACACTGTACCTGACTATCTCCAGCTCCCAGAGAACCACACTGTACCTGACTATCTCCAGCTCCCACAGAACCACACTGTCCCTGACTATCTCCAGCTTCCAGAGAACCACACTGTACCTGACTATCTCCAGCTCCCAGAGAACCACACTGTACCTGACTATGTCCAATTCCCACAGAACTACACTGTAGCTGACTATCTCCAGCTCCCACAGAACCACACTGTAGCTGACTATCTCCAGCTCCCAAAGAACCCCACTGTACCTGACTATCTCCAGCTCCCAGAGAACCACACTGTGCCTGACTATCTCCAGCTCCCACAGAACTACACTGTAGCTGACTATCTCCAGCTCCCACAGAACCACACTGTGCCTGACTATCTCCAGCTCCCAGAGAACCACACTGTGTGCAGTGATCATATTTCAGTTCAGTTCTCTCCAGGTCAGTGATGGAATCAGAGCCCCCTGGGGATGATGATCATGTGTTCTATGATGCACAAATGAGGCTGAGGTGGAATTTGGGTTATTTAGCTTTTTCCAGGACACCTGGTTCTTCTAGCATGTGTCTTATATTTTAGGCAGTGACAAGCCTTGTACCAGCGCATCCTCGCCATTGTAACATGTTGTATGCAGTGGACACCCATCGCCAATCCAGATTTTACCATCTGTTCATATCCTATAACCTACTGTCAGCAATGATGAAACAGTTAGTACAATGTTCTGTGCCAGGGTCTTCTAGCCTCCAGTAATATTGAAGCTACACCAGGCAGGAACAGGCATACACACAGGGGCTCAGGTGCTGAAAACAAAAAAGGTGCTCTGGAAAGATTCTGTCCACCAAAGCAAATACTCGGCACACATTTGACCTGCCATAATTAAACATTTGGTCAATGCAACCTTGAAGCACTTTGCTTTGTAGAGGCAGAGCCGTGCCGTATCGGTTGGAAAGAGAATCCCAAGGGTTTAGTCACAGGTACAAGTATGAGTCTGTAAAGGGGACGACAGTCTTAGCTAGTCTTTAAGCGTATTAAAGCCAGCATGCATGTAGGTTCATTTTCTGTCTGTCCACTTAATCCTCCTCTGATCTTATTAGCGGATCACAAAGTGGATAAACCCAGTGTGTTTTTATATGCGAGATGCGAACCTGCCCAATGCGCTGTGCTCACTAGCACGGTTATACGTGCACTTCATGAGTTTGAAGAAGGTACGGTGGGCAAAGACTTCACAGAGACGTCGTCCGGACTCTTTCAGCGTGGTCAGAGATGGCCCGTCGCTGAAACCGTTTGGCCTCCTTACTTTTTCATTTACTTGCGCTGCTATTATACTTTGGCCACCCGAGGTCATACCGTCATCTTTGCCTTTCTTTCTTCCATCTCTGTTCTCTTATTCTTTTCTCTCCTCTCCAAATTAACTTTGGCCAATTTCCAAATGCGTTTTTTACATTATAGACATTTAGCAGACGCTCTTATCCAGAGCGACGTACATAGTGCATTTCCAAACTAGTAACAAGTGCGTTAAAACAATCCTAAAAAGGCAAACATGAATCTAAGCACTAGGCGCAGTCAGTATGATTGGGGATTTTTTAAAATTTATTTATTAATATTTTTGGGGGGGGGGGGAAACTACACGATTCTGATAACAATAGTCACAAGGAGGTAGGGAGGGGTGGAGAGAGGTACAGCTTGAAGAGGTGAGTCTTCAATCTGCACTTGAAAGCGGTCAGACTTTCTGCTGTTCTGACCTCCACGGGGAGCTCATTCCACCACCGTGGGGCCAGGACAGACAGACGTCGAGACCGGGTGCTAGTATGAAGAGGGGGGGGGTACCAGTTGTCCTGAGGAGGCGGAACGCAGAGATCTGGCAGGTGTGTAGGGTCTGATGAGCTTTTGGAGGTATGGGGGGGCAGATCCTCGGACTGCCTGGAAGGCGAGCACCAATGTTTTGAATTTGATGCGAGCCATCACCGGTAGCCAGTGGAGGTCAATGAGCAGGGGGGTGACATGGGAGTGTCGGGGGAGGTTGAAGACCAGGCGCGCTGCTGCATTCTGGATTTTCTTCTGGTTTTCTTCTTTGTCGTCGGCTGTCTTGTTTTGTGGCATTCATTTTCTTGAGTAGTGTGCTCAAAACTGCATAAAATTACAGAAGATGAAGGAAATAATGAGGACCAGAGCCGGATTAAGGTTGCATGGGGCCCCTGGCTGTAATTCAATCAGGGGCCCTTCCATCAAAATCATTACTAGTGTAAGTAAACAAGAAATTCTATTGAATTGAATTGTAAGATCAGAAGGCCATGACTTCCTTCGTCGTGCTTTGTGGTCCTACTCCTGCTGGGGTTGAGCATGTGAGCAGAGTTTCTGCTTAAGCCTGATTTACGCTCTCAGAAAGAGAGCCGCACAGCTGGGCGCCGACGTAAGGTCCAAAAGACCAAAGGTGGCGTGTGTGACCTCATCGGAACCACAACAGACTCAGCACTGAGATCTTTGGTACAGGAGCCCTATGTGTGAACGGGGAAAATCACGACCTAACCTGGATAATTGAACCCGGCAATGTTATGTGTTTCATGTGTGAAAGGGGTGTAAATACTCTTCTCAAAATCTGCCAGTTACCGTTCCAAGTCAGGGCTCAGAGGCACTTTTTTGGGGGGATACGTCGTTTTCCCAAGCCGACTTGTGAGCGGCCAGCTACTTTTATCCAAAATGGCAACATATGGATGCTGCAGACCCTTGGGCTACGCTGAACTCGTAAAGTGTAAATTAGTCTTTCGCCATCAGGGACTGTGCTCTTTGGCTCCCCCTGCTGTGAGATACCTGCAATACAATTTTTGAGAGAAGTAGGCGTGGCTATGTTGTGTACATTACATTACATTTCAGCATTTAGCGAGTGCTTTTATCCAAAGCAATTTACACGGATTACTTTTTGTTTTAATACAATCCATTTATACAACTGGATGCTTTTTCCTGAAGCAATTTGCTGAAGTGCTTTGCTTTGCTAATGCTGAAGTTCTCTTTTGCAATTAAATCAGTAGTAAGAAATACAACAGCTATGGTAGTAAAATGCGGACGGGAGATTTTTATATTGAATCCCTTGATGAAGCACACCAGCCGGAAAATGAGAGAGTTGGAAGAACGCGGCGCTGCTGAGGCTGGTCAGCATAAGGATGGTCTCTATCCAAAACGGTCAGTATGCGGTTCCGACGGTTATCAGCTTTTAATCTGCGGTCGCTTACGGTCAACGCGTGGTCACTCTATCTCAGGTGGATGCCGCTTTGGGGGCGGAGGAGATGGTGGAGACTCTGACCGAGAGGAACCTGGACTTGGAGGAGAAGGTTCGGGAGCTTCGGGAGACGGTCAGCGACCTGGTGAGTGACCGTCTTCCTCTTCCTCCTCAGTCTTTGATCACTGTGCTCAAAGACCCTCTCCTGAAATACTGACCGTTGTCTGCACAGCAGCTGATAAGAGCTACAGAATTCTGTGACCCATCCTGATGCTTCAGTGGCGGAACCCACCAGTTAAACTGCTAATAATTTTTGTGAACATTTCATGTTTTTATGTTGCCAATAGAATTTGTGTTTTTATGCAGAATATGTAGTATTAGAAAATTTTTTCAATGCTGAATACAAAAATATCTTTTATATTTAGTATTACAGATTAAAGACACAATAAAAAAAATAAAAAAAAATATCTTGGATAGCAGAACAGGGGACAGACAGCAGTATACCTTGTGCGTCTGCGGCACACACACGCTTGCCCCTGCTTTCAAAGCTACGGATTTGATATCAGTTTGTGGGCAGCAGTAGGTTTAGCGCCCCCCGGTGGCCAACCCCGTCTCTTCGCCCCGCAGGAGGCCATCAACGAGATGAACGACGAGCTGCAGGAAAACGCCCGCGAGACGGAGCTGGAGCTGCGCGAGCAGCTGGACCTGGGCGGGGCGCGGGTTCGAGGGGCCGAGAAGAGGGTGGAAGCGGCCCAGGAGACCGTGGCCGACTACCAGCAGACCATTAAGAAGTACCGCGAGCTGACCGCCAACCTGCAGGTGAGACGGGGGAGGAGCCTACAGTCCTACAGCACGCAATGCAATTTCAATATACCGTAAATTCCGGACTATTGAGCGCACCTGAATAAAAGCCGCACCAACGAAATTTAGAAGAAAAAAAAAATTTGTACATATATAGGCCGCACTTGTCTATAAGCCGCAGGTGTCCACGTTGTAACATGAGATATTTACGTACACAGAAAGATGATACACAGTAGGGATGTGCGCGTTTAGTCGACTAGACGATTCAACGTTGCTACCCTCGCTAGTCGGCACCAGAAATACTAGTCGGTTAAACTTATTATTTTATTAATGTAAACATTTAAATGACATATTGACATAATTTGCACTGAAATGTCATGTTTTCCTGGTTAAATGTTGCTTTATAAAAAAAACGAGCATCCGTTACTATGTTAACAACGCAGGATTACAAAAAAAAAAAAAAACTTTTAAACGAAGGAAAAAAACAAAACGGATTAGCCTGTTCGCCCTGCAAGTTAAACCAGCGAGGTGGGAAAAGTAAGTAGCCCTATCGCGTTGTTGAATAGCCCAATAAAACGAATCTAATGTCGATCAGTAGGCCTACGTAATTGTTATTTTTTTGTGGGCCTATTATTGGTAGTTTTTCTGATGACCGATTATTATTTTTTACTGTATTTGCTATGCGATCGCGATCGCGTTCACCCAATGCAAATACCGTTGTAATAATCAGGCACGTTTCCTAAAAATGTTTTGCAGCAGCTCTATTTCCTTCTTCGACAGCCAGATCGATTGCCTTTAACTTAAAAGCTGCATCATATGCATTTCTTCGTGTGTTTTCCATGATGAGGGTGTGTGCATGATGCGCAAAACGGCTGTTCAAAACACAATCAAACTAGCGTCTTCCTCGGCGCATTATCTCTGTCTGTCTCGCTCTTGCGCTTCCTGCTAGAGCGCCCCCCTGGAGGCCGTTAGCTCGTAAAAATCTATAGATTAGCCGCACCGTTGTATTGGCCGCAGGGTTCAAAGTGTGTGAAAAAAGTAGCGGCTTATAGTCCGGAAATTACGGTAAGTATCAAAGCAAACCATTAGCTTCATAAATTAGCTTTATTTCAGTTTATTAAATGTGTGTACAAAGTATAAGCGAGGATTTGAAAGAAGCTTGAAGGACAAGCTGATGAACAGTATCTGTTCATTACTTACCTCCCTGCATAGCTACAAAGTTATGTACAGTGGTAATGATCATAGTAGCACTACTACTAATAATACACCTAATAATTCATTAATAACTGAATTTAATCCAGCTCTTCTCATCCTGTATGCTCAAAGTGCTTTCCAAATAAAAAAGAACCCAAAGCAACAGACTATTAAAATGCTCAAGAACAGTTTTCAACCGGTTTTGATCCAGGGACCCCCATCCAGGCTCAAAGGCAACCCCATCATAAATCAAAATGGGTTTTTTTTTTTTAAAGTTTTGTATTTTGGAATATTTCCCCAAATATATATATAGTCATCATATCTGGCCAGGGACCCCTTTGAAAATCCAGGCTCTAGAATGTACAAATAAAGACATGATGTAAAGATAGACTTATTTATATAGACTTTCTCATTACAGTCTATTACCATACATTCCACCTTTATTTTAAACCGGGCCGTCCTGCGAAGGATGGGCACCCCCTCTCTCGCCAGGTTCCTTCCGTGATTTCTTCCCATTGCGGAGTTTTTTCTCGCCACTGTTGAGTGTTCCCCCCCCCCCCCCCCCACAGTTTTTTACCACGTTTTGCTGGTTGGGGCTTAAGGCCTGGTTTTTCCCTCAATTTTCCTTCTGTTTCTCTGTGCAGCGTCTTTGTGACAGTTCTCTGTAAAAAGCGCTATACAAATAAAATTGAATTGAATTGAACTTATCAGCTAAAGTAAGGTCAAATATACAATGCTAAAAATACAACGGAACGTTGACGTTGTCACGTTACGTTATATATCAAGGAATCACTTAGTGACACACATAATTGGTGGGAGAGAGCTCGCGCAAGGGATTTATATAGAAACGGAGTTAAAATAGAACTGTGGGCTAGAAGGACCAAGCCCGGGGCTTCAGGAACGAGCTGTGACGCAATCCAGTGTAAAAACAGGAGAGACGCGCGAAACGTGTACATAAATAAAGCCATGCGTTTGGCTTGGGAACGATGGGCGTGTATAGTGTCACGAAGGCACAGGTTAGGTTTATTGCAAAGTGCAGAGCCGCAGTGGAAACCGAATTAAAGGCAGCTGCGACGATGTAGAGGTACAGTAGAGCGGCCACTGAAGATTTGTGAAAGGAGAGTTCAGTTCAATTTCATCTTTATTTTCCCTTTGGGAAATCTGGTGCGCAGTTGTTCTTGCGGTTGGAAATATTACTAACTGCCATGGTGAAAAAAGAGGCTCGGTATATTCAGCAGAAAGGGTAGGCAGTTGAAGAGAGCCCTTTGAGTATTAGGGGAGAATATTGCTTTGACTGTCATTTTCTCCTCAGATTGAGAACCCATTCCATGTATTCACATTGTGCAATGCACGCTGCCCCCTTGTGGACAGAAGGTTGTTTGTTCAGCAGGACTGAATGTGATGGTGTTGGCCTGTATGGACAAATTAACTAATCTAACCAGTGTCAGGGTGATAACGAAGCCCTCCCTCACCGTCTCTCTCCCTCTCTCCCTCATTCTTATTCACCTTTTTCCCTCTCCCCCCTCGCCCCCTTTCTCTTTCCTTCTCTCTCTCTCTCTATTTCCTCCTGTCTCTCTGTAGGATGTGAACAGGGAGCTAATGAGCCAGCAGGAGGCCACAGTGGAGCAGCAGCAGCAGCCTCCGGCTGAGATGTTCGACTTCAAGATCAAGTTTGCTGAGACCAAGGCCTACGCCAAGGTGAGCCCACAGCGCCAATGGAGCTCTACTGCCTCACACTGGCCTGGAGGACTGAGTTATCTACTCAGCCATTTTACTTCATTTATTCTGCTGTACGTCAGCCTGCTTCCCTTCACACAGCCGTTTCGCACAAACACAAGAGCGACATCCTTTAAAAGCACCTAACCCTTAAAACAGGAAACTGCTTTCAAGTACTTTGGCTTATTGTTAATAATTGTTAATAATGCAAGAATGATTTCCCCCATTACAGCCCACAATCCATTTTTCTGGACATAACATATTGCCAGCCACATTTTAGACTTCCTAATCTTATCTAGCGACACATAAGATGACAGGGGACGGCTATTGCTTGGTTTAAAATAATATAAATTGAAAATGGGTTGGTGTTTGCTTTCCAGCTTGCAATCTACTATGTTTAAAATGTACAGATGAACAGTGTTCGGTATTAAAATGCATATTGTGTTACATATGGATCGTGTCATTAGATACTGCTGTCTATTTAACCAGTCTCGCGAGTCGACCGTATTTACAAGCTTGCAAGCATGTTCACACGTTGTAGTGTCCATTCACATTCTTGGCTTTAAAAGGAAACATTTCATCCAAACGCATTAATTTAACCTTACATTAGCATGGTTATGCTTAAACAGTATAACACTTGATTGTTATAAAAACCGGGCTGTGTTTTGTGTGATATATTGAGTGCTTCTCTCTGTGTGTGTTTTTGTGTGTTTGTGTGTTTGTGTGTGTTTGTGCACGCAGGCCATTGAGATGGAGCTGAGGAAGATGGAGGTGGGCCAGGCTAACAGGCAGGTGTCGCTGCTCACCTCTTTCATGCCCGACTCGTTCCTGCGACACGGCGGGGATCACGACTGCATCCTGGTCCTGCTGCTCATCCCCAGACTCATCTGTAAGGTAGGGGCCGGCCGCGCCCGTCGTCCTGCCCGTTACACTTTCCTCGCTCTGGAGTCGGATTGTGAACTTTTTCTGTACTGAACCAAGGGGCCAAAACCAGGCTTCGCTGTTGAAGATCACTTCCTGGTCTTGTTGAGAGCGTTGCTCTCTGGCGCCAGCGCTATTGGCTCCAGTATAGGTCTTTCAGGCCCGTTTTTCAATGCAAGTCGATGGTACCAAGTGCGGTCAAAATACCGATGTCAATAAATCTTTCCCACGAGAACATGTAGTCGCACTAGGTGCTTTTTCTTCATCTAATGTCTCCCCATGTGCCGATTTGTTAACTTATTGTATGGTTTGGGCACTATATATAATATTTTGTGGACCAATCCGGGACTGGTTACGGCAATTCCTAGTTATTGCGCGTCACTAGTATCTCACGCGCTTAGTGGACGAACCGGGCGCAGCGCAGTCGTAATGACCATATAAGGTGCTTCCTGCTTCCCTCTGGCTCCAATTTTTGTACAACATGGCAGCACTTCCTCATGGGTGACATCACAGTCACTTTGTCCATGTTTTTCTAGTCTTATGTACTGAACTGATTCGGTGTGTGTCTGTCTATGATAGAGGCTGCAAAGACCAACGTATCTGCCTGCTGAGATTTAAGGGGGAGGTGTGGTGTGCGGTGTGTGGTTGTGGTTGAAGGTGGACATGTGTCTCAGCGCTGACCTCGTTCGGTCCTCTGTTTTGTGGGTGTGTCTGCAGGCGGAGCTGATCAGTAAGCAGGCGCAGGAGAAGTTTGATCTGAACGAGAACTGCGTGGAGCGTACAGGGATGCGCGGAGCCGTGGGGGAACAGCTGAGCTTCGCCGCGGGCCTGGTGTACTCCCTCTGCCTGCTGCAGGCCACCCTGCACAAATACGAGCAGTAAGTACGCCCCTGCCCCGCCCACGCCCCGCCCCTGCCCCGCCTTCTACACTCTCAGCCTGCTGCAGGCTCCATCATTCACTTCCTCTGTTGCACATTCACCTCTTTACACAATCAGCGAAGGATCTCCCATTCACCTTCAATACAGATTACACACACACACACACACACAATAACATTCTGTCTCCTCCCAAGCACGTTAAAGCAAGTGAGCCCTGCCCTTGGTGCTTTCCAATGTTAACCTGATGGGAGTGCGCAGGCATCCAGTGGGAGTAGGGCCGATACCTGCAAAGGGTGAAAGAGTTATTACAGGACAATAGCCGCACTGCTGCCTCTTTGCTTCTTTAAAATGGAAAAGGCACTGGCAGACTTGGCCATGTTTCTGTGGTCTGACTAAAAATAAACCGCTTTATTGAGCAGCTTTATTGAGCCGCTTTCAACAGCGGAGAAAGAAATGCGAGCGTTCTTCACTGACATCCTGCTAATCATCTTAACCACAGATTAATTTGTTACTTGACAAATGAGTTTAATACAAAAAACGTAGCGGTTCATAAATGCATTCCACGGGATCCCTCTTAATTACAAACAACAATTCAGTCTGTCTCCATAAAATACAATAGAAAAGGATTAATGGGCTGGCTTATTGTCAGTGAAAATTGCAGTCAGATAACTAGGTTACGTAACTCTTAATTTTTGTATGAACTCCATTTCTGGTTGTGGTAATATTTCACTTTCTGGTATAATGTATTAGCGGCAGCCCTTAAGTAGTCAGTCAGCAAAAATAAAGCCCTTTCAATGTTGTCCTCAAATCAGACGTGGTTTTTTAGACAGCCTCCAGCACGCTGAAAGCTGACATTTTTTATTCTGACCACAAGATGGCGATAGAGTTGTGCTAATGAGGGAAGAGAGAGGCTGCGAACCACTCGTGTTGCTTGTGCCATTACACACACAGACTCACACAGTCTTTCACGTTATGCCTGTAAGCTTTTGAATTCAGAAAAAAAGCCAAAGAAATGTAATTTCAAGTTGTTTTAATCACGTTATTATCTTGAGATAATTGAGTTGCTCACAAGGAGAATTAATGGTGAATAAAAAATTGGATGACGGTTCTCCTTCTGTTTGCATATAAACAGGTTGGCTTGGGCCCTCGGCAAGAGAAAAAGACAGCGTATTTCTTAATGTGTCCATCAGAAATGAGATGTCCTCATAACATCTGCAGTGCTGTGACATTAACTTTGAGATAGGAGCATGAGCAAGTGTTGAAATCTTTTTTTTCATCAGATCCGATTTAGCCATTCGAGCGAATGCTCACACCGTGGGTTTATTAGAAACAAAGCACAGGTTGAAAACCGAACGCTAGATGGATGTGCTACCGTAAGAGTCTTGTGATGCAGAAATCAAATTTTTATACCGCCGGAGTCTGTATTACAGGCAAAACTATTCTCAAGTAACGCTTGCGATATTTCATTTCGTCTTTTGATTAATATTAATGAGCTTCTGAGCGCGCGTCTCCTGCCGCGCTGTCAGTGTGAGTTTGATATTAGCACGGGCGTCTCTTGGCGTGTCAGCGTTTCTCCCGGCTCACTCTCTGAAGTCCTTTCTGCTTGCTAAGCAGCTGCGACTGCACGCCGAAAAGGGCTGTCGAACCAAAGCGCTGAGCGGCGCACAAATTCTCGGCACGCCCCGCCCTGACGGATGATACGCGGGGCCGCATGTATCGCCGCGTCTCTGTCCGCCGCGCGCATTTACATTTTAATACGACGTTCCGCCCTCGCTTCCGTTACCAGATTGTCCTTCCGACCGCGCGCCGAGGGAAAGGGCCGTCGCGAAGTAGCGCTCGCTCACTCGCGAATGCGGGACGCCCTTTAGGTTGCAGATGAGCCGGTAAGAAGGTGTGTAATTGTGTGTGTGTGTGTGTGTGTGTGTGTGTGTGTGTCTCTGTCTCTGTCTCTCTCAGGGCTCTAAACCAGTGCAGTGTGGAGGTGTATAAGAAGGTGGGCACGCTCTACCCAGAGATGAGCGTGCACGAGCGCTCCCTCGACTTCCTCATTGACCTGCTGCACAAGGACCAGCTGGACGAGACCGTGCACGTGGAGCCCCTCACCAAGGCTATCAAGTACTACCAGGTACTGAACACATTCTGAACACGCACTGAGCACTAGGGCTATCAGAACACTAGCAGGCAAAGCACAGTTCCCCGCATAACACTGAAGAATGAGCCAATAGGTCTCTGAATACACAAGACTCATGGACACTCTGAGAACACTCTCAATGTATGTTGTTGGCCACTTTGAGTCCCTTGCGATGCAACAGTTGGTTCTTTCTTCACTGATTACAACGTAATAAGCACTGAATCTTAACACTGAGAAGCCCTCAGCAAGGCCTCCGAGTACCACCAGGTACTGAAAACCAAACGAGCACTTGGACGTAGCCTGTATTGTATTGATCGTGGAAAGTTGAAACGTCAATGATCTTTCTGGTTCTATAAATATAGGGAGGGATGTGCGATCTTCTTTTTCTTAAAGGCCCACACGCGTCGGCGTTCTCTTCCTGGTTTAGTGTCTGAAAGGCCCACAAAACGTTAGCAAAGAGCAGTGACTAGCTTTAAAAAAATAAAAATAAAAAGTTATATAAACCCAGCTGTCTGTGTAAACGAGGCAGATTAGGTGGGCCAAGAGATTTATATTTAGCAACGTCATCCTGAACTCACACAAAAACATACGTCATTTCACGTGGGAAATCTTTTTACTAAGATCTCGGAAAAATCACATTTAAACCCTAAAATATGCCTACTTTGAGCAATATTGCAATTTTTTTACTTGAACCAGTATGGAGCGCAATTGAAGAGCACCAGGATGATATGAAAAGCTTTCGCGAGTCGTCGTCGATGGAGCCCGGCTGCTTATCACGCTCTGTGCCTCCAGAAGCCTTCACTTCATTTCTTTGCGTTATGAACCAGACTTGTCATCCGCGCTGAAGTCCGTAACCCTCATTGTACATTTTGTCAACTGAATTCACGGCAGAGCGGAGCTTAATGCCTTCGCCGTTCACGCGTGATGGCGTCCTCCTCGGCTTCTCCCGCGCGTCGCGCCGCTCCGGAAAACCGAACGTCCGCCGCTTTCATATTTTCGAGCGGAAGTCATTACTTCACGAGACGTTTTTTTCCCAGGCTTGGAAAACTCCGGCACGCGTGTTTAGTAGAAGGCCTGGCGGTTTTTAAAGCGAAATGTGGGTTATTTGGACAGCCGAACTCCTTATTGAAAGCCGCGGGCCTGTCGTTTCTCGTTACTGCTCTCATCCTTTCTTTCTGGTACCTGCTAAGTGTGAATTTGCCAGTGCTGAGCGAAGCTGGCCGCTCACGGGATTGTGTTCCTAAGGCCCCTGAGGGATCCATTCCGTCAAGGCTTAGTGAGAGAAGCTGACTCCATGAGTTAAAATCACTAATGAATTTCAGGGAGCATTACTCTCTATATTGACCACATAATTTAATGCTTTTTTTATGAGGGGGAAAAGGCAATGGTTTTTTTGTTCTGAACTTATGTAAAAGTTATTCATTATGCATCCTTTACGTAAGTTCAAAATGGTGTCCGCATGTTGTCCGTCGCATACTTTTTAGTGCTGTGTGCATCCTGATCACCGTTGAGATAATCGCAAGGATTGACTTCGCACTAGCGATTGCTCTGTGCTCCATTGATAATGCCTGGCTCTGATGGACCCCGATGACAGCGGGGTTGATTGACTCGTGCGAGATTGATTTGTTGTGCTTCATTGTCCCATAGCATCTGTACAGCATCCACCTGGCAGAGCAGACTGAGGACTGCACCATGCAGCTGGCCGACCACATCAAGGTACGAGCGGCACTTAGGCACGCCAGTGGCACCGCGGTGTTAATTACACCGTGCTATCGCTAACGCGCGCTGCATTATGCATTACCTGCGCGCTGTCTCTTTGAATTACGGTCAGGCCTGAGTTAGCTTACGCCGCTGTGTGTTTTCCTGATTGCAGTCGAGGGGCTCTCTGATTAATGTTTGTTTTATTGGGTGTCCGATACGTGGGGATTCCTCTGTCCCTCCCTCAGTTTACCCAGAGTGCCTTGGACTGCATGGCGGTGGAGGTGGGCCGCCTGCGGGCCTTCCTGCACGGTGGGCAGGAGGCGGCGGACCTGACCATACTGCTGAAGGACCTGGAGACCTCCTGCAGCGACATCCGCCAGTTCTGCAAGAAAATCCGCCGCAGGATGCCTGGCACCGACGTTCCGGGCATCCCAGCCGCGCTCACGTTCGGCCAGCAGGTACGGCACGGCCTGACCTACCAGAAGCTCCGATGATCTAAACTGTCCAATAGAAAAACAACTGGGATGTACACAAGCCAATAGAAAAGCAGCTATGATATACAGGAGGCAACTGAAACAGCTTTGGTTTACAGAAGCCAAGAGAAAATGCTGCTATGATGTACAGATGCTAATAGAAGGCATGTGTGATGTTTAGGAGCCAATAGAAAAGCAGCTATAATGTGCAAGAGCCAATAGAAAAGTAGCTATGCAGTACAGAGCCACCAGGAAGCATTTATGATAAACAGTAGACTGTTGAAATTGTGGCCGCTCCTGATCCTCAAAAGGCCCTATCCCACTGGAGTTAAAGGTCGACCAGCACATGATTAACACTCGAAACGAGAGGTTGTTCAACATCCCATCCAATCAGTGATCCAATTAAAAAATCAAGGCAAGAACGAAAATGAAAAAATGTCGGATTGGAAGCAAAGAAGTGATGCGAATCCCGTGAACTCTGCCTCTGTCTCTAAATTTTATTCTGCGCTTTGGATCCGTACCTCATTACTAACGAGGCCTATTTTTCTATCTCGGGTTTGGTGTTGCTCAAAAATGGAAAAAGAGTGCTGAAAGGCTGAAAGCCTAAGGCGATTAATCACAGCAGTTAGCAGTGTACTTGCCGTCTCTCACAGAGTAATCCATCCTGTTATGTGCTGTCAGCGGCACCAACCTGACAGAAATGAACCAATTCAGAGACTGCTTCCGAGTAGTTCCTCTCCGGTTTTTTTGTGGTGTCATGTTGTTTTAATCGTAACTGGAATTAAACCTGCACATGTATGTAACTAGCAGTTAGTACCATACCCCTGTCCCCAGCTGTAATGTGAGGTCGGTGGAACTGTTGAATGCACACTGTAGCCACACTAAACGCCCTACATGTCCCAGACTTTCTTTGACTAAAAACTGTGGGAAGCCCATTCGAGCCTGTAAACATGAGGTGTCTCTCTGTCTCTGGAAGGACATGGTTTTTTACAACGTCATTATGCTCTGAATGCGGTTTTGAAAGCCGGAGTCGGAGCAAGATTTTATGTGAATTAGAAGTTTTCTCATTTGCGTGGTGTCCCCCACCTATCAGAGCTGCAGGACATAAACCATGTGACTTAAGCTGTTCTTCAGTGTCCCCATTCAGAAGGCCAGAAAAGCCAGACAACAGAACATTCTGGAATAAAACAGAGCGCCATGGCGATGTCTGCAACTCCAGTGTTATTTCTGGCAAGCACATGCACCTAATCAGCAGCAATTTCCAGCCAATCAGAGAAGGTCCTCGGTGCCTTCCCTGTAATCAAGCTGATGAAGGTGGCATTGGGCTGAAGGTTGCTGAATGCAGTAATCAGATTGCATCATCGTTGTGGGTGTGGCTTGGGCAGGCGAGCGCGATGCGGAACGGGCCTCTCCGAGCGCGCGGTGGTCTCACCTCCTCCCCTCCCCGCCTCAGGTGGCGGACACGCTGATGGACTGCAGGAAGCACCTGACCTGGGTGGTGGCCGTGCTGCAGGAAGTGGCGGCCGCCGGGGCCCAGATGATCGCGCCCCTCGGCGAGCAGGAGGGGCTGTCCTCCCTCAAGCTGGAGGACATGGCCTTCAAGGCGGGAGAGCAGGTACGGGGCGCGCGCGAACAGACACACGGGCTTGCCGTTAGCCCGCCCTTCCCTCCTGCTAGCATCCCTCAGCTGCCAATCACATCTGTGATCACAGGCCTGGGCTCGCCCCCTCTCTCTGTACTTAGACTAGAAAGGAGAAACCCTCCGCCCCCCTCCCCGTTGTCCCAAATCAAAGACGAACTGCGCTTGACTCGTCGGCTCTCCCAGCGCCAGGCAGAGAACCCAAATTGGCCCAATTATCCCGGCAATCAGCGCAAGTGTGAGTCAAGAGCTGAGGAGCTGGAGGTGCAGAGAGAGGGGGCTCCAGGTCGTCTGCTCCTCCACTGCTTCAGTTTAACACAGTCCTGAGGTCTCCTCTCGCTCTCTCGCTCTCTCTCTCTCTCTCTCGCTCTCTCGCTCTCTCGCTCTCTCTCTCGCTCTCTCTCTCTCTCGCTCTCTCTTGCTCTCTCTCTCTCTTGCTCTCTCTCCCTCTCCCTCTCCCTCTCCCTCTCCCTCTCCCTCTCTCTCTTGCTCCCTCTCCCTCTCCCTCTCTCTCTCTCTCTCTCTCTCCCCTTCCCTACTCGCTTTTACACTTTATCTACCTCCTGCCTCTTTCTTTTAATTTTTCACTTTTCTTTTTTGCCCTCTGTCTTTCTCTCCATATTGCTCCTGTGTCTATTTGACTTCCTCTCTTTCTCTCCCTCTCCCTCTCTTTCCCTCTCCCTCTCTCCCTCTCCCTCTCCCTCTCCCTCTCCCTCTGCCAGATCTACGGCGCACAGGGCATCAACCCGTACGAGTGCCTGCGCCAGTCCTGCAGTATTGTCATCGCCACCATGAACAAGATGGCCACCGCCATGCAGGAGGGGGAATACGACGCCGAGAAGCCCCAGAACAGGGTGAGGGGCCTGCTAACCCCTTCTTACTGTTGCTTCAATACTGTCGGTCTCAATATATCTGAATGTTATTAAAAAAAACACAGCTAATCTTACATAAATTGGCAGCGTGCCCAAATTCTGTGGGCTGCATCGTAGTTAAATAATGAAATATTGCGTAACTGCAATGCAGAGCCATTACAGTTTACGGTACATACGGCGGCGCTGACGCCCACGTCCTCTCTGACCGTCCCTCTCTTCACCCCCCAGACCCCCCCGCCTGTGGAGCTGAGGGCAGCCGCTCTGCGTGCCGAGATCACGGACGCTGAGGGCCTGGGGCTCAAAATGGAGGACAGAGAGACGGTCATCAAGGAGCTGAAGAAGTCCCTGAAGATCAAGGTACCTAACTCTGCGTCCGTCCAGCTCTGCCTCCATCTGGCTAAATGCTAACGTACGGATTATCCCATATGCCCTGTACAAATACCAAATCTACACCTGCACTTACACGCATATACGCGCACGCACGCACGCACACATACATATATGTACACAGACGTACGCGCACACACACACACACACACACACACACAGACAGGAACACACATGCATACGCGAACACAAACGTACACGAGCACACACACACACACACACTGCGCGATCCTCACGGTCTGTGCGTTCTGTCCCAGGGCGAGGAGCTGAGCGAGGCCAACGTCCGGCTCTCCCTTCTGGAGAAGAAGTTGGACAGCTCCTCCAAGGACGCCGACGAGCGCGTGGAGAAGATCCAGACCAAGCTGGACGAGACCCAGACCCTGCTGAAAAAGAAGGAGAAGTAAGAGCCAGAGTCACAACACAGCCCAGCTAGCTAGCAGAGGGAAAGTGTGTCTTCTCCTACGGAGACGGGACACATTCCAGCCACAGAGCCTCGTGTCTTTCCAGAATTAATGGCAGTACACAGTGTGTGTGTCAAGATCGTGTTGAGCAAGATTGCACACATCTGAGAATGGTTAAGAACTAGACTAGATGGAACAGACTAGCCACATTGTAACAGCTTGCCTGTTGGCTGCAGGGAGTTCGAGGAGACCATGGACGCCCTGCAGGCCGACATCGACCAGCTGGAGTCGGAGAAGGCCGAGCTGAAGCAGCGCCTCACCAACCAGTCCAAGATGACTATCGAGGGCCTGAGAGGACCGCCGGCGTCCGGCATCGCCTCCATCGTGACGGGAATGGCAGGAGGTGAGTCAGTCCCACCTTCACCACCATAACTGACCTCCTGCCTCTAGTCATTCTGGAAACATCTAACATTCACATAGCCAACATGGCCACGATGACAGAGAGTGCTCAACTTAGCAGGTTCAGCTGAGCACAGAGGCTCCATATGGGCTTCAGGGTATTACAAGGTAGTACTTTCAGATAAAGTTGAATGGACTGTGATGAGAATGACTGCAAACAACTGAGAGTGAGTACAAGACAGCCTGCGGTTTATGTACCGCTGAGAAAAGAGGCCCGTTTGTAATGTTGTTGTTCAGCGTTTCCTTTCATGTGGAAGACTCCTGCTGCGAAACCGCTCTTAAACTTCCCTCAGCGCTTTCCGGAAGCCTCCGTCTAACTCCTGCTTCGACCCTAACTGTCTGTCTCTGTATCCCTCTCTCTCTCTGTCCTCCGCTGTTCCCCCTTAAACGCGCAGACGAGCAGAAAGGTACCGTATCCGCTGTCTCTTGTCCCCCGTTTCCCTCTGCCTGTCTCCCCTCCCCCCTCGTCTCCTTCTGTCCGTCCCCTCCTTGCATGCGCGTCTCGGACAGGTGGGAATAGGGTCGTTGTTATGTTTTAGTTCTCTGCTCTGGTTGACGCGGAGCAGAGGGACGTGTTTGTTATGTCTAGAATGGTTGCATGTTTTCTTGTACTAAGTAAATAATATAAAAAGTGTTCGTAGTGCCCTAGGTTTCACTAATGGTCTTGCCTTATTTTTAGCCTTATTGGGCAACGCATTGTGTTTTGTTATGCTATGGATATCCAAATGGCTACTACTATTTGTGGTTTTCTTTTTTACCAAATAGTTAATTATTAGTTCATCGTTAATGTCATTGATTGGCCAGAGATTCCACTCGCCCAGTGTCCTGCGTCTAAATCGGCCAAGGTTTACTGTGCAGCGTATTATGATAAATGTTTGTGAAATCAAAATAAATTTTTATTTTATTAGATTGTTTTGATCATTAGAAGGGAAAAATGGAAGCCAGTAGTACCACTCTTCTTGAGGGCCATATTTGACTGTCTTTGGAGTAGAATTATACGGTCCGTGTGTTTGACTGCCCCTTGTGATGCCCCCTGCAGGCGGCGGCATGCCTAGCATGGTCGGAGGCTCCGGGCCCCTCCAGGTCATCGACTCTCCCCTCCTCGTGCAGCAGATCGAGGCCCAGCGCCTCAGCATCAAGCACCTAAAGAATGAGAACAACCGCCTGAAGGTGAACCACGCCCGCCCTCTCCGCCGATTGGCTGGAATCAAAGGAAGACGCTGTCCTTCACCCTGTCTGTTATTTACCATCTAATTATTGTCAAGTCCTGGCCTGGTTCCTCAGGGCAAGGAATGGGAAATGAATGGACTGTAGATCAGAACAGCCTTGACAAGTAGGGGACGTGTGTGTGTGTGTGTATCTGTGCGCCTGTGCGAATACTACTACTGTCGTAGACTTACGGTCATATCAGCCAAGTTTACAAGAACATCTATACAGCCCTCACAAATTATGACGGGGGAAAGTGAATCCACATTTTGCTGGTGAAGTGATGACGATCTCTGAGAGCTCTTTATCTGAGGGGGATAGAGACGGCTCTTTCATCTTTGTCCTTCACCAGTCATAGTATCACAATTCAAAACCACATTTGTCATCAGGCGCCCGATGGCATGTGAAAGCGGGCACCCAAACTGCGTATGCCTATTATCATATCGTAGGATATGTGCATCGGAAGCGGCATCGGTGGTGTTCAACCAGTAGAGGAAGGACAAGAGCAGGGATGGGCAGTTTCATTTCTGGAAGGCTAGTGTGTGTGTGCTTGTTGCCACCAATTACACTACCCAGTTGTTTAATTCACGGAATGCACCAGTGCTTGTCTAACTGTTGGTTGGTGCGCAGTATTTTGAATAGAGGAAGATGGACAGATGCAGTCTTCAGCAGTCATTCACAAGCTTATCAGGAAATGTATCTAAAGTGTCAATAAATAAATTATGGGGTTCATTAAATGATTGAAGTCAGAATGTGGCATGAAATCCAGAAACCGATACGACGCTCCTTGCCTGCACCTGGACCACAGCTTCTCGGCGGTACCTGCCACAGTGCTGAATGTGTAATCATTTGGCAGTAAGCTATCCAGTCACACGGTACTAACGGAGAGGCGGTGTGTTACCGCGTTTTACTGTTATGTGTTACCGTTTTATCTCTACCCAGTATCTACAAATGTGCGGTTCTGAAAAACACAGCTAAACGGGGCAAATGGTGTTTTCACTGACTGACAGCACATAAACTGGCTGTATACTTTATTTAATTCCAGTCTGAAACAGTGCAGCGTTTCTGTACCGCCTTTTTGTTACAGAAGCACAGCTTAGAGACGCAAGCTGACAGTAAGGCGGGCTGTCCCCCCCTCCCCTCCCCTCCCTCCACTCCCCCTACTGCTGTCACATGCTCCACTGCTGTGGGAAACCACGAAGGTTTTAGAACCGGAGTAAAGCACTTTTTGGATGTTTGCTTTTTCCGCTAGAATAACAGTAGCTAATCTGTCTGGCGGAGTATCGTCGCTGTCAGTGGACACATTTCAGTTGTTTCTTTACCATTTCCATGAATTAGCCTCCTTTTTTAAGGAGAGCAGACTATCTACCCTCCAGATTTTTTTCTTACCTCTGCCGGTTTTCTGTTTTCACCTTAAAATTCAGACCCAAGAAACAAGGAGAGGCGAGTTAAAAGCGAGCGATGAGAAGCATCAAAAAACCAGCAGTCTCTCTGGCCGATCGCCATTCAAAGTGGTCGGTACCGCTACAGTCGGCCCAGTGTTTCCCCTACCATACATTAGGTGCGGCGGCCCGCCCCGCCTAAAAACATTAAATGCCAATGTCATTTTTTGAAAACAAATTTACTATAATTAAAAAATCTATAGAAAATTTGTTTGCGTAAGCGCACCATTTTGTGACCCGGAAATTATCTATGATTCAATAGATTTGTGTTTCTTCGGTTAGTAGCCTAACAAACTCCAAGCAGCCTATGAAATTAGGGCTGTGTTCGGATCTGAAATGTATTCTTTCTTCCTGTCGTTCCCGTCCCTTGCTTCAAGGGGGGAATCCCCAAAATGCCAGGATGAAATATGGCAGCCACACCAATTTGGATCCAATTTAAGAAAGGGGAGGGAGAACTTATATTCCCTCGCTCCCTCGTTTATCCTCCCTTCAACCAAGGGTATAAAATGCAAGCTTTCAGCAAGTAGGGAATCCCACAATGCAATGCTACACATGGAAAAAAAGCAAGGGAAGGGAGTGTGTTAAATTGGATTTGAATGCAGCCCAGGGTTTTGATTCGCGGTAGTCTCACTACGATTGGCCACGTGCAGAAGAATGGATTTCTTTAGGTTACGTTACCTCAGGAAAGCGAGTACTCTCAGGAGGAGCTTGCCACCTTCCGTATAAATGAATGTGAGATCTGGGAGAATGGAAGTAGAAGCGAGCCTACGCGAATGATACCGCCTACAAACCATGACTCAATGAAACAAGCCTAGGAGCGTAACTAACTCAACAAAAAAAAAAAAGTTTGCGATCTTCGTCAGATCTTCTAAATATCCCAATCACAGAGCAGCGTTTAAACATCGTTATTTTAGGCACCTTTTAAATTTTTTCCAGGTCTATTGTTTTTTTTGATGTCGGTAATATTTTGAAGCACTCGTATTGATGAAGCCACATTACATTTATTCCATTTTCAATTTAGCGATTCTGACTGTTGTAAGGAGGCTCTGCCACTTATGTGGGCAACACAAGCAGACAGTGAAGAGAGACAAGTCAGAAAGGAGTTTTATTGAGCTGCTTACTCTGTACACTGTAGGCTACACACAGACTGGAAAAATTAAACATAGGGCAATGGGAGTAACATTACCCAACGGGGGGTGGGGCACCCGGGGGAAACACTGCCATTGGTTAACCTGTTTTTTGGTCTGTCAGCATTTTTCACGTGGACGGACGATGAGGGAAATGAGTTGATGTGACAAATTGGAAACCGCCATGCGAAATGTGTTATACAACATGGCTAATTCAGGGAAAAAGTCATTTGAATTGCAAAAGCCTGGCAGTGACTGGCGGTATTGAGTAATGTGTTGGATGTGGTGGGAGTTGCATTTGTCTTCGTCTCCAACTGAAAAATAAAAGAAAGCAAGCATGATCGAAACATTTTTTAAAAACTCCTACTGTTCCAGAGGGTTAACGTTAATGGTGTAGCTACTCATGCTGACTCAGTGGGATGGCTGGGACTGTGTGGGTAGATGTAATATGTCCATTCTGAACGATACTAAAATGCTAATTCTTTCCCATCCTGAGTGATACTAAAGTGCTAATTCGCCCCAGCGAACAGGCTGTCCGTCGAGTTTCCTCTTGACATGATGCACTGGTTCTCCAAATGCGTTGTCGTTATCCCTACATTGCCTCCTCAAAGGCAGTTTTCAAAATGTTGGTTGAAATTTTCTCTGACATAAAGTAAATGGCATCGAAATTTTGAGCTTCTGACATTTAAAGTGCTGGAGAACACACACACACACACACACACACACACACACACACACACACACACACACACACACACACACACGCACGAACACGCATGCTCAACCCACCATCTGAGAAAGTAATAATGCCGTACTTACTCTGTGATGGAGGAGCCCTGGACCCAGCGGGAGCTGTTTAAACACGGCTGTGGTACAATACTTAACCCACCCTCTCTGCATTATGCAGAAGGCTATGGAGGAATAAGAAGCAGAGCTCAGATCACTAGCTAAGACCTTTATGTTGCGTCTCGCTAGTCATATGTGGCACAAGGAGGAAAAGGGAAAAAGTTCTGGCTGTTTAATCTGGCAACTGCCCCACACACACCTGCATTTTAAGTCTCTGTCTGTGACTGAGGACCAGCTGTGCTTAGCGCTGCCATTTCTCTGCAAAAACTCCCCTCAGTCGGGTGAAGGAACCCCCTCACATGCAGGCTGTAGCTGTACATCTGTTATGAGGTCCAGTTCCCCCGATTCCCGCGTGTTCATGTGATGTCATGTGAACCATGTTTAGGTACGGCCCGAGGAAGGCGGTCGCCCTGAGGAAATAAATGTAATAAAAAATCCCTTTGCCGGTTTGTCTCAGGACAGAACAGATTTAACCGCTTGGGTTACGCGATAACCTCGGTTCCCTCGCTTTTGTCTCGGGACAGAACAGATTTAACCGATTGTGTTACGCGCTAACCTCGGTTCCCTCGCTTTTGTCTTGGGACAGAACAGATTTAACCGCTTGGGTTGCGCGCTAACCTCGGTTCCCTCGCTTTTGTCTTGGGACAGAACAGATTTAACCGCTTGGGTTGCACGCTAACCTCGGTTCCCTGGCTTTTGTCTCAGGACAGAACAGATTTAACCGCTTGGGTTACGCGATAACCTCGGTTCCCTCGCTTTTGTCTCGGGACAGAACAGATTTAACCGATTGTGTTACGCGCTAACCTCGGTTCCCTCGCTTTTGTCTTGGGACAGAACAGATTTAACCGCTTGGGTTGCGCGCTAACCTCGGTTCCCTCGCTTTTGTCTTGGGACAGAACAGATTTAACCGCTTGGGTTGCACGCTAACCTCGGTTCCCTGGCTTTTGTCTCAGGACAGAACAGATTTAACCGCTTGGGTTACGCGCTAACCTCGGTTCCGCGCTAACCTCGGTTCCCTCGCTTTTGTCTTGGGACAGAACAGATTTAACCGCTTGGGTTGCTCGCTAACCTCGGTTCCCTGGCTTTTGTCTCAGGACAGAACAGATTTAACCGCTTGGGTTGCGCGCTAACCTCGGTTCCCTCGCTTTTGTCTCGGGACAGAACAGATTTAACCGCTTGGGTTGCACGCTAACCTCGGTTCCCTGGCTTTTGTCTCGGGACAGAACAGATTTAACCGCTTGGGTTGCACGCTAACCTCGGTTTCCAGGCTTTTGTCTCGGGACAGAACAGATTTAACCGCTTGGGTTGCACGCTAACCTCGGTTTCCTCGCTTTTGTCTCGGGACAGAACAGATTTAACCGCTTGGGTTACGCGCTAACCTCGGTTCCCTGGCTTTTGTCTCGGGACAGAACAGATTTAACCGCTTGGGTTACGCGCTAACCTCGGTTCCCTGGCTTTTGTCTCGGGACAGAACAGATTTAACCGCTTGGGTTGCGCGCTAACCTCGGTTCCCTCGCTTTTGTCTCGGGACAGAACAGATTTAACCGATTGTGTTACGCGCTAACCTCGGTTCCCTGGCTTTTGTCTCGGGACAGAACAGATTTAACCGCTTGGGTTACGCGATAACCTCGGTTCCCTCGCTTTTGTCTCGGGACAGAACAGATTTAACCGCTTGGGTTACGCGATAACCTCGGTTCCCTCGCTTTTGTCTCGGGACAGAACAGATTTAACCGCTTGGGTTACGCGCTAACCTCGGTTCCCTGGCTTTTGTCTCGGGACAGAACAGATTTAACCGCTTGGGTTGCGCGCTAACCTCGGTTCCCTCACTTTTGCGCTCGCAGGCAGAAAAGATGAACACCCAGCTGGCCTCCCTGCCCCCGCTGCGCGTGTCCAAGCTGCCGGCCAAGGACGGCTCCCGGCCCGAGGTGCTCTCCAGCGGCCTCTACCGCAAAACCGACCAGCTGCTGGAAACCCTACTCCAGATGAGCGCCAACGTCAAGGTGGTGGACATCACCGGCAAGTCTCCAGGTGGGCCCTGCCATCCGCGCGCTTCTCAGCTCAAACTCCACAAGCTCAGAAAGCGGATATTTCTTATGAACAGGACAGGCTAAATACAACATTTGGGTGGGCGAAGTTAAATTGGTTTTGAGACCTTGTTGAATCTTGTGGATGGTGATTTTAATTTTATACATGGAGTGTGAATGAGTACTAATTATATCAGGCACCTAAATATATTGCGATATCAGATAGCGTCTGCCATATGTGTGATTGACTATTCGAACTTGTAAGTGTTGTAAATTGGCGATCTTATGAAATGCGCTTTTAGTATTAATGAGTGTTGGTGATATCAGATAGTTTATTCGATATGAATGAGTGACTGAGAAATGTGTGAATTGAATGATTGATGATGAAATCAAGCATATTCAGTAGAGTATATAGTATATGTAGTGTTATCATATGTGGTGATATCAGTTAGTGTTTGGAGGATGAATGAATAATTCCGATGTCAGTTAAAAGGGCATTGTGAATGAGTGAAGGTGAGGTTGTTAATGAGTACGTCAGGCTGAATTCTGGTCCATCTGTTTCAGTGACTCCCAGCGCCCAGCTCCTGGAGCAGACTGCCCGGCTGCAGTCGCTAAGCGACACCCTGGACAGGCTTAAGGTGAGCGTGGAATACAGGACTAAAGCTACATAGCTACGTCCTGCCACGTAACTGGAAAAACCAGCCTCTACCAGCAGAAATATATGTACATAACGCAGCGCTGCCCAACCTTTAAATGGAGAATGTGTGAAACAGTATCTTTCAGTTGAAAGGGTAAAAGCCTGCAGGCTGTGAGAGTTGGGAAGGGTTGTTTAATTCACAGGGGCAGGGTCATGAGGGTTTACGTGAGGGAGAAGAGACTCGTCCGGGGACAGGGATGCGTGTCATTGGCTCTTTCTTGGGCTGCGTGCTCCCTCTCTCCTCGCCCCCCGAGGTGGGAGAGGCGTACTTGCCGGCCCTGTGTGAAGGCGACCGCTGGCCGCTTTGGGAGGACTGTTCAAAAGGGTTTTGGCAGTCCTGGCTGGCCATCGTTTGTATTGTTTGCCCTTCTTCTCCAGGTTCTTAGTCTGTTTTTTTTGCCCTCCCCCCTTTCTCTCTCTCTTTTCTCGTTATTTTCTTTCTCTCGCTCTCCTGCGTTACTTCCTTTATATATCTCTCAATCACCCTTTCTCTCCGTCTCTCTCCTCTCTCTGTTTCTCACCCCTTCTATGTCTCTCACCATTTCTCTCAACCTCTGTTCTCTATCATTCCCTGTATCTCGCTCTCTCTCCCTCCCTCTCTCTCTCTCTCTTTCTCGCTCGCTCGCTCGCTCTCTCTCTCTCTCGCTCTCTCTCTCGCTCTCTCTCTTTCTCTCTCTCTCTCTCTCTTTCTTTCTCTCTTTCTCTCTCTCAGGATGAAGTGGCGGAGCACGTGGTCACCCAGAGGCCAGGGGCCCGCGTCCCCTCAGACTTCGCCACGTTTCCCTCCACCTCCTTTGTCAAGGTGAGTCATGGGACAGGTGAGAGGCGGGGCAGTGTTGCACCCCTCCCTCCCCAAACCTCCCAGCTCCTACCGCCACCCACCCCCCTTCCCCATCGCGAACGGCGTTCACGCGCTCCGCCGCGTTCGCGGGTAGGCGGCAGCTGTGGCGTTCTCGGCTCTTTCAGAAGCGGCTCTCTGTTTCGCGGCTCGCCGTTGCAAGAGTCTTGATGCTTAGCCCGCGACGAGAGCCTTGCACTTTGAGAGTGGCAGTGGGAGTGTGAAAGAGCGTGGCGAGCGCCTTCACAGGGCCTCTCCGTTGTTTTGTCTGGGAGCAGCCGGGCCCCCGAGGTCCCAGGCACTCGCTCACAACTGCTGCCATTTCGGGGGCCAAGAATAAGTCGAGGCCGGGCAACGGGATGCACCCGCGTAGGTGTTCAAATATTTTCTCTGGACACGCGGAGATGGCGGAGCGAGGAGGCCCGTTTGAGCGCTCGCGAGCCTGTGCAAACACGTCGGAGGGCCGTGGGAACGGGGAGCAGCGCCCCGTCTGAAAGCACTCTGTGTTTGTTATAACCTCAAATGAACTGAACACAGGCCTGCGGGTTATGATCCTGGAAATTTGCATGCAAATGCATTCGATGTTTATTCAGCTTCTCTCTCTCTCTCTCTCTTTCTTTCCCCAGGCCAAGGAGGAGAAGAGAGGTGACACAGTGCTGGTGGGGAGGGTGATGGTGCCCTGCTCGCGCGGCCAGGAGCAGGTCCACCGCCTCGTCCTCTCTCAGCCGCAACTCCACCGAGTGCACCGCCTGCTTTTGACATAGACCCCGCCCACTGCGTGTCCGTCTGTTGTGTGTGGATGACTGCAGGCCCTCTTGTCAGGCTCCACAATCCCCAATCCCCTCAGGCCCTTATAATTCTGCCTCCACCTCCTGGCCCACAGTTAATGTAGGAAACGGCCAGAACCATGGTAACACTACACAGATTGAGGAAAGAGAAGCGTATGGTCTATTGGTCACCTTGAAAAGAGCAGTTGGGTTCGGGAAAAACCTGCCCACAGTTCTTTTGTCGCTTTTCACCAAGTAAAATTTTTTTTTTAGCGTAGAATGTGGTTTCCTTTGGTATAAATTGATCTTAGGTAGACATTTCTTTAAAAGTCCAAAGCCGAGCCGATTTGCCAGTGCATCGTTTCCGAGGAAAACTGGTGTGAAAGAAGGAGTTGTGAAACCTCTTGATGCACAACGAAGAATGATAACGAGAGGCAGAACAGTTTGCACAAGGGAACGGGCTCAAACAGCACATATGCATTAATTTACACACTGCGGGGGCTGCTACATTGACAATTGCTTGTGCAAATACTAATGTATCTGACTGTCTCATGATTTGAAGGTATATTTAAACTCCTGTATTGTGGTTACTTTTTAACTTGAATATTTATGTGGGGTATATATAAGATATGTAATATCGCATCTATATGTGTTCTAAACAGCAGGGCATCAGTTCGTTCATTTACTGTGCTGCTGCTTGAAGTCAGTCATTATGCTTCCAGTTAAATCTAAAATAAATTTGCTTAAAGGGATTTGAGTGGATAGAATTTTTAGTTTTGCTTATGGGTTGTCAAAGTATTTTACTTCAACTTTATCAAGTGATAATAATAGGCATTAACTGCGATGCAGTCGAGCTGGACCAATGGCGTACTCTCTTTCTGCCAAACCGAGTGTATTGCTATGCTCCCGCAGTCAGCACTGCATTTTACTGCTATTTTTATTCAGCCTTGTTTTTATCTGGACAAATGAAGCCTGAAGTTTCTCAAAATATCAAAATCCCGTTTAACTTGCATTTAACTTTTCGCCGGAAAAGAATTGCCGAACCAAACATCAGAACCAAAAAAGAGACGTTTTTCTTTTGACTGCCTCTTTCGTTTCGGAATCGTCTTCCGACTGTTCAGTTGTGTGAGCAGATGGATAGGTATCCAATTGGCTTGCCGGCCCATCATCCCAAGATCACGCCTTTCACTGATCGGCAACAAAGATGTACTTTGCTCCCCGCCGGATGGTTTGACCTTTCCAAACTGCGTTAATGTCGTGCCCTATAGACCTGCATGCGCGGTTTCACCTGCTAGCGAGAATAAACAGGCCGCCGCGTTTAATGCTTACGTGTGCACGTAAAAATTAACCTTGCTTGCGACCTTTCAAAATGGTGTCCTGCCTTTTAGACGTAGTCGGTAGTTTATTGTGACACTAAACCCAGTGACAGCAGCATCCTCTGAAGCCCCGTGTAGTTTTAAAGGCCAGAGGAAAGCGAGACTGACTGATGTGCGCACTAATGGCGGCTTGCGGTGCATTCTGGCGAAAGACGTCTTCGCCGAAGGCTATCGCCCTCGTAGCATTTACCCACCTGTGTTCCCGTATGGCATTTTAGTCCCCTGGTTTCCGTGCTCACAAAGCCTCTTAGAGTAGGAGCGCTGACCTAGGATCGGTTTTGCCTTTTGTAGGTGATAACCGATGAGGTTGCTATGTGGACAGGGGGAACTGATCCTAGATCAGCAGCCCTACTCTGAGATGCTGAATGGGCACAGGCCCCAGTCTGAGCGGGAGCCGTGCTGTCGATGCGTCAGGCTCAGGCCCACTAACCCTACCTCTCCACTGTAGCTGCTGCCCAGCCCCACCGTGTACCGAGCGACTGCATGCGCTTTCTAACACTGTATCCCGTACCATGTGTCCCAGACCAACCAATGGCCTCATAGCACTGTAACCATCTGGACAATAAAGCTTTATCACAAAGGATGAGCGCTCCTACCTGGCTGTATTTGTGCTGTGGGTATCAGGTGTAGATGAATGTGAAAAATGTTGTGGCCTTTGTGCCACTGTGTGTATCGCAGAGGTAAGGAATGAATATCAAGGACCTTTAAAGACGAAGATAAATGAAAACGTCAAAATGACAAATGTTTGGCGAAGAAAGTAAAGATTGAATCTCGCATGTGTTTTGTTGGAAAGCGAAGGCGAGATGAAAATAGATCAGAAGCACTCAGAGAATCAAGGCTTTATTTTAAACCCTGAAAAAAAAAAACAAGCACTGCTCTTCAGTCATGTTAATGTGGGCTGAGTCCAGCGCTGCCAGTTATTTCTTCCCCTTCGAAATTATGCTCCTAATTTACATGTGAACTCTGGCAATTACGTAATCAGGGAACTGATTGTACAAGGTCCTTCTCTTGCTGAGGTAGGTACAGAAAAAGCACACGAGAAAGTACACCTTGCCAAGATGGTCCTTCCAGAGAAAACAGTGCTGAGGGTTTTCCACCATTCAAATGAGTGATAAATTCACAATGAATGCGTGGCCGACGGACTACATTTTTAAAAGTGAGATTTGAAATGACCTTATTAAAATGACACCACAGGGCCTCGTCATCAAAATATGAAAGCTTAGAATTAGAAATTGGTGCTCTTTAAAATATGGTCTACCGCACACTAGACTGAATAGGAGCCATATCTTTTGAGACATTTAAGTGTCATGTTCCAAGAAGTACAAGCTATTTTAGAAGAAGCTGGTCTCCATGGTTATCCGCAAGCTCCTTAAAACGCAATTTGGGCCGAATTGACGTTAAACGTAAATGATCATTCTGCAAATGCCAAGACTGAAAGTAATTTTTTTACGTGTCAGACCGGCCGCCAGTTCGTCCTGGAGAATTGTGGTTTCAGTCATCCATCCCTTTACCGTTCTCTAAAATGTGAATTGATGCGTTAGTTAGGCCCTCTGTACCTTCGCGCCAGGTGGTTCTCGGCACTGTGTGGAATTACTGGTGCGGCCTTATGGAAAAGACTTCTCTCGGAAACATTCAGGCAATCTGCCCGCCGCCTTGGTGACTAAGTGAAGAGTGCTGAGAAGTATGTCTATATTGGACGAGAAATGTCCCATAAGAATACAAACGCATGTTCATACTTCACTCTCCATTGGTTTGCGTGTCTAACATTCTGCTGACGGTCCATAAACTGAACCAGCTGTTCTCAACTGTCTGCAAACCGGCTGTCCAGTAATCTCCTTTCCCTATAGCATCGTTTTCAGCGGTCCAAATATGATTGCACGTAATTGCTTCCCTTATTCTCTCCTGAAAGCTTGCACATGTCTTCACGTCTGGTAATACTGCCATTTTAAAGATCAAAGAGTCACAAATGCCCACATTCTTACAAACGCATGGAATCGTTTATGAGATCACCTTTTGCTTCTCTGTATTACCTCTTAAAAGGCACAATCAAAGTTTGCTCCTTTCTCATATGAATTTCCTGTTGCTTGGACGATGATTAATTCTATTAATAAACGAATATCGCCATTTACAAGCCACGTATGCCGCCACGGTCCATTAATGTCCTGACGTCCGTTAATGGAGGTGAAACGCACGGCGGGGGTTTCTCAAGAGGCAGCCTCTGCGAGACACGCAATTTGACGTGACCTCGGGTCAATTACCCGTGTAATTAATTATTCCACTGATTAAGACACCGCACCCCCCAATTACAGCGGCGGACATGATGGCACCTCCACACGATAAACGACCACACCGCAGGATGGTTTACCAATGACAATTATAATACATCTGTTCATGCGGCTCCTCATTAATTCTGATGCGGTCGCGTAACTGCTTCCACTTAATTGCAATTAAGCGGAGCGTCAGTGTGGCACTAATTTAATCGGCGCTGTTGTAATATCGGTCTTTAGATCGAGGCTGACCCAGGTTTCACGTTTGCAGTACTAGAGATCTGTTCAAAACTCAAATAAAAGTTAAACACTCTTAATGAGGTGTAGGCTTCCAGGATATATAGCAGTGATATTTAGTGCTTCTAATTACGATTTAGCATTATCAAGTAAATATCAAACTAAAATATCAAACCTCAGCCTCTGAAATACTTGAGGTTAAATGCAAGTGAAATGTATTGTTTTTGCCTCAGCCCCCCCCCCCCCAAAAAAAATATGTGCACATATGCTACACGTATTGCACTCCCCGTAAAGTGCCCAACACACACACAAATGCCCACGTTTCAAACAGCTGTTCAAAACATAAAGGTAAAGGTTGCTTGCTAACCTTGTGCTCTCTGTTGCACTGTAGACAGGCACCCACTGGGCTATATAATGAAGTGACGACACTGAAGGACTCACAAGGAAATGAATGTCGGTTCACCTTTGACCTTTTCCACTAATCATCAAAGGGTCAAAGTAAATGTGTACCGGTTCTAGGAGCTGGAAGAGGTCTCGAACCAACACAATCACAGGACCAATTGCTTGACAAATGATATACTAGCACAAACTCACAAGGAGACGATGACCACCTGAAGAGAACCGTAGCTCCACTAAAACAGGCTCTAGGAAACCGCTGCTTGCAGTACGCTGGCAGCACCTGCAGGAAGGTGCAAAGATGTCTTGAGTAGGCTCACCTCACAGGTCACCTCAGCTTCATCAGCAATCTTGTCACCTTAGTGCACGTCGCTGTTGTGGCTTGTTTTTGGGTGACGTAATATTGGCGAGCGCAGGCGCGGCGATAAAAGCGCTGAGTCGGTGCAGTTGCACACCGAGGATCGGTGGTTTGAGCCCTGGTCGGGCCAGATCCGAGTATAGATGGCGCCTTGAGGGAGCGGCAATTGGGTGGCCGCTCCCAGGGTAGGGGGAGGAACTTGTGGGGGAGAATCGTTGCGCATAAAGCGGGCCCAGGTGAGTTGGATTCATGGTCAGGAGCTCGAGGAGTCGCGCCCTGAAGAGGATGTGGAGCCCTCCTTCCTACTGCCGGCTAACAGCGTTCTGTAGCGGCGATTTCTCAAGCGGTAGCTACACAGGGAATTGAATAGCTATGGGGGTACAATTGGCTACCAAATTGGGAGAAAACGGGGGGAAATCAGAAACACATTTTTTTAAATATTGGCAACCACAATCTGGCTGGAAACCCCTCTTTTGGTGGGTGTTTTTAGGTCGTCGTTTTTACTGCTGCATTTTCGTCCACATTGCTGGGAAACTGGCATCCGTGCGTGCTGATTAAGTGACTTGCTGCCACCTCATCTGTAATTTCAAGCCTAAATATAGACGTGTTTCCATTGGAATTTTGAATCCAATTGAGCTCTAAAAGCGATCACTTCCAGCTGCGTGTAACACATCCACCAAAGCAGGTGTTCCTAGGTTGTTTTGTCAGGGGGAATGTGGATTCGCTTGATTTGAGCTTGTTAAGCAAAACAACAATGCCAGGCTGCTTAACAATGATTTGGATTAATTGTCGGAAAGAATGATCGCTGTTTTAAATGGATCTGATGTGTATAAAAAGGCAATCCTTATTTTAGGTTTTAGCTATTTTGCATTTCCAGACGGAAAGATTCAATTGCAGACCATTTTTATTCCCAAGTCTGGTAACGGATATGTAGCATATGTCAATAAAACCTTAATTCTAACTCTGAAACCATTACGTGAGAAATGAGAAAGAAACAATGGGGAACACAGTACCGGCTAAACACGCTCGTTGTTCCCGCGGAAGTTTAAAGAGTAGGAAAACCTCATCTGGGTTTGATTGGTTAACTTTTCAGCCAGTGTTCACATTGCAATTCTGTGTCCTTGAAATAGTTGTACATCCTCTAGCATCTGAAGGCTTTTGACTGGTGCTTTTAATTGTCTAAGTCACGGGTGTCAAACTCATTCCATCGAGGGCCGAGTGTATGCAAGTTTTTGTTTTAACCATGCTCTACACCAGCTGATTCCACTAATTAGTGCACCTCCTTGGTTGAAGAGCTGAGCTAATTAGTGAAATCAGCTGGTGTAGGGCACAGTTGGAACAAAAACCTGCATACACTCGGCCCTCGGTGGAATGAGTTTGACATCCCTGGTCTAAGTCCTCAGGGACTCAAAATACACAGAAGGACTATCCTGCAGGTGTACAAGACTACATGCCACTATAACAGTGGGATGGCACTTTGCTCGCTACGTTGCTTTAAAAATCCTTACCTGAACCCTAACTCTAACCTAAACTCTTACCCTAACGCTAAGTCTTTTAAACTCTCCCGTCCAGTGTTGGAGTTACAGGGGCCTGACCTTTATTTCCAATCCAGGAGGAGGTCATTCGGATCATAGGGAGCTCAGAAGAGGAGCGTCCGTGCCTATAACAGAAACATTTTATTATTGGACCACTTTAAATACAAACACAGTAGACATTCAGCCTTTTTATTCACCATAGACATCAACAGTTTATATACCAATATTGAAAAGGAATTTAGTCTTAAAGCAGTCCACAATGCCTTTCGGAAAAATTGAGACGTTTCACAGCCTGACCACCATATACGTACTACTATTGTTAAAAAAATCAGTCTCACACGTAATGATTTTTAATTTGACAAACACATTTACATGTACCAACTGGTTCAAGAAACTGTGATAGGGAAACGGTTGCAGTCAAGCCGGAAAGTCTGCACACTTCTTTCACCTCCACGTTTTATTATGTTACGGACATATTCTACAATAGATTGAGTTAATTTTTTCTCACAAAATAGCCCATAATGACAAAGTGAAAACATGTTTTTAGACATTTGTGGAAATTTATTAAAAATCTAAATGTAAAATATATGTACACAAGTGTGCACACCCTTTGATATGACACCCAAAATTGAGCTGAGGTGCATTTTGTTTCCACTGATACTGCTTGAGATGTTTCTACAACTTAATTGGAGTCAACCTGATAAATTAAATTGATTGGACATGATTGGGGATTGCCAACACCTGCCTATATAAGGTCCCACAGTTGACAGTGCATGTCAGAGCAAACTCCAAGCCATGGGGTCAAAGGAATTATCTGCAGACCTCAGAAACTGGATTGTGTCAAGGCATAAATCTGGAGAAGGGTACGGAAAAATCTCTGCAGCTTTACAGGTCCCAAAGAGCACAGTGGCCACCATCATTCATAAATAGAAGAAGTTTGGAACCACCAAGAATCTTCCTAGACCTGGCTGCCCGGCCAAACTGAGCTATCGGGGAAGACGGGCCTTGGCCAGGGAGGTGAGCAAAAACCCGAGGGTCACTGACAGAGCTCCAGCGTATCCTTGTGGAGATGGGAGAACCTTTCAGAAGATAAACCATCCAGGCAGCACTCCACCAATTAGGCCTTTATGGTAGAGTGGCCTGACGGAAGCCCCTTTTTTATAAAAGGCACATCACAGCCCGCTTGGAGTTTTCCAAAAGGCACCTAGAGGACTCTCAAACCATGAGAATCAAGATTTTCTGGTCTGATGAAACCAAAATTTAACTTTTTGGCCTGAATACCAAGCGTCACGTCTGGAGGAAACTAGGCTACCATCCCTACAGTGAATACCATCCCTACATGATGTGGGGATGTTTTTCAGCAGCGGGAATGGGGCGACTAGTCCTGATAGAGGGAAAGATGAATGCAGCTAAGTACACCGAGATCCTTGAAGAAAACCTGCTCCAGAGCGCTCTGGACCACAGCCTGGGGCGAAGGTTTACCTTCCAACACGACAACGACCCGAAGCACACAGCCAAGAGAACAAAGGAGTGGCTTCGGAGAAAGTCTGCATGTCCTTGAGTGGCCCAGCCAGAGCCCAGACCTGAATCTAATTGAACATCTGTGGAAAGAGCTGAAAATGGCTGTGTACCGACACTCCCCATCCAACCTGACGGAGCTTGCAAGGATATGCCAAGAGGAATGGGCTAAAATGTCCAGAAACAAGTGTGCCAAGCTCGTAGCTTCTTTCCCAAGACGCCTTGAAGCTGTAATCGCTGTCAAAGGTGCAGCAACCAAGTATTAGGCTAAGGGTGTGTACAGATATGTAACCCCTAAATAACCTATTTTTGTCAGTAAAATAAAATTGCATATTTTCTAAAAACCTGTTTTCACTTTGTCATTATTGGCTATTGTGTGTAGATATTTGAGGCAAAAAATGAACTCAATCTATTGTAGTATAAGTCTGTAACGTAATAAAACGTGGAGAAGGTGAAAGGGGTGTGCAGACTTTCCGGCTTGATTGTATATTGGTGTCCTATGCCAATATTTACATGGCAGAATTGGAGTAAACCCTTTTTTACTAAACTCCTCAAAAAAAGTTTGGAAACGTTATTTCGGTCGATTATTCCTCCCCTTTAATAATACCAATTGGTATTGTATTTTATATCGTTGGAAAGCCTGATTAGTCACCTTTACAACGAGGTACAACTTGTAAGGATCATGCATTCGTGGAATGAGCAACACAGCTAACCGTGTGGGTAGCGGCCCAAAAAAATGTGCCAAAATCCCCTGCAATATTCTTCTGTTGGTATTCACTCTCGTTTTGAGCTTCAAGTGCTGGCAGGTGTATGCCAGTCACAGGTGTGTGACTGGCACCTGATTGGCACCTAATTGACAGCACTTGTGTGCATGGGTCCTGCAACTTTGTTGAGTTTGTGTGTGCTCCAAGCATAAACATGCCACGTTTGTCCCTTCAGGATAAGGCCCGTGCAATAGGGCAACTGGAAGCTGGTGTTCCGGTACGCAGAGTGGCAGCATTATTTGGTGTCAGCCCTGGTACCATTTCCAAACTTAGGACCAAGTTCCGCGAGACTGGTGAAGTCAAAGACAGACCGCGAAGTGGCCGTCCCAGGAAGACAACACCCCAAGAAGACCTCACCCTTGCTTCACTGAGGAACCGTAGGCTTTCTTCCAGAGATTTACAGGCAAGATTTGCACAACGGTACCACAGACAGATCTCTGATCAGACGGTGAGGAACAGACTGCACATGGCCGGTCTTCGTGCTTATAAGGCTGCCAGGAAGCCTGCAATGACTGCCCTTCACCGTCAGGCCCGTTTGCGCTGGTGTCGACAGCACCGACAGTGGAACCTAAGAATGTGGAGCAACGTCATGTTCAGTGATGAATCAAGGTTCTGTCTGCGGACGCTGGATGGCAGGATCAAAGTATGGAGACGGCGTGGAGAACGCTATGCAGATTGCTGCACAGATCGCGTGACACCTTTCAATGGGGGCAGTGTCATGGTGTGGGGCGGTATCTCTCTCACAGGCAAAACAGAACTTGTCATCATTGAAGGCAATCTCAATGCAGTGAGATATCGGAATGAGATTCTGGAGCCAGTGGCGATCCCATATCTCCAGAATCTGGGACCTAACTCCATCCTCCAGGATGACAACGCTCGCCCCCACAGAGCCAGGATCATCACAGAGTACCTCCAGAATTTGGGAGTGGAGAGGATGGAATGGCCTGCCGTGAGTCCAGACCTCAACCCAATTGAACACTTGTGGGATCAGCTTGGGCGTGCTGTACGTGCCAGAGTGACCAACGCAACCATGTTGGCTGACTTGCGACAAATCCTGGTTGAGGAATGGGATGCCATCCCACAGCAGTGTGTGACCAGGCTGGTGACCAGCATGAGGAGGAGGTGCCAAGCTGTTGTGGCTGCGTATGGATCTTCCACACGCTACTGAGGTCCCTGACAGTGTAAAATGAATAAAGTGTAAAAATGGCCAATATGTGTTGTTTTTTCCTTATTACTGTGGGAGAGTGCAATCATCCAGTCCACCAAGCAACTCAAAACGAGAGTGAATACCAACAGAAGAATATTGCAGGGGATTTTGGCACATTTTTTTGGGCCGCTACCCACACGGTTAGCTGTGTTGCTCATTCCACGAATGCACGATCCTTACAAGTTGTACCTCGTTGTAAAGGTGACTAATCAGGCTTTCCAACGATATAAAATACAATACCAATTGGTATTATTAAAGGGGAGGAATAATCGACCGAAATAACGTTTCCGAACTTTTTTTGAGGAGTGTATTTGGATTTCATCTGAGTATGGCACAATGCTGTAGATTCCTTCAAGGGTTTTGTTCAACTCACAAATGCATGTCATCCACACATCACCTGTAAATATATCGCCAATAGAAGTCCATTGCAGCGTGCCTTCAAGTTGGAGACTAGCATGGGATTTTCTTGAGACTTTCTGTATTTCCCCGATGTATACGATCAAGGTCAAGATCAAATTCAATCAACAGTGCTCTCGAACTTGTTAGTATAGTCCCATGCTAATGCCAATTGCAGCCTGTTTTAAACGCCACCTATAGGATTCTAAAGTTGTGTACGTTGTAAACTTGCTGTTGACCAGGTTTTACAAGAGACTATGGGCTAGTCATACAGTCATAAAGTTCAGAATTCTTTATAGCCTACTCCACGTCTTTCACCACACATCTGCAACCGGCTAATAGCCTGCTTTTACACAAATTATTCACGTAAGAAATATTGAACACAAATATAGAGGTCTATATTCTTCAATCTTATCCAGAAAGGGCCGGTGTGGGTGCAGGCTTTTGTTCCATCCAAACAGTTACACACCTGATTCTACTAATCAAGGTCCTTAGCAACGACTCTTGTGGTTGATTACATTACATTACATTACATTATAGGCATTTAGCAGACGCTCTTATCCAGAGCGACTTACACATCAGTTATTTTGCATTTATACATAGTATCCATTGATACAGCTGGATATATACTGAAGCAATGCAGGTGAAGTACCTTGCTCAAGGGTACAACGGCAGTGTCCGACCCGGGAATCGAACCTGCAACCTTTTGATTAGTCGAATCAGCTGTGTTACTGCTTGGTTGGAACAAAAGCCTGCACCCACACCGGCCCTTTCTGGATAAGATTGAGGACCTCTGCTGTATGTGTCACCAAAATGGCTGTCCTTGGTTAAATTCAGAACTGTTCTTCCAATAAATTGGTATTTTAAAAAAACTACTACTTGATGCTCAATAAATATTTAATTTAGATTTCATGCCATTATTAATTTAAACAACTGGCTGTGCGTTACATACAGTGCATTCGCGCTGCACTACCTCAAAATGTACTCGTATCATTTTGAGTGGAATTTAAAAAAAATTCCCACTTCAAATATTAAACGATTTCCATTCTCCACTTTTGCTGTGCTTACAACAGAACTGGTGCATACAACTTTAAATGTCTTTAAATTCCATTCGGGAGCATTTGCTCAACATAAACGGTGAACTTCAGGATTTGCAGAAGACCTTCTGGGCGATCAGCTGACACAGTACCCCAGTTGCAGACTGCAATCAAGACCTTCCTAAACTTATGTTCGACTTATGTTCGACTTTTGAAACCCGTGTTAATACACAGCTGTGGACTAAAAACTGAAGGCAAGCTGCCAGCGACCCAGTAGATTACTTAGATGTAACAGTTTTTTTTTTCCTGACAGGTTCACAAAAAGGCCACTGAAAATTCTAAACTATTTTTTCTAAACTATTTTAAACTAGGCAATACACACACATTACTACACATGACTAGTTTACATCCCAAACATACATTTAAAGGTTTAATCAAATCCCAGATCATTAAGTTTTATAGAATATGTTCAGACCCAATAGACTTTAATTCAGCCACTCATACAGTTTTTCAAACATTAAGACTCGGATGTTATTCAAAAAGCTTTATTGGAACAATCAAATCAACAACATAGTTACAGGACAATCAAACCACACGAGTGCCGTACTCCGGAGATGTAATCCCATTAATCACAGCCTTTTCAAAATGGACAGTACATCTGAATTCAACAATTCAAAAATGCAGAAGAAAAATACAAACCCCTTCAGTTGTTCCAACTCATTTGTTGGGCGTCTCCGGCTCCGCTTGGGAAATATTACAAACAAGAAAAATACATTTGGAACGGGGAGGGAGGGATACCATTTGGCAACGCGTATCATTGCAAAACTTGAATATCATTTACAGTGGTGTTCAAATACATAGCAGTGCATTAAAAAAAGTGAATGAAGTGCAAATATTTTTTAATAGCTTTTAGTTCCATATTTCAAATGTAGTGGAAACATTACACATTCAATTCCAAATCAAAGCATTAACAAATTTTATCAAGTCTGTCATTTGTTTACAGGAAGCAAAGAAACGGAATATTAATCTGTTAAAAAAAATTGCAGTGTCGACATTTTTCTCTTCAAATTCAAACACCTACTTTATAAACTTGCTTTATAAAGAAATTTTTCAAGATTTAACATCACTTTAAATGACTGAACTAATATTTAGTTGCATAACCATTGTTTTTGATAACTGCTGCGCATCTGCGTTACATCGAGTCAACCAACTTCTGGAACCTAGAATCAGGTATTTCAGCCCAGGATGAATGAACTACGTTCCACAGTTCCTGTGAATTTTTGGGTTTTGCTTCAGAAACTGCATTTTTAATGTCACCCCACAAGTTTTCAATGGGGTTGAGGTCGGGGGATTGAGCTGGCCACTCCATTACCTCAATCCTTTTTGTCTGGAACCAAGATGTTGCTTGTGTTTGGGGTCGTCTTCGGCATACGGCAACATAATCTTTTCAATTATTTTTATGTATTCAAACTGATCCATGATTCCTGGTAGGGATGCACCGATACCGATACCGGTATCGGTATCGGGGCCGATACCATGCTCATGTACTCGTACTCGTACTCGAAAAAATGTACCGATACTCCAAAACCGATACCAACGTCCAAACGTCCGCACGCTAATGCTATCACCTTAGCAACACCTAATCCTGACCTGCGTGCTCACTAGGGATGTTAACAGTTAATCGACTATCGATTAATTGCTCATAAGAATTTAATCGATAAGATTTCAAATGAAACAATTAACTGAATAATCTGCGATCTTGTTTCAACGGCAGTTTTTGTGTGAAACGTAATCATGGTTTAAGGTCTCCACGCTAGGGCGAAGTTAATGTAGCCTACCACCTGAAATGCGAACTTTTCCTATAAACCTCGTATGAACTTTTTGTATTTTTTCCTTGTAGTTATATAGTTTTATGGATTAGGTTTATGGTCGCTCCAGTGAGCGTTTTAAATATGGATTAGAAACTACGGAAATATATGACAATTTGTGTGTTCTCAAGTTCTGACCATTTCGTGGTAAGTAACCTATTGTAAAACATTGCGTTTTCAAATGGTAAAGTTGTCAAAAGGGTGACAAGGGCCATACTTTTTTTTTTAAAGCAGATGATTCTTTTCTCCCAAATTGAATGTCGATGTTCAGTCATGTATGGGGGGAGCCCTTATACAAAGGGTTGAGCTAGGTGCACTGATGTAGCATAGTGCTATTAATCACCCAGTTCGTCAGTAGGCTACTTGATTAAAATAGCGGTTCAGATTAAAATAGCAACCATTCACGCAGTGCGTGATCTAGACTCAAATTACCTGACAACAAATAAAGAAAAGGGCTTTAGCTAGACTTCTTACTGAATTTCAAGTGTAAAGAAGAAACAAACGTATAGCCACATATTGGTTATATTTGTGTAGCCTATAAAACATGGTTATAGCATATTAGGCCTTCTTAAAATAGCCTACATTTATTGTGCTATTTCGATACAAACGAAAACACGAATGTGCTTCATTTAATCAATATCATTATTACAGATTTGAAATGGTTTAATAACGGGCAGACTTTTATTAACTCTTAGTTTGATAGTTACAGAATAGGCCTACATGGAAAATGTACAATATAGCCTACAGTAGCCTATGCGATTTTGATTAGAAATGCTTGAACCGTTTTGCTTTCGGTAACGTTACGTTGGGTGGACGTCAGATGCCAGTAGGTAGGCTACAGGTTCCGATCATGATTGCAGGCTATATTTTTTAAATGTGAAACTGTACCAAAAAACAGTTGACCGGGCTATATTATTTTACTAATACCCCCGCCATTTGTTGCAAACTAATTGAGTAGCCCGTAGCCTATGCAGAGAGTAACTGATTCGGTTGACAATTATGTAGGCTACTGCGGTGCGGTAGTCAGCAGTTCATATAGGCTAGTCAATTCAGTAGGACTCTCTGAGGTTGATGGTTGAAAAGGACATTATGCCAATAAGCAGCATTAGACCTAGTCTTTAGATAGCACACAGGCTGTTCCATGTCAGTACAGTAGGTTAGCCTATAATGTATGTAGGCCTATTTCACAATTGTTTTTTTACAGTCAGCCCCCCCCTGTTAAGTTGACCATGTATATTAGTGGTAAGGGTTAGGGGTCACTTATACTTTGACGTTCCAGTATAAATAGAATGATGCACAAAAGACTGTACAGTTTTATTTTGGTTATTATTTATGTTTATTTATTTATTTTTATTGGACCTCATTTGATTTAAATAATCAGTAAATTGATAGACTGTGCTCCATCAACAGGAGAAAATAAACACAGTATCTTCAAAATCAGCCGTCTCATTATTGTGGTATTATTATACAGTATTATTATAAAGTACTCATACTTAAAAAAACACACAAAAAATGGTATCGGTATCGGTATCGGCGAGTACTCAAAAGTGAGTACTCGTACTCGTACTCGGTCTGAAAAAAATGGTATCGGTGCATCCCTAATTCCTGGTATATGATAAATAGGCTCAACACCGTAGTGTTCCCATACCATGATTTTTGCACCACCATGCTTCACTGTCTTCAGAGTGTACTGTGGCTTGAATTCAGTACCCGGGGGTCGTCTGACGTACTCTCGACGGCCACTAGACTCGAAAAGAACAATTTTACTCTCATCAGTCCACAGAATGTTACGTAATTTCTCTTTGGGCCAATCGATGTGTTCCTTGGCAAATTTTAACCGATTCTGCACATGCCGTTTTTTCAACAATGGTGCTTTACGGGGGCTTCTTGCTGATAGCTTAGCTTCGATCAAACGTCTTCTGACTGTAACAGCACTTACAGGTAATTTTAGATCATCTTTGATTTTTCTGGAGGTGATGATTGGCTGAATCTTTGCCATTCTGACTATTCGTTTTAACAGTAGTTGCTCGTTTTCTTCCATGTGTTTCGGGTTTTTGTTGCCATTTTAAAGCATTTGAGATTTTTTTTTAGCTGAGCATCCTATAATTTTCTGCACTTTTTTATACATTTTCCCCTCTCCAATCAACTTTTTAATCAAATTATATTGTTCCTCCGAACAGTGTTTGGAACGGCCCATTTAGAAGGAAATATATTTTATAACAATGTGTGAAACATTTGCTTCCCTTCTTCCTTAATAAAGGACAATTAATGACACCTGTTTTTTCACATAATGAATTAATTAAACTCCACACTGCTATTATTTTGAACACATTCAATGAATGAGCGCATTTACATGCACTCAATATTCCGATAACTGGGAGTAATCCGAACATGGCAATAATACGATAAATGCGTTTACATGCACTTAAGTAATGCGATAATGGGAAAAATCCAGGTTTACATGATTCTGTCAATATTCCGATTTCTTTCCCTGAACGCGATGTGCAACTCAAATGTAAATTAGAAACACATATTAGCCTAACGTTATATATTATAACTTACATATTTTAACGTTTTTACATAACGTGATTATACTTCCTGCTGGGTTGCTAGAAACCACGCGGGTTGGTATGCCTAACCGTAAATTAGTAAACACATTAACTATAGCCTAACGTTAGTTACATAAGAAAGAACAGTAGCCTATAACGTATAAGAAAGTAACGTTAAACATGGTAACGTTAGACAGGAATGCTCTTATGGGTTTCGTCGTCATATGGCAGATGTTATGGTTGCGGGTGGCAACTAACACTGTCCTTCAAGCGTTCTGTGTTATGAGCAGAAGACGATGAAGAGCTTTTACGTTACAACAAGCGCTGATTATTGGACCCAGAATAGGCCTTCCTCCAGCACTGTTAAGGACCCGGTCGTGCTGGATGCGCATTAGGAGCAAGGACTGGTGGGAGAGAGCGGTGCTAAATTAATTCACCGATTCAGACCGTAGACTTGTGGACACCAAACTGGTTCACTATCAGCCTGTACTCCCTGCAGCTACCGAGTTTATACAGCGCTATTGCGACTCGCATTTGAAGAGGTACAGCTGGACGCACTGTCACTTCGTCAGGGCTCATTATGTTCTGTACCAAACCACAAAGTTTCATAAATGATCTCCAAGCCATCCTGAAGTTGCCTCTCCATTCTGAATCGGTGAATTAATTTACGATATGACGACGAAACCCAAAAGAGCATTATTGAGTGCATGTAAACGTGCTCATTATTTCCGCGTTTCTAACTTTTTTCCCATCTATGAGATGAAGTATATTCCTCTTTATTATTTCGGATAACATTTGGAGGGTTTCCTCCTCGCTCCAGAAATGACTTCTCCGGTTGGTTGACATCTCTCTCTGACCTCTCAACTGTTTTGACGTTAGCATTACTAACAATATCCGGAGTGACTGTTGCTGTCAAACACGCACATCCACAGATTTAAAAAAACGAACTAGATCGGAATAAGCGTTTACATGCAACCAATAAAACGAAAAACACGGCAGAAATCCAGGTGTAGTTATCGGATTTCTCATATTCCGATAACTGCTTTTTTCCGAAAAAGCTTTTCGGAATATTGCGTTTACGTGACAATTTGAATAATCCGATAACAGCCATATTCCGAATATGATCGGAATATTGAGTGCATGTAAACGCACCCAATGACTCAATTACTCAGAACAAGCAGCGTGCATGTCATGACAGTTGGGTCTGTTGTTTTTCTATTACACTACTACATCTACAAGTAAATTACTTGCCATGCAGAAATATCACTACTACTAATAAGAGTGGTTCATTAGCTTACTGATGTTGTACTGCTATTTTTTTTTTAACACAACTGTATATAATTAACTGTAGATACTTCAAGAAAAAATATGTTGGGGAGACAAAAAAACAACACAAGATTAAACCAACACATTTAGTCAATCACAACAAACAAGAAATATACATTTTTAGTTCAATATTTCCATGAACATAACTTGAAATATGTCAGCATATACGGGCTATAGAAAGTAACAGAAGATGGAGAACTTTACTACATTGAAAGAAGAAGGAATTCAGAATAATATGAGGCATAGGTTGAAAGGAAATTAAGAGAGGAAAGACACACCGACAGACACTTAAACTTTTAAGAAATAGAATGAAATAATATAATAAACATAGGATTGTCATAATGCACAAACTTTAAAATGAACACTGAAAGAAACACATGCATGAATACACAACATGAAAAAGATCATATGGACTTGGGGGTAGTTACGAGTACTTGTTAAAAATTATTATTTATTTTTTTAAATTCATGAATTCAATTTAATTGCCTTTCTGACAAGGGTTCTGCATGGGAATGATTTTAGTATCCTTTAAATATCCTTGATGTGGACAGGAAACGGCTTCAATCTGAGTGCTTCCCACAATGTTCCAGGACGAATGGGCAATGCTTCTCCGTACTGTAAGCAAACCTTTTTAACTGGCAGACTCACGCTGTTAAATTGATTTGAACAGACACAGAATGGACCGCCTACTAGCAATGTTCTCTAGCTGAACCCGAGAGCCCCAGCGGCAGATGGCCTCTGCTTGGGCCTGGTACTCTTGCTGTGTTAATGGGAACCGGAGCGGTGGGAGGGATGGACTTCAGCCCTTTCTGACTGCAGGACATGGTCTAGCAGAGAGTCATTGGAAAGACCCGCTGTTTTCAGCTAGAAAGTCTTTTGTAGTCTTTCTTTTCTGTGTCCATCTACGTATTATGTGGCTCCTGTACACGCTGTGCTTTTTGGGGTGCAACGCCAACAGTTATTGAAACAATGATGTTTTTTGGTAATATTTTCTATGAATGAGCATTCATTAGAGCTGTATAACTTTATAATCACGACGTAAGCATTCGTAAATTATGTGTACAGTCACAATTAGACTGGCGTGCATGGTGTCTGATGCAGCAAGTGGCATTGCCTTGACACACTAATCGACACACCATATGCCTATTTGCACTTGTCGATATAAGTGTTTATACATATCTGTATAGTTCTTATGAAAGGGTCATAGCTGTTATGAATGACCATTTATAGAAAGTTTTACTGTCTTATTTCTTTACAAGAAACATTTGCTAGACGACAGATTCCAGTCCAGTCTGACCAGAAACTTCAAGTTTAGTTTATCTCTCTGTCTCTCTCAGCTCAGCCTTGGCTATGCTCCCCATAAAAAAACACTGAGGATGATTACCCTGACTGTCAAACCACTGACCCTCAGATGAGAGCTCATGAGTGTCTAAGCTTGTTAGTATCCTAATGATATCCCATGTTTAATTATCTGTATTCAGCTTCAAGGAAAGTGAGGATACATTCACATTCTGACCAATCGATGCAGCAGCTATTTTTCTTTTTTTACTAAACTGGTGTGTAAGTTATTCCAGACATTGTGGTTGTAATGGCTGACAGCTGAGCGTCTCTGGTCTTTGCTGCCTGTGCTTCCTGTCCTGTGGAACAACAGGAATCTGAAGGTGTCGTCCGATGTCAAACATGCAAACAGTATATGCGCCAGAGTTGGAGAGGAAAAAAAGCACAATACATCTGGGGAAAGTTTGTAGACCATCCTTTTTATTACCCAACCCCCTCCCCTGTCTGACAGTGGCTTTTAAGGGTAGCCTTCTCAACAGTGTGGTTTTGGCAAATGTGATGCTCCATAACGCTGTAATGGCGACATGTAGTCCAGCTGTCTCGTTTTCGTGTTCATTCATTTGAATGTGTTTTGTTGTGTCAAGCTTTTGTCTTTTGTTTTTTCATGCGCTTTGTGTCTGTTGTGGGACAGGGAAGTGGGCTGGAGATTTCTCAGGGCACTCCTGTTGCTTGTTTTGATAATATTGCCGAATTATCCAGTCGGGATCATTTTGTTTATGGTCGTCACCGTGGAGATGCATTCACAACATTATCGCAAATGTTTGTTAGATCTGCAGCTACAAAGATACCATCATTCTTCACCGGAGTTGAAGATATCAAGACTGATCCAGGACTGCAGGCAATCCTAAAAAGGCCGCCAGGGAAGGGAAGGAGAAGAGAATGCGGGGGAAGAGTGAGCGACGACTGGAGAGTGGAGAGGTTGAGGCAGTTCGGTGCTCCGTTTCGACTGGGGAGTGGACAGAGACTGCGTGTATAGAGGAAAGTCGTGGATGAATGCTAAGGCGGAGTTTGTGTACGTCGACAGCTTTGTTCCTACAGTTGTCGAACTGCTTGACAGCGGGGGCGGATAAGGAGCTGTTGTTTTTCGTGCTCAATTTTTAATCATGACTCATACCTTCACTTTAATTCACTTAGCTAATTTGTTTGATTAATTCAATGATTCTATCGAATGTCTTTATTTGATATGTTTGTTTGTTGTGGGTCTGCCCCACTGTCTTTTTTTGTTGTTGCTGGTGGCTACATGAGAAAATAAAAGTTATTCTATTTTATTTTATTCTATAACTCAACCAATCAACCACGGTGACGTGTGTCTGTCTGTAGTTTGCACTTAAAACAGAATGACTCTAGGACAAGCCATGTCCCTTGATGTATGAACAGACTTTGCTTAATGTGTGTAATGGCCTTTTGTCATTATGATGCTCTACAACAACACTGCTCAAACTTTTGCACTTTTGAGTTTGTAGGCTATATACAGTGGTGTTCAAATACATAGCAGTGCGTTAAAAAAAGTGAATAAAGTGCAAATATTTTAAAATATCTTTTAGTTCCATATTTCAAATGTAGTGGAAACATTACACATTCAATTCCAAATCAAAGCATTAACACATTTTTTCAAGTCTGCATTATTCTTTTACAGGAAGCAAAAAAAGGAATATTTGACAGTGTCAACATTTTTCTCTTCAAACTCAAACACTGACTGTGTAAACTGAAGAAATTTTTCAAGATTTAACGTCACTTTAAATTACTGAACTAATATTCAGTTGCATAACCATTGTTTTTGCATCGAGTCAACCAACTTCTGGCACCTAGAAACAGATATTTCTGCCCAGGATGAACGAACTACATTCCACAGTTCCTGTGATTTTTTGAGTTTTGCTTCAGAAACTGCATTTTTTACGTCACCCCACAACCTGGGGTTGAGGTCGAGGGATTGAGATGGCCACTCCATTACCTCAATCCTTTTTGTCTGGAACCAAGATGTTACTCGCTTACTCGTGAGTTTGGGGTCGTTGTCTTGTTGAAACACCCATTTCAGGGGCATTTCCTCTTCGGCATACAGCAACATAATCTCTTCAAGCATTTTGATGTATTCAAACTGATCCATGATCCCTGGTATACGATAAATAGGCCCAAGTAAGTAAATTACTTGCCATGCAGAAATATCACTACTACTAATAACAGTGGTTCATCGGCTTACTGATGTTGTACTGCTATTTTTTTTAACACAACTGTAATTACCTGTGTTTGTAGGCCATATCATTTTTTTCCCCAGTGAAACGTCTGCCCATTTCTGTGAATGTAGGCGGTGTGAAGAATTCTTGAAAATGTGGCTTGTCATGAGAGCTGCAGCTACTAGACTGTGCTGTTTGACTGGACTACTGTTTATTGAGTCTCGAAAGGGCAAGTTATAATACCAGGTGTTATAATGAGATATTTACTTCAGATTATTATGTCTGTCTTTCATTACACTCACAAGGAATCCTGCAGAAGTGCCCATTGAGTTAGAGGCAGAGAGAATGTTGAGAGAAAAATAATTATCAGGTATCACCAACACGGCGAAGAAAATAGTTCTGCATCACATAATTCTGGGCAAAATGGACAGGCTATTATTTCTCTTCAAGGGCATGTTGCTTTGGTGGGAAAGCAATGCATATAGGTTCAAATTTAAGTTTAAATTAGGGTGACCATATTTTGGATTTCAAAAAAAGAGGACAGGGTTAGACGGGCGGTATGAACATAATACTAGGCTATTTGTTTTGTTTATACTGTATATGGTCTATGGAACAAGAAAATCCTAAACAGACATTTCAGGAATTTAGAAATCCTGCCTGGAAAGATATTTTTAGTCTCAAAAAGAAGAAATGTCCTGGAAAAAGAGGACGTCTGGTCACCCTATTTAAATGGCAGCCTTAAAAGGTCCTTCGCTTTCACCTGTCTGGCTGAGAGAAGACAAGATATCTGCACTTAGCCAACCTAAAATCAATAAGCTTTTTGCAGTGACTTTCACGGAAGGTTTGGGTCCTTTGTTTTACTTTCAAATCTGCCTTTGAAAAACAATCAGCTAAATTGGGCAGCCTGAAACACATACCGTTTTAATTCGTCTTAATTCCTCAATATTATATCTATATATTATAGATTTTTATATATATTTTTGTCCATTTATTAGAAGACAAAGCTTTAATGCAGCATATTACAAATCTATGTGGAATGCAATCTCATCTAAGCCCTATAAAGATATTCACATTGTCAGGCAAGAGGATTAAGCATAATTTTTACTTTCAAACAGATGTTTAATTTGTGAATTTTTGTTTACATTTATGCATAAACTGCACCAGAAATAAATATTGTTCTCTTTTTCTTAAGTGAATTTTGAGATCTTGTGAGGATGAACACCCCAATACTAAAGCTACATTGACTCCTGCAGATATTCATCCACATGCATTTGGATAATTAAGCTTTAAAATAAATTTCATTTAACTATGAATGTTGACTGATTAAAATTTTTCTTATTGTTGTATAGTACACTGCCTGGCCTAAAAAAAAGTCGCACACTCTACTATTTCGTTGGACCGCCTTTAGCTTTGATTACGGCGCGCATTCGTCGTGGCATTGTTTTGACAACCTTACAACGTCACAACATTTATATCCATCCAGAGTTGCATTCATTTTTGCCCGAGATCTTGTATTGATGACAGGAGATTCAAACCACTCCGTAAAGTCTTCTCCAGCACATCCCAAAGACTTTCAATGGGGTTAAGGTCAGGGCTAATTCATGTGTGAAAATGATTCCTCATGCTAAATGGTAAATGGACTGCACTTATATAGCACCTTTATCCAAAGCGCTTTACAATGGCCTCTCACTCACCCGTTCACACACCAATGGCGGCAGCTGCCATGCAAGGTGCTAGCCTGCTCATTGGGAGCAATTTGGGGTTCAGTGTCTTGCCCAAGGACACTTCGACATGTGGACAGGAGGAGCCGGGGATCGAACCACCAACCCTGCGATCAGCGGACGCCCCGCTCTACCTCCTGAGCCACAGCCGCCCCTGAACCTCTTTCACAATTCGTGCCCGATTAATCCTGGAATTGTCGTCCTGGAATATGCCCATTGTTGGGATAACCTGGTCATTCAGTACATTCAGGTACTCAGCTGACTTCAACTGAAGCAACCCCAGATCATAACACTGCCTCCAGAGGCTTGTACAGTGGGCACTATGCATGGCCAGACAGTGTATATCATCCAGCAAACAGTGGACGCCTTTTAGTCCCCGTAAAGTTATGATGTGGCGTTCCCTAGGGACGTCCTAAAAACATTACTAGGACGTTATTAAAGTCGTAGGTCACTGTTTGGTTACAATATGACATTTAATTAGAATTTTTCAGGGACGTTGAAGCAAAGTCCCTAAATGGTTATGATATCACGTTGTCCTCATAACATTCATGGGACATTCAGGGACATCTGTTGCTGGTAACAATATAACTTCATGTTATGAATGTCTGGGGGACATTACTAGAACATCCCGGGAACATTTTCTGCGACACCCACGTAATGTTTAGAAAACCCTGCAAAAAGAGGTCAAGGCGATGTCCTGATGACATTTCGAGACGTTCAGGAGATGTAATTTTGTTAGCTGGGATACTATCCTCTCCCCTATTTTTCCCTTATAATCAACCTGGACGTTTTTTCCTTCTTTAATGGTCAAGTGACAAATCTCAAGGTCAATAACCTTAACTACCCTCAAAAGTCCACGCGGAAGATTTAAAATCACTGACTGCGATGAAACACAATAAGAACCTTGTCTACTCAAGTTACACTGACTCCCTTGAAGCACAGATGAGGTGTCCCTGACAACTGCTAATTTAACCTGCATATATTCATCCATGTTCATTTGCATAATTAGGCTGCTTTTAAATAACTTAAAACAATGCTGTTGTGCGTGATGACCTTGGTAAATTAAACTGCCATGGGATACAAGGGATGGTGAAGCGAATCAACTGCACGGGGAAAGATTATGCCTCCGGCTGTTTTTATCTGAGCGGGAGGGCACCGTCGATAACAACCCCTACTACTGTTGATGAGTGCCTTGGGATTTTTAATAACCACAGTGCGTCAGGAACTCGGTTAAATGCCTCTATCAAAGCACAGCTCCTTCTACAGCGGAGATTTCAGAGGCAGTGCTGTGGACCCATTGTGTATGCTGGTTCCCGGTCCGAACATAATTGCAACCTCTGAATTGTAACGAGTTGTTAATTGTTCTTAATTAGACACTGTTAAAGTCTACTGAAGGATGATTTGCCCTCTTATGGCCAATTTATGTCAGAAATAACTATGCGTGCCATGCAAAACAAAGGTCTCATATTCACATCCTAGGACTGTAATGTGTGGTACGGCAAATTACTTTTGAACTGATTAAATTATAGACTGGACAGGTGAAAACAGCGGGGTCCCAACTGCCGGAAGTGCAGACACCCGGTTACCGCAACTAAACCATTTGTGGAAAACGTGGAGTTCACTGACAGTGCGAATGGCAATAAATTAAACCAACATTGTGTTCAGTACAATGCAGTACAAGTGTACACAAATGTACACAAAAACAACATTGTAGAGTTGAAAAGTCTAAACAAATGTCAGAACAACCTCAACTGATTAATAAATTATCTGTAACACAACCAGCATAGTGTCTGAAAACTGTTCTGCAGTAGTGTCTGAAAACCGTTCTGCAGTAGTGTATGAAAACCGTTCTGCAGTCGTGTCTGAAAACCGTTCTGCAGTAGCTCGGCTCTCTTTTGTACTGACGACCTGTGGAATGAAAGTGGGCATTTAATGCAATGGCTGGATTGCCATTCGTATGATTTGATGGCCAGATGTAGGGCTAGCTTCATGGGAATTTGACAAGGACACTGGGGTGAATTTACCCCGGCTAACGCTCGAGTCTGGACCATACTCCAGACTCTGGTAAGGCGGCTTTGATCTTGTTGGCAAATTACATAGATAATGAAGGAGCTGTGTGCTCAGGCAACCTACGCTGGTTGGATATCGCCATTTCGAATTGAACGAATCACAAACTGTTTTAATTAAGCACCGCCTCACCAATTACCGTCCTCCTAGTTCAGCTCATTCCCATAGCTGTTTCTTTTTGTTTACGTCTGTGACCAAGTTGTAGCCTATGTCACGAAAGTCATTTATGCGACAAAATTGTTGGTTCTTTGCAACATGTACATAGTTTGTTTACCGGAGAAGAAATCGTATCTAGCAAACTCCTAGTTTGTTTTTCCGGTATGGGCGGAGTAGCTAATAAGCTAATGATTGGCAGGCGTGGGGCGTTGCACATTGAATTATATGAACCTATCAAAACGCGCGCTCAAATTCTGAGCGCATATTACACTAGCAATGACAGCCTTCCCAGATGTAGTGGGTCAGCTTAGTGCTGACTGACCACGTCATCGCGTTAGCCAGGTTAGCCTAGCTTTGGCTTTTGAAAAGTACAATGGGATCTTTAATGATTACCTGAACAACCTAAGTTCAGAGATGTGGCTATGTGTAAAGAGAGAGGTTTTATCCCTAAGAGAATAGTTCACCATTCACAAATATACATTGAAATAAAACTCATAGAACACTTGCCTCCTTTTTTAGCACAATATGCTCTTTATACAACTATAAACTAGGCAGCACTTCTTTTTATGTATTTATTTATTTTTTACCAAATCAATACAAATGTCACAAAAGCATCCCCCGCCCTCCCCCATCCTGTGCCATGGTCAACTTCCTGTACACAACCTGTCAATCAACTGGAAATGGAGAAGCACCAGCCAATTAGTGCTGACAGGAAATTAATGCACAAATTGTACATGTTGAGGAATCATAGTCCACCTGTTTATCATCCCATATGTTCCTCTGTCAAGACACCCCCTCTAAAAACAACAGAGCATTCCTTCAGAAATGAAGATGGTCGGAGTAAAGCAACATTTACAGCGTCGCACAACATGGAACAATTTTAACGACTCTGAAATGTACAGTGGGCTTCAAACTTGTCCAAAGTAAATATCTGCTGCAACAGAATATGAGCACATTGTGGACGTGTTATTCTACGGCCATATAGACCAGACACCTGCCCTTTTGTTTGTTACACAACATCCTTGGGTACACAAAACCACGTCTCATTCTGGTGACCTCTTTGCATGAGATGCTGCTCCAGAGTGGTTTGGCACAGAGCAAGTGGATGGGGAAATGTCTTTCCTCTCTGCTGGTTGATAGCGCTCCAACTTGAACCCAGGACAGCACAAACAAATTACTCTCCTGAGATAAAGGGTGCCGGGTTGTTGATATCTAATTTCCAGCTGAACAGGATCCATTACTGTGAGAAAAATTGAGGTTGCATGAAATTTTAGAGCATCTATGATTTAAACCTATGGCCCCACAAAACAGTCTGCTGTCGCAGTGCACACTTCTCAGGAATAGGCAACGATCCCAGAATATGATATTGGGGAAAGACATCCACATTGTAGTCTCATATTCGAGACCGTTACCTTTAATATTGAGCTGGAGTTTAGATGTATGACAGATTTGGTCCATACTGTAGCTAAACAACAATTAACATTTTTTGGGTAGCACATTTCTTGAGGTGGGCTTTCATTACTGCTTCATAAGTTCTATTTGAAGGCCAGAACACATTATTCCTTAAAGGTCGTAAGCACACATTAACAATATGAAGTGTAACTACCGTATATGCATTACGGCATATACTTACAAAAACACAGGTACTGTGTAAATCAATGGTTAAAAAACGAGTTATATTTATTTATGCTTATGCCAAATGTTGTTCTGCATTATATAACACTTATGAAGGTATAATGAATGCATAAGACCCAATTCAAGTAAAGTGTTATCAGTCGTGAACTGTTTTGACATTTGTGAATTGAACATAACCGATTTGGGCCTGAACACTAAACGATGGCAGCTTCACACACTACATAACACATACGCTACATAAAACACATTGTTGAATGACACGGAAATTAATTCACAAGATTTCTTTTAATTCAAACTTTCCACATCAAAATGTACTGGTTTCAACTGTTTCAAGTTATAAAATGGAGTCTATTTGCTTCTATTGCCCATTAGAGGTCATTAGAGTCTTAAAATATTGCTGAGTATGCACTGTTCTGCCAGATTTTAAAAAGAAAGTTACTCTACACCAGAGTTAGAGTATTTTAGCAATCTCAAACTGAAGAAAAAGGAAATAAAGTTTCCATACAAATATCAAGGGGAAATAAATTCACATTCAAGTTAATAAATTGTGAATCAAGTACAAATTACAAATTTATCGGAACCAAAAGGACATGGGAAATTAGCTTAAATAAATAAGTATTATAATTATGTGCTATGGCAGAGGAAATTAAGAGATGTTTTCACAAACAGGGTTTACTGAATACTGAGTTACTGCCCCAGACACTAAAAGGTATGAGATCTACAGGATCAATGGGACCTACCCCACCTCTACCCCACCCTGCAGGTAGTCATGGAGGTTAAGTATTGCACTTTGCTCTCTAAACAACACATCACACTGCTTGTGTTCAGCTTTCTTTATAATGTGGCTGGCACTGAGAAATATATTAGATATTAGAGATTAACTGGGGGATTCGTAATGGTGACCTGCATGGCAGCAGTTTTTTAATAAACTTGTATGAATGAACCCTGCAACAGCATCAGCAATGTTGCTTTATTTTTAACAGTTACATTAACATTCAGAATTAGACCGATGACATTTGTATGCAAATTGGATGAATTCATTATAACACTCCAGAAGTGTGTGAATAGCAGAATGTTACTGTTTATACTTTAAGTGAGGAATTGGGATGGTCAACCAAGGTATATGGGACAGAACAGTATTCAAGCCTGTATTTTTAAACATATTACATGAGAAAGTATTGCACGACCTCTGAGACATGAATGCATTGTGACTGGAGTTGTTCAAAAGTTTGAAATTGAGGTGAAAAAGCAAGTTATTTTATTAATTAATTTTTTGCATCAGTGATAATAAGGAGGTTGATACGGTTCAATTATGTACGCTACTTCCAGTTTCAGACACTGTTGAGTTAACCAATCAGTCTGTAACTCTGAAGTTCAAATTACAATTTGAGTGCGTTGCATCGTAATAACTTGCCTTAAAAAAATAAACTCCTCTCGGCAGTTATTCTGCAGCGATTTAATTAAAAATTTGAATGCGCGCTGCTATCTACCAAGTTTACATTTACAAACTATGCATTTTCCCACTGATTAAAGAAATAGTGGCAATATCCCCACCTGGCTTAGGTCACAGAGAAGCAGATGTTATTATGCTTCTTTGTGCATTTCCACTTTATGAATCATGTCATGCAAATGTAAAAATTAGGTGGTAATACAGGGATTTGTGGTAGAAAGCCCAATTCACAGGAAACAGAAAACATTCTAATAGGACTCTACCACTGCTGAAACAAATTATTGGCAATTTGTATTTATAACCTCTCATGTTGGAATTGCTCCCACTGCAGGGAAGGGCCTCTTTCAGAAGCCTGCTAATTGACTGTGTCGTACCCCTGATGTGCAGACGGGCGACATTCTCCTTTTTCATTTATGTTATTTTAACTCTAAGTGACAAACCTCCAGCGTAATGCATCGCCTTTAAGGAGTGTGGAATTTTAAAAAGCGGGGATTCATGCAGGTAGAGGTAGAGCTCATTTCTCGTGTCAGTTTGTATTAAATTAGCGAGCTTTGTAACGTGAGATTAAAGGTTAACTGTTGTAGTCTGTGTGTGAAATCAAGACAGATGGAGCAGTGCACTCCAGGAAAAATACACCCTGCTGAATTCAAAATCTATTCATCTTACATGTGGGATGGTTAGAACCAGGCATGTTCCTGACACATTTCTCCCTTCATAATATATAAATCTAGGTACATTATGTAGAAAAGGAAAACAAATTCATCCCACGCGTGTAAACCTTTCATTTGTCTCCCATGCAAGAATTGACTCTGTGTACGTCATTGGCTATAACAAGCTCTAGGTTCAAAGATGTACAAACATAATATTAAATGGCTAAAGCACATGGATTTCATGTAAAAAAAAGCCCTAATGCAGCAATTAATCAAGCCCCACCCACACACAAAAAAAAAAAAAAAAGAGACACACACACAATTACATCTTTGGCAAATTACACAGACATTTAAAAACAAACAAGCCAACAGCATAAAAAAATGACATAGGTATAGATGTGATGCACAGACACAGTTGAGCTACTTGATTCAGTGTGACTTCTGCCCAGCTAAGCTCCATTCCGTTGGCTGGCAGGCTCATTCTGCTGATCCAAGAGTGCAGGACCATGTCGTTTTGCGGGCCAGGCGTGGTCGTCTTCGAGCACACGTGTGTCACGTAGGAAGGGAATCAGTGCACCCTACACTCCCTATCCAGCCCGGACCTACTGGACCGGACCCCCGCCGGACAAGACCGGCTGCGTAGGCCTCCCCGGCCTTGTGCTCTTTAGTGCAAATAAGTTTGCCGAACTCCTGTCAGTTTTGCCGTCTCCGAGGGTCATTTCCGTAGTGGAGACAAGGCTGTGGTTGGTTTGGCCCCTGGGACAGGCCTATTGATAGACAAACCAGGGGAAGAGAACAATGATTGCCAGAGCTGTAGCATGTTCCAGGTGAGACCACACGTGACTGAGGAATGCAAAAACCTTTTGTTTGGGGAATTAGGGGGAAATGGATTAGGAGTGCGCTGCAGGTGCGCACGCATCATTAAGCACGGCACAGAACAGGGGACGCGCTGTGAATGCGAATTGAGGCGTGTGCAACGCGCGAGTGCCGTGGCGGCACCGTCATAGCCTCCAGGCGTGGCGGCGGCATGAATCGATTTCTGCCGTTTGCAAAGCCGGGGGATTTGCGATTAGCTGCGTGAAACCTCAGTGCCTGCTTCTGCGGGCAGACGCGCACCAGCAGGTGGCGTTATCTACTCCGGGCTCTGCCTCTGTGTATCGCGGTGAGGCAAGCTTGCTGACGGAGACTGAACAGGCTTTATACAGTGTAAGGAGATAATAGGGGGATTCACTACACTGGTCCATTTCCTACTTTGGCAGTGAGAAAGCATGAGAGCTGAAGAGAATTTCAGGATTCAACAAGTTCAAATGAACAGTTCAGTGTTAGTTTGGTGTCCTGGCTAAACAGTTCGGTGTCCTGGCTAAACTCCCAACCTGGCTCTTTCAATCTGCCACCTAATCATCCCCCAGTTTAATTAGCTAAAAATGGTTCTCTCCCTCTCCACCTCAGTTGATGTGTGGTGAGCATTCTGGCGCAAAATGGCTGCCGTTGCGTCACCCAAGTGGGTGCCACACATTGGTGGTGGTTGAGGAGAGTTTCCCCCTCAACATTGTAAAGCGCTTTGGGTGTGAGAACAGCGCTATATAAATGTCAGGCATTATTATTATTAGTATTATTAATCAATGAACAGGCCTCTGCTCAGTCTCAGGACAGTACTTACTTGTGTACTTGTGTACTTATGTACGTATGTACTTACTTCTGAGGTGGAACAGGTCTGAAAAAGACAAAGAAAAAAACATTATTTACAACCAAAACGGAAGAATGTGAACAATATAATATGTAAAATAAACATGTATGATGATACAAATTCAAGAATACATTTCTGTTTTTGGTTGTGCCATTGGGATGCCCCTTAAACGTCTACCACAAGCTTTTGTTTAAATCTATGCCATTGGGAGTATTTCCTTGAATACTCCCAATGGTTGGTAGGGTATTTTACAAGAGTAACTCTAGCTATGTGCACTGATTAAGCGATGGACTCTCTCATCACAAGTTCCAGGCGTCTCACAGTCTGCCCAAACAGTCCCGAGTCAGGTGAGCGTCGGCGGGGACGTACTTGAATGTTCTGATTGGAGGAACGCTGGACACCTTGCCCGTTGGCTTTTTGGGGCTGACAGCGGAAGGCGTGGTCACCAGCAGGCATATGGGAGGTTTGGGCAGAGCCCCTCGGCCGGGGGAGGGGTTCAGAGGCAGGGGTCGTTGAGGTGGGGACGGGGAGGGCCTTGACTGAAGCTCAGACACCAGCTGTGAATAAGAGAAAAGCAGAAGAAAAAAAAGGCAACAGATTTTTTTTCTTCCATTTTCTGATGCAATACATTCAACTTCCAGGTGTATTTCTGAGTCATCTTCTTCCTGCTCTTAAAGAACACGTACACATTTGACGAAACTGAAAAAACACGGAGAAACGCCTCGCGCAACATCATCAAAGTTGAGACCAAAGTTTCTGTCAACGTGCTGGCGACTTTTTTCCCCTCCGCTGATTAGTAACAAAGTTACGAAGCAGCCGCATTTGCAGAAGATTAATCGCCCTGAATAAATGATTCATAACAAAGAGGACAAAAGCAGACGTGTGTTCATTAGCCCTGAGTCAGAGCTGACAGCCCCATAATGGCAAAGCAAGGACAAGGAAAGAACCCGTAAGAGAGAGGGGAGAGACAAAGAAAGAAGAAAAAAGAAAAAAAGGTCCTGAATCGAGACAGCACGCGCCCTGAAAAACCCCATGGTTTTCCACTAAATGGAACATTTGCATTATTCCTACAATGCCGACTAATTTACCGTTGAATATTAAAGGATTACATTAAGGACTGTTGTAGGACGTTTTTTTGGAATAAGCTCCCTTGGAAAGCCTCTAATCTGACGTACTTGTAAAAACCCGAAAGGTCTTTATTAATTAGAATATTTGCATTGCTCCTTCACAACGGACTAGGTTAACGTTTAAGGTTTTTATAACATGACTGTTGAAGGACAGTTTTAGTAAAGATCATACTTGGATGGAGGGAGGTCGCAATGGAACCGGGTTCACAGACGAGTGGCAGCGCCGACTTACCAAAGGGCATCTGATTGGGCTGAGGGGCAGGGGCTTCTTCGGTGGGGTGAGTTTGTGCAGGGGAGCTGGAGACTTTGGAGGGACGGCAGGGGGCAGGCGGTGTGCGCTGAGGTCCCGTGGAGCGTGGTGGGGAGACGGCGCGGGACGCAGGGGCCGGACGATGTTAACGGGCTGACTGCAGTTCGGTCTCAGCGGGAGGACCTCCTTGCTTGTGTGCGGATGCTGTGGGGGAACAGGCAAAATTAGAGTCACCTGACCTGGAAAAAATCCCACTGCTGCAATTTAGCTATGAAATCTCTAACAAAGAACACACATTTTTAATGCAAACAGCCACAACTGTCTCACGCCCAATGGGACACACTCCCACGCTTGTGTGTTTGCCACCTGAGAAACACTGGCAAGCTTTCTGGAAAACATGACCGCTGCTGATTCCAAAAATATTGTATCAGTTATATGGATTGCAATGAAATTGCATTTTGTTGAGCTCTCAAAGCTGAACGCGTTACAGCAATACGGTGTGAATTATTTGTTATTATTTCCCTTTCTGGGAGAACATCATTGATTTAGAGGGAAGCGGAGCCATGTTGGGCCTCCGGGGGTGGCATCGGAGAGCTTTGTCTGAACACATTATGTGTTAGCGACAGAGTAATTCTCCAACCCCATCCAAAATCTCACCAATTTCCCTCACTTGTGCTGCTTGTTGTGGACTGTATTTTTTATTATTTGTGAGTATAGCATATCGGTGTGGAGCCCGGCCGCAATAACGGTTTGACGGGAAATGTAAAAAAAAAAATATATATTTTTAACAGAACGAGCGGAGATCATTCCTGAATTGTTTTTTTGGTCAGACTTTAATCAGCTTCCCTGTGATGCAAAGCTGTGGACAGGCTGCCACAGCTTTGTTTATACCTAGAGTGCTGGCAGCCTCTCTTATCTTCCCCTGCGCACGCTGCTACAATGCCTGCAAATTATCCACAGCTGGGCCTTCTTGGGCCTTTCATATGACAACCTCCAGAGGGATCCTTTTAACCAATAAAAATGAGGAAATAAATATAACAGAAGAGTAAACTTTACCGACCCCGGGAAATGAACAAACATAAAGGACAAAGCAGCGTACTGTTTACATGCCATTGTTCATCTTTAAGTCAAAAGAAACGTATTTGTTTGTGACGTTGAAATGTTCCTAGGCTAGTCCATCGACTTCAAAAGTGCACGTGTGGTTGCCAGAGTCTAGGTCACTATCAATTGACAAAACCAAATGAAAAACAGAAAGAAGTTTGTGGGAAAGTATAAAGTCATTATTGGGAATGTTAGGAACACAGCCTTGACTGCCCTTCATATAGGCCTGACAACTCTATATTGAAAAATCCTAATAAACGGTAGCTACAATTACGGTTTACATCAAAACGGGCATCAAGAAAACTCAATATCCTGTTTATGGTCAATTGATAACCGCCAACTTGAATAGAGTTACACTTATTGACTTACTACAATAAAAAATAGAACATCAAGCTTGAGTTAAAAATGCCCTATGACACACTGCAGGATCACAAACAGACCACAGAGAAATCGTCAGATTTAATGTAGCTCTCATTCTCCAGCTTTTATTTATGTGTTTCGACGCCATTATTTTGACATAAATGAGCTTGACCTGTGTTTTCAGGTGTAAATCAGTCATTAATGACCCACGACTTGAGCTGCCCGTCCTAAATCTAATTTAGAAAGCTCGTATTAGCTAATGAGTTGTCACTGTTACGCGTGGCGGATATGAAGGCTGCTGACGGATGAAAAAAACGGCCGCCGGCTCGCACAAACCTTCTTCATGTTGCTGCTCCTGGAGGAGGGCCCCACCACTTTTAGATGAAACGCTGGGTTCAGGTGTCCATTTTTCACCTTGTGGTCGGTCGTCTCGTTCCTGAGAAACCAACCAAGAGATACTCGAATGCATATCATTTGACTGAAATGCGAGGACACCGTCGCTGACGGTCAGTCAGAGCTGGCTAAGTTCAGTTCGTTCGGTGAAACGTCTGCTGTACATTTCGAGAGTCCTGGCTCCTTAAAGAAAATTTGTGCATTGTTGAATATAATAGGGCAATAGTGGTAACGACACTGGTCCCTCTTTAAGCATTTAAAATTTGACTGCAGAATCTCAATAATCTTTAGGAGAAGTGCAGACATTTCATACATACTGTATTTTGATAAATACATACATATATATATGTGTGTGTGTGTGTGTGTATATGTGTGCGTGTCATTAGGCGGTTATTGTTTGTCAGCTTGCATGGAACAAAAAAATAATTCTAGCTAGATAGTGGCTAATGATCACAACCAGCTAACAACTAATGTGTCATTTTTTATGGTCCTCTTGATCTATATTGCCATTCACTCACAATGACATGCTCATCTGCCACCACTACAATTCTTCTGGATTCCTGATTAGAGAAACGTTAATCTGTGATGCTGATCAAGAATTCTAATTCAAAGGTACAGTCATTGAAAGCTTCGTTCTTCAAACACGTCAATGGTAGTGCATGTAATGTCCACCATCTTGTTGTAGTATGGAGGCTCATGGTTGCAGAAGGAGCCGCATTGATTTGCTTGAAAAGTGCCACAGCGATAAGTGGCAGTTATGGGACCCTGCACAATGCAAATAAAGATGTATTGCACTCTAACAGATCACACGTTTACGCCGCAACGACCAGCCCGACCTTCAGATACTTGTTTGAAGAACGAAAAAAAAACGTCTTCATAAGACGTTCAGAAATGCTAATTAAATCACGCGTTTACTCGAAAGAACTTAGAAACACAATGATATACTAAAAATGTCTAAACATCCCTGAATAAAGCCCAGGGGTGCTGACGTGTCGACTTAATAAATGCAGATTAAAGTGCGCAACCTCAATTTAGGCTACTTTCTGCCTTGTTACGTATTGTGTGCGTTCTCTCTTATTGATAGTGTTCACATTACTCTGACTTACTGCATTAAACGAGCATTTTTCAGTCACTTACTGCACTAAAAACACCCATTTCTGTAATTCATTGTTAATTATCTTCACTGTGGGCAAACGATTTGCATAGCCATTCTACAGCCATTTCTTTTACTCCAAAACCATTTGCGTGGAAAAAAAGAACGGATAAAATGTTTACACTTTTTATGTCAGCATGGAAAACATCCCTCCAGGTTGACTAGGGGAAAATAAAGCAGTTTAAAAGCCTGGGTCCTTTATAAACAGGTTTAGTTTGACCTTCAGTTATTCAGAATCAGCAGATCATGCTAAATAAAACAGAAAGCTTCAGGGAGCATGGGCAAATGAATATGTCCCATGCTATTTTGAGGCAAACAAGAAAACTTCTTTATTTGAGGGAGTAAGTTTTCAGTGGGTTACTATGAAAGGAACAGAGAGGAAAGTAAAAGACTCCATTTTACCTCTCTACTGTGTAACACGCTGATGAAAAAAGCAGTCCCCCTTCCACATCACTCTTTTGGTTGAGAGCTGGCATTGTGTAGTGGAGAGTGATGCATTCAGTACACCAAAGTCACTTGACCATGAAGAGCTAATAACGTGGTGCACTTTTCAATGGGTCTTTCCAGGTGAATGCTAAAAATAAATGCTTTATAAACACATTCGTGTTAGCCAAGACGTAATACTCTTTCGTGTGTTTGAGCCCCATGGCCAGCTCCCTGTCCACTGCTCCAGCATACTGCCATTGGCACTGTTGCCAGAGGAGATGGTTGTGTGGTCATTTGCATCTATTACCTGTTCCCCTGGTTGTTCTTCTCCCTCTGCGAAATCCATTTGTGGTAGAGGGAGGTCTTGATCTTGTAGCAGTAGAATGCAATAAGAACTGCAGGTAACAGCACCAGGAATGCAAAGAGTAGCCCGACCACCAAGCCCAGCTGACCTGAGAACACAAAGATAGAGCATTCAGAACCTGGATACCCAACAGGGCCGGGGACCCTTACAAAAAAACTATTTATATACCAATTTTGTAAAAACTATTAGTATACTTGGAAGTGTATTATTTTGACTATAATTCATTCAAGTATACTTAAAGTATCTTTAATAAATGAAGAACATTAATTTATATTATTGTTTTAATTCCTAAAAGTATACTCCTAAGTATACTTTAAGTATACTTTTATTAATTAAAAAGTGGGCCCCAATAAGTATTAAAATAGTACACTAACAAGTATACTAATAGTTTAACAACATAGTATACTTAAAAGTAAACTTTAATTTGCTCGTTTTTTGTAAGGGAACACAGAACCTGGACACTCAACAGGAGAGCGCACAGGGACACTCTGTGAGAGGACACTGAATCTGAACATTGGAAAACAAACAGGCCTTCCCAGAGACAACACAGTTATGAACAAAACCATTGGATCTATCCAATAAGCCACTGTGTTACTCTGCAAATATCATCCATATATACAGTATAACTTGAATATATATATGGATAACTTGAAGGGTTTCTTCTCCTGACTTTACATAGAGTTCAATTGGAAAATATGTCAGGAGAAACAACCCTTAAAGTGATCCATCTACTGCATATCTGGCAGCAGAGTGATGGTTTGAGGCTCCTTTGATACCTCAGACCCTTGATGACTTACAGCCATTTCGCCAACCATGTGTTCCATACTGTTCCAGCATAATTTACAGCTAAATCTAGTGCCACCCCCCAATTCCCATAGAGATCCATTCAATTGCAGATAGGTTATAGTATCACTTGTAAGAGTACCAGAAAATAAGATATCAAGAGTTGTTTGATATTGTTGGGTCACAGGAAGGGTCACTCCTGTTGGGTCAGAAAGTCATGGCATGCAAAGGATATGTGACAAATGGGGATAAACTGTACAATATGTTTTGATGCCAGAAAATGGGGAGGATTATGTATAAAAGGGCTCTGTAATTTCTAAACGGTTCATCTGATATGAATGAAAATACCCTCAAATTAAAGCTGACAGTCTGCAATTCAACCTCATTGTCATTGTATTCTTTCAAACCCAAAAGGGCTAGAGTACAAAGCCAAAATAACAAAAAATGTGTCAATGTCCAATGAATTATGGTGCTCACTGTATATATACAGTCTGAACACCCCTTTCACTTTCTCCACGTTTTTGTCTCATAATTCTACACAAAATAGCTCATAATTACATGTTTTTAGAGATTTTTGCTCTCGATATCTTATTTCCAGGTACTGTTACAAGCGATACTATAAGCTCTCTGCATTTGAATGGATCTCTATGGGAATTGGGGGGTGAGACTAGATTCAGCTGTAAATTACACTGGTACAGTATGGAACACATGGCTGGCTAAATGGCTGCAAGTCATCAAGGGTCTGAGCTATCGAACGAGCCCCAAACCATCACTCTGTTGCCAGATATGGAGTAGATGTGGATGGATCACTGCAAGGGTTATTTCTCCTGACTTATTATTTCCTATAGAACTCTATGGGGGAAAAAGTCAGAAGAAACAACCCTTAAAGGGATCCATCCACATCTACTCCATATCTGGCCGCAGAGTGATGGTTTGGGGCTCGTTTGATGACGTACAGCCATTTCGCCAGTCATGTGTTCCATACTGTACCAGTGTAATTTACAGCTGAATCTAGTTTCACCCCCCAATTCCCATAGAGATCAGTTCAAATGCAGAGAGGTTATAGTATCGCTTGTAACAGTACCTGGAAATAAGATATCGAGAGCAAAAATTTCTAATAAGAAATAAGAAATAAGATATCGAGAGTCTTTTGATGTTGATTGGTCACAGCCTTCAGGAAGTAACAGCATGCAAAGGATATGCGACCAAATATTAAATATGAATACTATATATAAATACTTTAAAAATATGTTAAAGCAAAGGGTATGAATACTTATGTAAATGAGAGATTTCAGTTTTCGATTTTTAATACATTTGCAAAAATTTCTAAAAACATCATTATGGGCTATTTTGTGTAGAATTTTGAGACAAAAAATGAACTCAATCTATTGTAGAATATGTCTGTAATGTAATAAAACGTGGAGAAGGTGAAAGGGGTGGGCAGACTTTCCAGCTTGACTGTATATATATATACATATATATAAATGGCAAGCAAAAACATGCGCAGCTTTAACTTGATTATGATGCATAGGCCTACCCTATGTTTCTCAGTACGGAATTTATTCCAGGAGAAGGCCATTGACGTTGGTAAAAGCTTTTTCTTGCTTTTCATTTTAAAAAAGCGGCGCATCTAAAAATGCAGTCTAAATATTCCAGCGGCAAATCTCTTTGCTCTGCCGTAAATATCTAGGCAGAGATGGACAGAGGGAGGTCGCAGGCTCCCCACTGCTTCTTTTCCATTTTTCAATCTGCCCGTCTGTCTGAATCACAGGCCCAGCTCATGGTTATACATGTTCACAACACAGCAGATAGCCGATTCTCCGCGCACAAACAAAGCAGCAGTCGACGCTCTCTCTCTGCCTGTTTTTCTTTCTAACTTTGGAACACGGTGGGAGGAAAATGTCAGTTTGCTACAAAATTTGAAGTCACTTTCCACACTGATGCATTTAGTGTGTTTCCAGAAAACCAACATAACAAATATTACTTGGGAATACAATGTGCTGCTTATTTTTTTGTCAGTTTATAAATCAAACATAAGGCAAAATTGAATAGACCAAAATTAGAACAGTTGTTTTCAGTTTCGGTGAATATCCACTGGTACCTCTTTCAAATCCTTGCTCTGGTTTCAATAAATATGAGTTTCACATCCAAACTTATTATGTTCTATATATTCACATCTGATTATATAGTTAAAAGTTTCTCTCCGAAAAAATGGTAAATCATTACGTCATTAATTTGCTGGTTATTGCTTTCTTTTTGAGTGCTGTCACAAAATGCAACACAGGAGCTACAGTGAGCGACCAACTCTTTGAGGAGCCACTAATTATTGAAACACTGTCTGCCAAGCCACAAATAACCAGGCTCACAGCACACAGACTCCGGGAAAACAAGGCAGTGAGATCCAAAGACACCTCACGACTGCGACAAAATCGTGTCAATGTTTTTTTTCTTCTCCATTGACTTTCCCTCCGCTTGCTGCTGGACACATCTTGATAGCTCTGTTGGCCTCTGAGGCCGGAGAGGCCTCACGGAGCAATGCAGAGTTTGGTTCTACATTTCTAAAATTTTACACTGGTGGAATTATCTACTTAACAAGATCTGTGACCTTCTTTCACCCTGTAAATGTGTCGTTTAACTTTATCCGATATGTGAATGCACAGCAGCATTCCATAGCAATGCACTCACCATTACACGCAGCGCCATTACACGCAGCACCATTACACACAGCGCCATTACACGCAGCGCCATTACACTATGGCATATGGCGCATCCAGCAGTAAATGTTGAATGCGCACCATACGGCGAGTAACAAGCCGTCTGTAAACGCGGCATCCGGTGAATGCGGCATATAGGACAGATTGTGATAAAGAGGGATTGTACAGAGCGGTACAGCGCTTACTGTCATACTGAATGGGCCCACTGTCCACACTGCCTCCCAAGCCCGGCTTCTCACAGAAGGGCGGGGCCCATCCACGGTTACAGTGGCAGTTCCCATTGCTATTGCACACCTGGGGGGAAAAAACATGCATGCCGTGTACACACACACATACACATACGCACACACACAACGTGCACACACACACACACACACACACACACACACACAAACACACACACAAGTTAATGTTGGGAGCATAGAGAAACGACTAAAGGATACAGAAGAATGGAGCTGTGTTTTCACTTTCTGTTTAAATTGGGTCGCAAAACTGCATGACAAATAAAGGCAATGTATAATGCTTGTCAAACACTTCTTGTGCGTACTTGAATATAATTACAATATAATATCATTTTGAATACGAGCATTTCATATTTAAATTTAAAGACCCGTGCATTGATATCTCGTTTTATTTGAATGGAGATGCTATTGATACGACTCACCGCAGAAAGCTTCAAAGAGAACCACGGAAACGGTCAGTCGCCCTAACGCTAATTTGCACTCGCATCTAGCATTGTGAGAGCATGCTAGCGAGGAGAGAGCAGAGGCCTTTTTTTCACCCTCATTGTTCCATGTTTACCCACGATTTCTGTCTCCCTGTCTCTATTCATCAAGCTGTTTTTCAGCACCTTATTTGCCCTGAGAACAACACTTCATCAAAGCTTCCTTTGCCGGGTGACTCCACGTCGTCTTTTCAATGGAAATCAAAGGCCCGGCCGAATGACTGATTGCGCAGAGCAAGATAAGGGAGGGACACAATTTGGCTGCAGCCACCTGCTCTGCCCCGCTACCGCGGCGCCACGCTCGTTAAGCCGGGAGATAATTGCGACCGGGAACGGCGACGCGAATCAAACGGCGCGGCGGAAAACAGCGTTTCGCGTCGCGGCTTTCTCCGTTCACCGCTCGTTGAATATTACAAAATAAACAAAGCAAACAAACGAAGCCTTGTATATACGATTGAAACAGATTAAGCGAGAGGATTAGGGTAATTGGAATAAATTCCTCCCAGGGCTCCAGAGACCCTAAAGCTGTTTGCACACACACAAAAAAAAAACTTTAAAAAAAACACCACGGCTTATTAACGGCGAGCTCTGTTAGTTGTTCGTATGCACAGCCAGTTGCGACGATACGGGGCACCTGCAAGGCAGGTTGAAAGGATTTATAAGTGTGAAATTACATCTGTCTCAGTGGAGAGGGGGAATGCAGCTGACACAGGGACACAAGGAGGAACTCTCAGAGACTCGGCTCGATACATCTGTCACCCCCAGCAAAGGCAAATTGACTCATTTTTCTCGGATGAAGCTTGGGAAGATAAACGCATCTGCGTGATCTGGATTCGACAAAGGGAACTTTATTCCTCCGACTCAAACGAAGCAGTCGGGTTTGCGGAGCGCCGGTGAAGTTCTGACGCCTTCCGGCGATACCGGGGACACGTCTGAGCCCTGGCTGGTCACGAGGCGGTCGAAGCTTGCTACTGTATCTACGATCTGAAGAGGTCTAACAAGCCTGGTGGACTGGACTGAGCTTGCTTGATAGCTGCTAAAACATTTGGCCTTTCCTAGCCTACGTGGCTATTTATGGTGGGTTATTTTTGCAGTGGTGCAAACTCAATTGGTGGGGCCCATGAAAAAGAGGAGGAGTCCTTCATGTACAAGGCAGGTAAAGACTTCCAGCCTGTGGAAATTCATAGCAGAGCTACTCTACTGCAGGTTCTGGTTACGACGCAAGCTTAGACAGGATGCTGATCGCTCTCAGGGCCAATACGTTAACCCGTCTCCGATTTCAAGCAACAGGCGACAAGCAGCAAAGGTCACGTGTCTTTTAACACGTGAACAAGCGGCGATGCGAGGTAGCGGCTACTTTGTCAAATGCGGTTTACCAAAAAAGGCTTTTTTTAAAGATTCAGAGGAATGACTGAGACGGGGTAGACCGGACGTGGCTCCTACCCCGTGGCTGTGGCAGCGCTTGATGCAGGTCTCCAGCTCGTCGAACGAGGCGTTCTGACAGCGGCGATCGTGACACACCTGGAGGAGGGGGACACGTGGAGGGGTGAGGGACAAGGCGAGCGGTGACCTGCGCGTTACGCACCTCATGCACTTTGATCCTCCGTTGGCTCTTGCACTGTCTATCGTGTGTTATGCATTTACTGAGATGAGTGTTACCGGATAAGAGCATCTGTCAAAGGCCTAAATATAAACGTAGAATTAAAAGGGCGGCATATTGCATGCACGTGCCGTATTCTCTTCTCTTCTGGGGTACGACAGAGAGAGAGAAAACACCCCTGATCAGATGCAGTACCCCTGGCCTCAAATCCTGGAGATTTAAAAAAAAACTTTTAATAATGTTTCTTTGTAGTTTATGAAACTTAATCTCCAAACAAGGGACTTCCACAGAGCAGTAACACTAGGTAAAGAATGTTATGGTATTATTAATAGCATTATTAGTATTATTTTATGAAACTACGATTGAGTCATGGTTGCTACAGTTGACCTGCATTAGTGCTTTATGCAATGTTGTTGCGCATGCACTGCCTATGGCTTTGGGCTGGGAGTATTCTTAGCTGGGTACATGTCACTGTTGCTCATATAACTGGTGTATACACGTGTACGTTCTCTCACTTACAGACAGCTCTGGAGAAGAACATCTGCTAAATGCGTTTAGTGTAAAATAAAGAACAAAAAATAGAGCCAACTACAGCTGGCATTTGCTGCCTTGGAAAGATACTGGCGAATCCCTGCCAACTTTCCACAGCATTCAGCAAACAGTGAAGAGCGCAGACTTAAGCACCCTTCCCCAGTGAGGAGAGAAAGCTCTCGGCTGAGCGGGATGGCACGACGGTACTTGCCTTCCCCTCTCCGCACTTGGTCCCGGTCATGACGAGGCCCGGGTCCGGGAGGTCGCCTTGGCCGTCCTGGGTGGCGTAGACGTAGGTGCCCCTGCACTTGACCTCCATGCCATCGGTGCGGATGGTGGTGTCGATGGACACGGCGTTGGTGCCCTTGGGCTTCTTGGCAGCGCTGTGGCACTGGATCTTCCCGCACTTGGCATCACTGGACAGAGAGGGGCAGGGCACCACAGGGACAGATAAACAAGAGTCAGACAGGAAGCTCGTGGGATGAACATTCCTGCGCGGTTTGCCACCAGTCTTCCGGAGCTATATTTTGACAATGCAAATTCTACGATTGATTTTCATAAATGCAGTGTGGTTTTAACAGGGCACTGGATTATATTACCAAAAAGCATTTGAACTTTGGTCGAAACCTGGCACTTTGAAAACAGGGCACCTGGTCTTAATTCCTCTTGGATGCAGGCTAATGCCTGGAGAGCCACCATATTACAGCATTGGCAGTGCTTCTACAGTTATAAACAACGATGAATACTATGGACCCTTGCCTAATTAACCTGACACAAGTTCAGAATGCTAAATAAAACTGTAAACAGGGCTAAACATGACCTGTCGTTATGAAACAGTCCTCTACTTTGTTTCACATATTCATAAAAACTGTATGCTTTGTGTATGGAGACCACATAATGATAAAACAAACACCCGTTTCACTGGCACAGTTGGTCCTTTGGCAATAAAGACAATGACTACAGACTCATTACATGCATACCCACCTGCCGGTGAGCTAGAGAGAGGGAGATCTGAGATCTGAATTGCATTGTGGGTCTGGGATGAAAAAGCCCCAGAGGCCGTGAGTCCCAGCAGGCCTGAGATCAGTTGTTCCTCCGCCTCACCTCTTTTCACACTTCATGTAGTTCCCCTGTCCGTCCTTGCCGCAGTTTCCGAAGGCGTTCCCGGCGGCGTTCACGTCCTCGAAGCAGGCGTCGTGAGCAGGGCGGGCACCTGCCCAGAGAACAAAGAAAAGATGCCGCATTTTTTACACTTCAGTCAGAGATCAGAGGAAATTCACTGTGGGATTGGCTGAGGAGCGTACTGCGGGTACCCTGTCATGTAAACCGAATGTTGTTGTTGCTGGCAAGTACGCTACCGTTCAAAAGTTTGGAATCACTAAGGAATTTTTATACTTTTGAAAGAAATCAATACTTTTATTCACCAAGGTGGCATTAAATTTATCAAAAAGTACAGTCACAACATTAATCATGTTGCAAATTACTATTACCATTTGAAATAACAGTTTTTTAATTCAATATCTACATATGATTCCAAAGCCCCATTTTCAGCAGCCATTACTCCAGTGTCATAACAGCACACTGTGTTACCTCATCGTTAAGTAATCATGCTAAAGTGCGAATACTAGAGAAGCCATTCCCATTACATTAAGCGCAGCTGAAAACAATTGTGCCCGTTTAATGAAGCTATAGAATGTCTTTCTTTGAGTTGCTCAAGTAGAAATAGAAGTAGTAGTTTGTAAAAAAAAATTTGATCAATTTAATAAACCTCGGTGAATAAAAGTATAAATTTCTTTCAAAAACATAAAAATGCCTCAGTGATTCCAAACTTTTGAACGGTAGTGTATAAGTTAGCATCTGTCTCCAAATACAAATGACAAACAGCACGCTACTGTGCGTACACATTTTGTTTGCTAAAGTAAAACAAAAAAGTACAAAAAGGTAATGAATAAAATGGATGCACTTGGTAAAGGCGATCATCTTAATTAATGGGATCTTCATACATTGCACTGCATTCAGGTGTGCACTACAGTGCACAAATCTGAAAAAGGACACATTTCCTGCTGTTTGCTGAGTCAATGTTGGAAATGGACACAATCTCCTGCATGCAGGTGTTCTTGTCCAGACACTTACTAAGATAATAAATTACTAGACATAGTGTCCACCTCTCAGGACACAGTGTGAAATTTCACTGCAGGCAGAGTCCATGAAATCCCCGATCACAAATTTGGCCCGGGAGTGTGCAGAAACTTCTGGAATTGCACGCGTCGACACGGGAAACTACCCCTCACAACCGATACAACCCGGATTTCACTGAAATTTAACAGGTCGGATATCATCCAGAAACTCCTCTTTTCATGAGGTGTTGGTTTGGTTGTTTACAAATTGAGCAACAACACAACCATGGATTCAGAGAATTGGTTTTTTTTGACAGAAGCATATTGAACAAGGACCAAGTCAAGTTGCAGCTGTCAAAGCAAACAACAATCAATTATTGCTTCTACTATCTCCTATGCTCCTGCAATGCCATGTCATATGACCTTGAATTTCTTTCCGAACACACAACAGGAAGTGACATCACAACAATGTTGAAACGATGCCACAGACAGAGCCAGGTCCTCATATAAGAAAACTGATTGGCATACAAATAGACCAAGGCCCATATTCATAAAGTGTCTCAGAGACTTAGTACTGATCTAGGAACAGTTTTGCCTTTAAGCACATGAGGGATAAAGGTGGGTTATGCACAAGAGAAAACTCATCCTAGATCAGTACTCCTACCCTGAGTTACTTCCTCAGAGCACATACAAATGATACTGAGATCAGTTCACTTACAGAGGACTAACAAGAAAATGCCCAATATTCATAATGTACTGCAAACATTGAATTCATGGTGTTTAATGATCTGATAATGTGAGTATTTGCCTTTAATGTATGTTCTCGTTTATTGATATGCAACAGAAAGCAAGCATTTTTTCTGTAATTAGCTTGTCTGTAAAATCAGAGCTTTAATGCCAAATAGAAAGCAACTGGAAAATTAAGCTGAAGTTTTCCTTCATACATTATGCCCGCTAAAATTTCAAAAGTACTTTGAATAATTGCTAAGACAGTGGCGAATTTAGCATTCTAGATTGAGTACCTTGGCTTCAAATTAATAAATTAATTGTTGCACGGTACGAGCAAATAATATGAATTATAAAGCATTTCAAATGCTAAAACAAAGATAATTAGTTGACGAAAGTAGACTAATTCTTGAGAATAATTTAAGGTTGAACTGTCATAGCTTAATCATGTCATATATGAGATTTTTTTTTTAGAGCAATAATTTTTATTAAATTGTTTAGTAATAAACATGTGGGAGGTGATTATGCATACATTTTTATAGAGCTTCCTGATGTGTATTGTCTCAACAACCATTTCAGGACTATTTGGCAACTAATTGGAAGTCTGTTGCCATGTTAACTTCAAATTAGCATAACCTCCATGGTTCTGCAACAGAAGCATTGAATGACCTATTGTAAATGTTTTTTTGTAAGTATTTCTGTGCGTGCGTGCGTGCGTGCGTGCGTGCGCGTGTGCGTGCGTGCGCATGCGCGTGTGTATGCGCGTGCGTGTCTGTGTGTGCGTGCATGTATGTGTGCGTGTGTGTATGCGTGTGTGTATGTGCATGCGTGCGTGTGTCTGCGTGTGCATGCGTGTGATATTTAAAATGGAGGCTGCCCAGGTGAGAGACAGTGATATGTACAGTAGTAGACAGCGTCAGTGGGCCTGGCGCTGGATGCGGGGCGAGAGCCCTACCGTATCCCCACAGCTGCAGGCACTGCTGCTGGTGGGTCAGGCACATGCCGTTGTAACAGTAGGCGAGGTCATTGTGGCAGGAGGAGCCATCCAGCAGGTAGACATTGGAGGGGCAGTAGGGTGAGGCCCCGGTACAGTATTCAGGCAGGTCACAGGCCCCTGCTGGCCCTCGACACATAGTCCCTGCCTGCTTCAGCTGTAGGCAAGACAGCAGAACAAGTTATATAAGAGACTGTATTAACTCTGTGTCAACTCATGCTTTAATCAATAAATTAGCTTTTATGTCATAGGCCATCAATCACTTACGTGATTAATTTTGTTTTAAGACCAACCAGACACATGACAGATCAATCAGTTTCATTCCACCAGTCAATCAATCCATCAATCAGTTTATCAACCAATCAAGTTGTAGATGAAAATGTTCAATGTAAAATCAACTCAACTACTTTTAACTCTGAATAAAGTATACTTGGTTCCAGTTGAACTCACATGCGCTCTGTTAAGAGCTGGTTTAACACTGACAATGTTACTGTGTGCAATGTTGTGGAAGACTGCTGGACACAAAGATTTTTTATTGTTGAAGGGACACTGATTTTGCACCTTCAGCAAGAACTTTTCATGGTCCGCATTGCTCCAGTACAATATAACTGTACAGGCTGGTTTTAGATTACATAAAATGTGACTGTTAGCACCGCAAACTGCACTTGAAAGAGAACTAATACTCAACAAATAAAATGTACAATATTTGATAAAGTGTCCTTCACAATTAATTGCCTGAGAAAATGTACAATATTTGCAATGCAACAACAAACAGCCATTAAGTACTAGAAAAACAACACATTAAAAGCCAGAGAGTGAGAGAGAGAGAGAGAGAGAGAGAGAGAGAGAGAACAAAAACGCATTAAAAAAGGGCACGTCCAGTTTCGCAGAAAGGCAGCAGAACTGTATGCATTCAAAGTCTCCCTGGATCAGGACGCCTCCAGACAAGTAATTCAATGTAATCAGGAACTGTCAAAACGAAAAGAATGCAGAACGCTGCCGTGTCACCAACGGGGTGACCGTAATGATTACAAATCCAGTAAACCGTCCTCAGTGCACTTGTGTACTCAAGTTAATAGGAGCCTTGAAAATCGCTCTGTATTTGTTTTTCATTTCAGTGTTATTCACTGGATCCACTACAGCTGCTCTCTGTGATCTTTTATAAATGTGTCGATCAAAATCAGCCGTTTATGGAGCTGAATTGTTTCCAGGTGTTGTTCGGTAATAGGAAGCGCGCCGATGGGAGGGCGCATCAGCGTACGTATACATGCGCGGAGCGGGCATCTTTTCACACCAGGAACCATCATGCAAAACCCGCAACAGCCTGGGTCCCACAAACGGATGCGACCGTCTCTAATTCTGTGGGGGTGGGCCGATCAGAAAGAAAAATCCATTAAGGGCGTGTCTTTCAGTTGGAGATCACTGACAGGCCTGTCAGTCACCAGAGCAGGTAGTGAGACAGAATGCCGTTCCGGTCATACGGCTATGAGAAATGAATGTGAGGTCGCACTTCTGTATGCGGGGCGCTTTCTTTTACAGAGGTGACCACTGAGTGAAATCAGGCAGTTAGGGAAGAGCGAGAGCTTGGTGAACTCGCGCCATTCCCGCCATCGCTGGTCTTATGTGGGCGTATATGAAAGGTGTGAGGGTGGCGTGAGGGGGCGGGGGTACCTTGCATCCCAAACAGCAGACCCCGTGGGCACACTGTGCCTCCTCCTTCAGGGTGCAGTTGTTGGGGTTGCAGCAGTCGTTTGAGCACTCCTGCCGGACCAAAAAAAAAATGCTGTTAAGTGCTACAGTATAACGCCCACGGATGACCATGCAACCTCCACACAACACACACACGCACACACGCACACACACACAGGAATGGCACAAGCAGTTGCCATGGCACTCTATATCAACCTTTCACTCTTATGTTGGAGCTGAGTGAATATCTGCCTGTTAGAACACAGGGAGGATTTAACAGGTACAGCAGCATAAAGCAGGCAAAGTAAGTTTCCTATGCATTAAGGCTTGATACATCAATTTCAATCTGCCATGACAGAATACAATATACCCACAATTCCAGTCCCGGTACGTTGCGAGACAGTAGAAGCACTCATGATCTTCTGTGCGTAATATGCTGAAGAGGCATGTGATTTTCATTAAGCTGAAGCTGAAGGACAGTAACCCAATCTGCCGGTAGAATATGTGTTGATGGCTTTTGAAATTATATCTATGCTCACTTCTCCAAGTTGAGCAAGTGGGAGAAAATGAGCGAGTGCCGTTATCAATCCGCTTTCAGTTTTAATGCATTGCCAATTGCCTCATTGAATAATTGAGTAATTTATCTGTCAACAAATGAATAATTATGAAGCCATATGCCACACTGCATTTTCTGCATAAGTGAGTACAAGAATACTCACTTTAATTAAAGGGAAAGGAACATTTCTGCTTCTTTTATATAATTGCATATATCCGCAATGTATTTTATTGTGTCTTATTATGTTCAGAGCAAATCCTTTTTTAATATATGCTCATATGTGAATGTGCACTTACTTAGAATGCATGCTTTGCCCTCTATACACCAGAACCTTAATGACAGTCTATGCGGAGTGGAGCTAATCAACAGGTTTCCGGAAAGATCCTAGTACAAAACTGTAAGATAGTCCAAAGCATATCAGGATTGGCAAAAATTGTGAAAAATGTTTTTACTGGCAATTTATAACATGTAGCCTGACTCTGTCATACCTGGAAAACTAGATGTATGTGCCTGCTTAATAACAATGCACTGTTATATTTTTAGGAATGTGATTTAAAGAAAGCTTTAACTAGTCACTGAAACTTTAGAATTGCAGATGACACATTTGAGTGGCATGACTGATACTAAAAAACCATGGGTTAATGGAAATATGCCTATACTGTATGAATTATGCAAGTTCTGTATAAATATACAAGTGCACTTAATGAATGACACCGTGTGTTCAAGCATGCTTTTAAACATCGTCTAAAACCACTTTCAGATCGCGGAGAAGCAACATCTCCTGATCTTGCAAGCCAATTAAGACATATAACACTTAATCAAATGCAGCCTTGTCTTGTACGCATTCATAAAAAAATCTAATTTTACTCAGTGTAGTGCTATTCATAATCGAATGGACACTGAGTGCTTTGCTGTTTGCTCCTTCCAGATTGCTGTGAATAACACGGTCGCTTAACGTGGAAATATGCCACAAGCCACATGCAGGCTACGATGAAGCCAAACTACGCTGCGTGTGGGAGTCGACGTGCAAATCTCTTGAGATTTAGTGATGTTCCCTCTCACCGGGTTATTCATGAGAGAGAAACTGGCGCGGCAGGCTCGCGGAAGCGAACTGAGTGCTTGCGCGTGAGCGCACATAACAGGGTGTTATTGCTTGTCGATTATCTGAATATTGCCGTTTTCCCAGGTGTTTGTGTATCTGCGGGCATACGCCTCCTCCTGCCGTCGCCGCAGGGGATTCTGGATGATGTATCAAACAGGCTCGCGCAGGTCCCTGGTCCAACGGTTCTACCGATCCGTCCTCCCTTAACGCGGTCCAGAAATTACCCGCGATTGAAAACGTTCTGCACGGTGTATGCGGGATGCCAATGAATGGAGAATGGGCGAATGTCGCCTCTTTTCTGTGGGAAAGCTGGAGGCGAGATGATCACAGGCCATTGTCCCAGGCAACCGCGACTCGTCAAAGAGACAACTGGTCTCGCCCGGCCGTCTCAGATGCCCAGCAACAAGCACGCTGTAGTCTTGTGCCCGGCTCAGCTTGGCCCATTAATCCGCTTGCAGAATGAGTTCAATTTTGCACTTTGCGAAGTTCTGGTTTTAAATGAGGTCTGTCCTGTTTAAGTCAACACACATACAAAGTGCAGGGCCAGCTGGCTGGAGGGACTGGCTTAAATGTCACTCTGAATAACTGAACAGCTCTAAAGACTGGGGGAAAAAATCCTGCCATGATACTATGCCTCCATCCTTTTATCTAGAATATTCCCCCGTGTATGGCGCTGTTTCGCAAAAGACTTTCAATACGGATCGCCCCTGCAACCCCAGAAGAGAAAGAAATGGGGATGCAAAAGTGACACTGAAAGGCCCGTAGTGGCAGTTATAGAAAGCTTTTGATCTTTTGATGGATTCCTGCTTGTTGTAACGCCAGGTTTCAATGAAATCGATAAATGATTTACACTTTGCGACACCAGTAGCTCAAAAAATGCCAACGGTAAACAAAAGGCAGGCGTTTTTATTTTTGAAGCTAAAACAATGGTATAACTTTATCTAGTGTTTTGCAATGATTGACTGCTTGCATTTTATTTTGACACTGTCACAAAGACGCTTTGCGGTAAAACAGGAAAAATCAGGCCTGAAAGCACAAAAAAAAACAGCCGAGTCTGAACCACTGAAAATCCAGCAAGTGTAGTATAAAAAACTCCCCAGTGGGAAGAAAAAACTATCAAACAGTGGCATGAAAAATAAAAACTCCCCGGTGGGAGCCCATCCTCCGCAGGCCAGAATAACTTAAGGTAGGTATAATTCTGTTAAAGACATCAAATCATGGGCAGACTGTGTAGAAATGCAAGTAAATAAGCTGCAAAAATAAGCTGTTAGAAGGCCAACATTCACCAAAACCCCTGAAACTCTCTAGAGAAACCCCTACTAATAGTGAAAAATGTCTCTCCTCCCAGGACTGTACGCAGGTATCGAGGCGACCGCGAGAGCCGGTGTGTGTCTCACCTCTGGCTCCCCACAGTCGCACTCCTCCCCCTCCTCCACGAAACCGTTCCCGCAGCGCTTGCCCCCGACGAGGTCCTTCATGTTGGGCATGTTGAAGAGGCACATGCCCCCTCCCTTCTGGAAGTAGTTGTCCAGGTCCCTCTTGCTACAGCGGCTAAAGACTCGCGGG